>OZ020619.1:2917911-3302911 GCA_963971575.1 Liopterus haemorrhoidalis | reverse complement strand
GTGTTTATACTTGTCTAGCTCTGCGGCAGAGTTGGGCAAATTGCAATCAAACTAATGATTGACGATTGAGATTAAAAATTTAATTTCAAGACTTGATTAATGAGTAAGGTACATCACTCATAATGCAGTTATTCACACTGGTAACTAAATTAAATATTTACTCATTATTATGATTAAATTTTTAGTTATGATTGAAACTAAATTCAGGATTGATATTTGATTTTTTCACGAGTTTTCTAATAGACAAGTGCGGCAAAAGGCCTTATGAAACGAGTTTTTTGCACTATTTTTTTTACTTTGCCATTTATTCTTTAATTTGATAAATTTGTATTAATAGCAAACAGTATCATTTTATGCAATATTTGTTATATGTTGGTATCACTGATTTGTTGTTTTTGAAATATGCTGTCAGCTGTCAGTACCCCACCATATTGCAGTAAATACCTTGCAAAATTTACTTCCCCGGAAGTCAAAAGAGGCATACGACAGAGAATATAACTTATTTGGAGAAAGTTCATTGAACACCACTATAATATTGGGGGGAGGGGAAGTTACCTCATATACCAAAAAAGGAAAAGAAGGGACGTCCCCTCCTGGCTTTGAAGGATCTTCAACCCAATTTCAGAAGGAATATCCGCAAGAGAGATAGTTAAAAAAACGAATCATAAATATGAGTGGGGGGGGGGTTACACACCGCAAAATATGCGGACTCTTGAATTGGAGAAGGGTTTTATAAAGGGGGATAAAAAACACGTTAAAAAACTCAAATTCTGAAGCCCTGACGCGCTAGAGGCAAAAAACTAAAACTTTTCAGTCTTCTTAAGAAAAACTTTGCAAAAAAATGTAACAAAAAATCATAAGTCCACGAATATATTAGTTTAACTTGACAGCATCAGAATTTGACATTTCATTCAGAGTTACCAACCTCCAATAACTAAAATTCGGGTGTTGAAATGGACCTTTTTATAGCACTCAAATGAATGTTGAAATGAGCGTCATATGAACACAAAGTAGAAAAAAATTGTTTATCGAATTTTATATCTCATCTTAAAAAACGACACGGAAAGGATGCATTTATTGCATTTAAAAAAACATTGATTATAAAGGTAGACAAACAGTTGTTTCTCAAAAATCAAGAACTATTAAAGCCGGAACATTGTCACAACAAAAATTTGAAGAAGACATTACCAAATATGTTATTCCTCTAAGGTCGATAGCAGTGACGCATCCAGGAATTTTTGTTGGGGGTACCCGGAAGACAAAATTATTTAAATTATGTAAATATAAAGTGATGACCTAAAAAAAAGGTCCTCACTTCTAAAATACAAGTGACGACCTAATCTATTTTTAAAATTTTCTAGTGTGTTTGTGTCTTTTTATTTTCATTTCCTTTCTTCTTGGGGGGGGGGGCACTGGTCGGTAGAGTGGCAATATGTAATGATCTTTCGAAAGTTGCAAGAAGACCGAAAATTATTGAGAATGTGGGTATAAGGATATTATATATGTATGTAATATATAAATTGATTCAAGCGATTCAAATTTTTCTGACAAAATATCACAATATGATTGAAAACTAATGATTTGACACTAATGATTATCATTTAGTTAAGGATTTATGATTACATCCATTATTGATTGAATAAAGAATGATTAATTTAGTTTGATTACATTTTCATTCAAATTTTTAGTTGATTGAAAGTTTAGTTAAATAATGCCCAACTCTGCTCTGCGGATTGTGTGTAGGGGCAACAAGTCACAAGTTACAGCCAGCATAGGCTGGGCTTGTCGCTGGCTGACGTTCGCTTCCGAGGCGGTATTCTTGTAACAAGTCAAAGGAATTTGACCCAGTGGCGCACCCAGGGGAAGAGAGGCACCCCTCCAAGAAAGAGGGCAATTTTTTTAAATTTTATCATCATGGTCTTAGGTAAATATATATTTAAAAAATTGATGTGAAGTGTGAATTTTCACACATTTCAGGGTTTTGCAGGTATTTAGTAAGTGAATGATGATTATTTTGGATGCGAAAACGAATTTTATATTAAAATATTTTTTTTGTTAATTTTAATTCGAACGCCTAATACCATTATTTAGATTTCTAAATATGTGCAGTATTTTTTTTATATAGCAAGGTTCATTAAGAATTACAAAATTGCGCCTATGGCTTCCATTGGTTGTTATAAGTTCCGCCCCTCTGATTTCGTGTACATTGAAACAGAATTAAATTATAATTTAAACAATTTCCACTGGCTATTAAATTTACGCTTTTAAAAATTAAATGCAACATTTGCCAAAATATAATTAGAATTTTGAAAAAATAATTTAAACAATATAGAAATTAAAAAATATATATATATATATATATATATATAGTCTCTTCTCCAGGGTTCGATCCCTATCGGATCGGGTTACATGGGTGAAAAGTCAGCGTCAAATACCACTAGACCAGCACACACGTTAGAGTGTTGCTTGTTACAAAGCTATAACTTGTGTACATTATTAGCCAAAAGTCACAAAAAATGCGTTTTTTCCAAAAACCTAATCTGATCAAAAATTCCTGTTGAACTATTCTGGTTCACACCAATGTACATTACTTAGAATTTTTTCAGATTTTTAGTTTAAACCATCTGGGCTACAGGGTGTGGGACAAAAAATTTTTTGCACAATTTTGGCAAAAATCGCTTCAAAATAATTTATTTTGCAAAAATAAAAATTTGATCGTTAATCCACGTACCAAGGGCTTTCATTTGATACCCTACTCAGAATTATAAAAAAATATTTTTTTTTTCGATGAGCACATATTTGTTTATATTTTTAGGGGGATATGTTTTTTAGATGTTTTAGTATTTTTTCTATGTGCGGGTCAAAGAGTTGTATAAGCATGCCAAATTTCAACTCTCTAGGTTTAGCCGTTTGGCTACAATTTTTACCGAACAGACAGACAGACAGACAGACAGACAGACAGACAGACAGACAGACAGACAGACAGACAGACAGATAGACAGACAGACAGACAGACAGACAGACAGACAGACAGACAGACAGACAGACAGACAGACAGACAGACGACAAAATGACGGTATAAGGGTTTTTTGGTCATACCTACAAAACCCTAAAAAGAACAACATCCCACGTGCTTACATAAGAGAAGCAGTTGGAAATATTATTACAAGTGGAAGAAAACAATCAAAATACAAATAGATCTCCGGATTTGGCACCCGATGATTTTATTTATTGGGGATATTTAAAGGCCAAAGTATATAATGGAGAACTTAGGGATGTGCTGAACTGCAAGACAAAATTGTTCAAGCATACAACAATATACCTCAAGAGCAATTGCTGAATGTTTTGAATCATTTTTATGATCGCTTAACATTTTGTATGCAAGTAAACGAAGAAAGTATTGAACATTTATTATAAGTTTTTATTAGTTATTTATTTATTTATTTTTTTTATTTGTATTTTCAATAAAATATTTTGATTTTGCTAGTAAATATGTTTTTTTCTATGTTGCAAATGAAAATGAACACTATTTATATTGCTGTCAAAAACTGTATCCATGATACAGTAATGATATAGTACATGTTGCATTAAAAAATAAATTCACTGTATTTTGTTTTCACTCACACATATCTCTCATCTTGCTTTGGTAAGTAAATAATCTTTCCAGGTATCTCCCTTGCCAATATTCGCTGGATCTTTTTATGTTTTTGTCAGCTGGTATATCTATATTTTACGAGGTTTGTTTACGATTTGCTTTGTGTGTTCGAAATCAAATTTTATTTCTTCAAAATAGTGGCTGACGTAAACATTATGCTAGCTACAAATAGATATTACGCTTCCCTGTATCCAATTTGTCCTTCTATATCCTTTATATGTTACCTGGTTTATTTATTTTTATTAAAACAATTTAAAACTGTTACAGTGTTTTTTATGTTTTTCATAAATTTAAAATCGTTTGAAATTTTATTCGATTTTTACATCCCCTGTTTGCGTATGCGCATAAAAATGCAAAGTATTCCCATATAGTATGAATAAAATTCGTCTGTGCAATATCACACACAATATTCTTTTTTATGTCATATTAAACTTTACCATAAAAGTTAAATATCTTGTTTAAATATGTTAAACAAAAAGCTGATTCACAAAATATGTCAGCTTTACAAACTACATTAAATTTGTGATTAAAACTGACAAGATCTTATGAAATATTCATGAGGAATCCTTACAGAAATTTAGCAATGGATAACTGATTTTTTCAACTTGAATACCACAAAAAAAAATATATGTGAAGTGTGAATTTTCACACATTGCAGGATATCGCAGGTATATAATAAGTGAAAGCGGCATGCTGAGTGTGTAGGACAAATTTTGCTTTGTAGTAATCAAAATGAATGATATTTTTTAAATAATTTATCGTCTGTTAATCTAAGGCCCGGTTTTTCCACCTTCAGATAAAATTCCAGGTAACTATCTGACAGATAAGGTTATTTGTAACTTCATCTGCCGAGTAAATGTCATCCCTTCTTTCTATACAAATGTATCTATCGGATAGTTATCTAACGGATAATGAGACTGACGTATTGGATTCACTGACTGGTATTGACATTTACTCAGCAGATGAAGTTACAAATAACCTTATCTGTCAGATAGTTACCTGGAACTTTATCTGAAGGTGGAAAGACCGGGCCTTAGAGCTTTAAAAACAAATATTACGGTATTTTTTTTTTGTTGTTAATTTTAATTCGAATACCTAATACCATTATTTAAATTTTCTAAATATGTGCAGTATTTTTTTTTTTATATATATAGCAAGGTTCATTAAGATTTTGAAAAGCCATTTTGGAAGCCATAGGCGCAAGGCTTCCATTTGTTGTTTTAAGTCATATGCTCCGCCCCTCTGGTTTCGTATACATCAGTGTTTCTCAACCAAAAATGCACCGCGGACCAGTATATATAATTTTCTAACGCGGACCACTAATAATAATTGTTGGTTAATTTTTTCCAAGAAAACAGATATATTTCATGTGCTAAAAAATACAGTAGAAAATCCAGAATGTTTACAGAAAATAAAAAAAATTTAAATTGTTTACATAAAAAATGTGCATAAAAAAAACAAAACAAAAATGAAAATAACATATATAAAAACTTTCGCGGACCACTAAAATTTTTCTGGGCACCACTGGTGGTCCGCGGACCATCTGTTGAGAAACACTGGTATACATGACATAGAATGAAAATATGATTCTGGTTATTAAATTTGCGCTCTAAAAAATTAAATGTAACATTTAAAAATAGTTTTAACAAAATAAAAATGGAAAAAAACAGAAAAATAGTATTGTCTCCTCTGCCCGGGAGCGAACCGTAGTTTCCTGCGTAGCAAGCGAGCAAGCTAACCATTAGACCAGGATACGCCTTCTAGTATAGTGTGTTACTTAACTATAACTTTTGTACATCGTCAACCAAAAAAAAACACAAAAAATGCGTTATTTTCCGAAAACATAATCTGATCAAAAATGCCTGTTGTACTATTCCGGTTCACACCAATGTACATTACTTAGAATTTTTCAGATTTTTAGCTTGAACCATCTGGGCTACAGGGTATGGGACAAAAATAGAATTACAATTCAATATTGTCTCCATCAAAATAACTTCCGTGGGAAGCCACACAGCGCTGGAGACGGTTCTTCCAATCCTCATAGCAGTGCTGGAACTCGGATACTGGAATAGCTTTCAGCTGGTTGGTTACTGACGTTTAAATATTTTCGAGTGTTCCAAAATGACGTCCCTTGAGGTGATTTTTCAATCTTGCGAAGAGGAAAAAGTCACAAGGACTCAAGTCAGGCGAATAAGGTGGCTGAGGAGCCACAGGAATATTTTTACTGGCCAAAAACTCATTTATTGAAATAGTGTGACAAGGCGCATTTTTCAGATTTTTCTCATCCTCAATTCATTGGTCAAAGTCTGATAAACGGTAGTGTAAGTCAAATTCAACTCTTCCCCGATCATTCTGACTGTCAACCGACGATCTGAACGCACAAAATCCCGGATTGTCGACATTTTTATCGGTTCTTGAAGGTGAAGGTCTTCCGCTGCGTGATTCATCTTCAACCAACTCTCTTCATTCTGAAAATGCCTTAAACCTCCAAAAAAACCTGGTTCCTAAAACGACATCCCTTAAGGTGATGTTTCAATCTTAGGAAGAGGAAAAAGTCACAAGGACTCAAGTCAGGCGAATAAGATGGCTGAGGAGCCACAGGAATGTTTTTACTGGCAAAAAACTCGTTTATTGAAATTGCCTTCCACTGCGTGATTCATCTTCAATCAACTCTCTTCTTTCTGAAAATGCCTTAAACCTCCAAAAAATCCTGGGTCCTTGACAAAAAACTGTCTCCGTAGGCCTGCAGAAGTTTTGCAAAAGTTTCCGTTGCACTGTGCCCAAGTCTCAAGCAAAACCTGATGTCGAAATGAATGTCACTCATTTTTAGAACGCGCTAGAAAAAACTGTTTCACGAAAAAAATCACTACGGACAACAAAATTACTCTAGCGAGTTCAAACTCGTACTGAAGGCGTATCACATGTTCACCTGTCTCCTCGCAAAGTCCGGCGTCCCAAATGTTCCCAGATCAAACGCTATACAGGCGGTGAAAATTCAAGCAAACAATAAATTATCACTATCGGAGGTCCAAGTAACAGATGTGGGAATTCCTCAAGGCTCGATAACAGGACCGTCTTTGTTTAATTTATACACAAATGATCTTCCTAATTGCCTAGCTAATCTTCCATTTGAGGTGGACTTGATATCATATGCCGATGACAATAATTTCTTAATAAAAATTAAAAAATGCGACAATATCAACAACGAAATTGAACTAATTTATAAAACAATTCTCACGTGGACAGAAAAAAATAATTTAACAATTAATAATTCAAAATCAGCTGTAACTATTTTCAAAACTGATAGATCTAAAACCGACGTACAACCAATTCAATTAATACCCGAAGTCAGTACAATCAAAATCCTAGGCCTACATATCAATGCCCACCTCAAATGGACGAAACATATACACGAACTGTGTAAGAAACTAAATAAAACAATCTATGGAATGAGGGTGATGGCCCTCAAATGCAGTAATTCCGTCCTTAAAAATTTATATACAGCTAATTTTCATTCCTTATTGAAATATGAAATAATGCACTGGGGAAAATCACCCGAACTCAAGAGAGTTTTCGTTACACAAAAGCGAGCTCTTAGAATTCTCGCAAATTTGAGAAATAGAGCCTCATGTCGCTCTGCGTTTAAAGATTTTGGAATTCTCACTGTTTCTCACGGCATTTATATTTTTGAATTATTAATTTTCACTTTTAAAAACATTCAACTTTTTAAGACCAATAATACCCATAATACAAGGCATAAGGCTGACATCTTAAGGATGGACAAAATAAATCTCGGTCTGTCAGAAAAAGGTGCCAGGTACAATGCCTGTAAATTTTACAATCAGTTGCCTTCATCTATTAAAGAAGTAAATAATATTAACGTTTTCAAAAAAGAAATTAAAACACTTCTTCTCTCGAAAAATATATACAATCTTGAGGAATTTTTCCTCGAGAACAGTTAGTCTTCCAAAAACTCTACTGGAATTATGATTATTATTATTATTATTATTTATTTTTATGCTATTTTGTTCATCTTATGCTATTATACTTTATCTTATTATTACAAATATATATACTTGTGTGTGTACTATTATAAGAACTTGTATTATTTTGACGTTGCATGTACAAATTTCTTGTTACTTGTGAAATAAACATTATTATTATTATTATTATTATTATTATTATTACGTTGCCAGTCCGGTTACTTAATTTACACACCTCATAGTTGTTTATATTTTGAGAGTGATATATTTTTTGAAGTTTCAGTATTTTCCTATGCGTAGATCAAATAATTTTATGTGTAAGTCAAATTTCAACTTCCTAAGTCCAGCCGTTGTACCTCAATTTCTACCGAATGGATAGACATATAAGTGATTGTATGAATTTCTTGATCATACCTACGAAGTCCGCAAAAGGTCGTGTTCGCAAAAGTTCGCAAAAGGAATAGTGAACCTTTACCTGGATAATAATTTAACGGGTTGTTATTACAATGTAGACATATATTTGACTACCCCCACAATTTATTTGTCTCTTTCTCGTTACCAAAAAGAAAGAAAAGGAGACAGAAAGAGAAAGAGAGAGAAAGGAAGAAAGAGGGAGAGATAGAGAGAGAGTGTGTGTGTGTGGGAGAGACGATTAAAAATAAAAGAATATATTTTAGTGAATCCCTTCAATTGTTTAATATTCAGATATTCTAAAATTATTTTCTTTTCCAATTCTAATTTTAGCATAATTTAATTCCGATTGGAGGATCAATATCATCCGATTTTTTATTTTTTTCATCTTAATTTCATTCGAAAATAAAAGGACGTAAAAATGTCAAGATAATTAGTTATTTTTAGAAGGGGTCTGTTAACTGCTCGTGAAAATGTAAATATGGTTTTATATTATTTTTGAAAGCACTCTTAACGTCACACTTTAATCTTTTAATTTCATTTACCTTTAAAATTTATATATTTCAGTTCCTGAAACAGGTTAATGTTTGGATTTTTAATTTGGGAATTTCATAAATTTTTGGTTTCATAGGTAGGTTTCATGACGTCATAACATGACGGTCCACTTCCATATTACATCTTCTTGTACAAGGTACCTCTCAGGCAGGTACCTCTGGTTAAATAAATAATATTTTAAAAAATATACAAATTCGTGTATCAATGCAATAAAAATGTTTTATGTTTAAAAATATTAAATTTTTAAGGTTTTTTACTAACTTTATGACGTAATTCCTGATATCGTGATTCAGATATACAAGGTGTCTCAAAAGAAATTTTATATTTATTTAGCTTACTGCGTGAACGCAACGTATCCGAGGGGCGCGGGGGTTATGTCAATCGGTAGCCTGGCTCTAGGGAATTCAGTCGCTATGGAGCGTTTCTCGGGAGCAGACCGCGCGTTATGCGTGCGAGAGTTTTACAAAAACGGTGATTCGGCGACTGTAGCGCGTAGAAAATTCTGCAGTATTCGAGGTTTTCGCCACTTAAATGATGCGCCAAGCATTCCTCTCATTCGACATTGGGTTAAAAAGTTTGAAGAGACTGGTACAACGCTGGATAAATCAAAATCCGGGTGACCTAGGTCATCAAGAACGGTAGAAAACGTGGAGAATGTTAAACGGTCTGTTCGTGACGACCCGAACCTTTCAATTCGGAAGCGCGCAAGTGCTTTAAATGTGCATAGATCATCATTACATCGCATTATGCATAAAAACCTAAAGCTGCACCCCTACAAAATTCAATTGGTGCAAGAATTAAATCCCCAAGATGCCAGTCAGAGGCTTAATTTCGTAAATCAGGTGATTGAGCGATTTTCAACGTTTACCAACATTTTGTTTTCGGATGAAGCTCATTTTCATCTTAATGGCCACGTAAATAAGCAGAACTGCCGCTACTGGAGTGCAACGAATCCGAAACGCAAACAACAGAAATCCCTACATTCGCCTAAAGTGACCGTATGGGCTGCGATGTCGGCGCGAGGAATTATCGGCCCTTACTTTTTTGAAGACGAAAGGGGGCGTGCAGTTACAGTGAATTCAGAGCGTTATGTGGAGATGTTAGACAACTTCTTGGTACCTGAACTGCAAAACTTTCCTGGCTATAACCAAAGAACATGGTTCCAACAGGACGGAGCAACTTCACACACGTCCAATATGTCTCTGCCACGTGTTCGTGAAATTTTCTCAGGCAAATTGATCTCCCGGAGAGGTGACATAAATTGGCCTCCACGCAGTCCAGATTTAACCCCTATGGACTTTTTCCTATGGGGTTATCTTAAATCTAAAGTTTACGCCAATAAACCGACTTAACTGGCGCATTTGAAAGAAAATATCCGTCACGAAATGGCAGCCATCCCTGAGTCCACCTGCCGAGACGTCATAAGTAATTTTACTGTTCGATTAAATGAGTGCCGAAAACGCGACGGTCTACATTTAGACGATATTATTTTTAAGAAATAAATCCCCAAAAAGTTTATTTTAATAATTAATAAACATTTTTTCTATATACGGCTTACTTTTTTTTAATCGATCCACTAAATATAAAATTTCTTTTGAGACACCTTGTAGTTTGTATAAATTTCCAGTCCACCCTTGTCTGTTACGTACGCTGCTGGTACAGAATATAACCAATTTACATTTTTGTAAATTTGAATTTTCAACTGTTGAAATACCCCTAATAAAGATTTAAGTAAATAAAGTTTTGCATGTTTCCTGAAATGGATACGGAAAAAAGCCAATAACCAAACCAGACACAGAAACACTATTATCAATTTGTGTGTTATATGAAATGTCATAAAACTTTATTAGAAATTGATAAAATTTATACCTATTTGACGTGACATTTCCCTTAAATGTGAAATTTTATGAAGCAAAAATTCAGAACATATTGAATGTTTACTGCTTATATGCAAATATGTAATACCGGCAGAAATTGTTGAGGAGATGATTAAAAGTAATTCTAGATAAAAATCCATAATTGCGGATTTATAATCAGTCATTGTCAGGGTTTAAAAGCACCTTGGGTTTAGGTATTTGGGTTGATTCAACATTAACATTTAATATGATTAGATAAAATTTGCTGGTCTACTCTAAAAATGCTTGGCTCTAAACTCTCATAGTTTCTCTGACATCAGTGTAATCTTCACACACTTTTATGCTTTCGTACGATCTAAACTGGAGAACTGTTCTATAATAAGTCCAATTTACGAGTTCCAGAAAAATACAACATAAGTTCTTCAAATTTATTTTTTATAAGATCGTGGGATCCTTTCCCCAACTTCAACTATTTACAATGAAATAGGATAGGTGTATTCTTGGTTGGCAGAACTTTCACTGTTAAAGTTGGCCAGACCGAATCTGATCCTTTTCATGTCCTGAGTGGAGTTCCACAAGGAAGCAGGGAATTGTACTCGGTCCAATATTATTCATTGTATACACTACGGACTTAATGTTAGCCTCCCCAAAGAAATTATATTCAACTGTAGAAAAAATAAATGGTAACTACAGAATCAGTTGATGAGTGTAAAATGGACTGTTAAGTGAAATTAATATGGACTGATATGTACAACTGGTGATATGACCTTAACATGGACTGTAACGTTCTGTAAAATTTAATTTTGTTTATATTATATTGAAAATACCTGTGTGAATTGGACTGATTTTGGTTATTGTAAAATGAAGTTTTATTGAAAATAATAATTGTAATGTAACTTGTATATTCGGGAGTATTAATACTGTATTAATAATAATATTAATAATAACATTTGGGAATACTGCTAGCATTTCATATAAAATCAATACTGCATTTTAATAGTCGAACGGACTATACAAACAAAAACATGCCAACTGACATCAGTTTAAACGCCAGAGTAAAATTTACTCCGCATTGAGCATTGTTAGACTCAACCTTATACAATCAGACCAATTCTGTAAGATTATAATAATAAATAAGGAAAAATTTATACTCATACGTAAATTTTGGATTATAATTTGTTGTTTATTCCAGCAGATTTAAAATTAAAGTTTGTGAATTTAATAATTGGCCGCAAGCCATATTTTAATTAATATTTATTACCAGACACTGACAGTTAAGACAAATAACAAAAAACATTTTTAAAATCGCTGAAGAATGGTAACTAGATTATTATATGAATGCACTTCTTGATACATACATGTAACAGTCACCTATCAGCAATCCGACTATACACAGTAAATTTTTAAAGAATTAATCTGTCTATCTTTGAAATTATTTTGCAACGGTCCAATATTAATGCGAACACCGTTATTTTGGATGTTTGCCATTGCTGATAGTACTAGGCTACAATAGTACATTATAATGAGTATCAGTATCAAAAAGATATAATACTTCATGAGTATATAATATATATTCGGACATTTCAGAAACTGCTTCACAACAGCGATCACGAGAAGTGATAAACATTTCAATTTACTTCGAGTTTTTATACTGAGTATTGTAAGAGTGGGACCAGGTTATAGGTGTATTGCTATTGGTTGGGTGGTTGGGATCAGCTATAGGTAGGGACGGGACTACCTGAGTAGGATTAACGACCGGATTAAGGTTGTTTGTCACATTATTGTGTGGTAATGAGTTGTTTGTTACCAGATTAGTGACTAGTATTTAAGTAAATGTCATGTTATTTAAAAAAAAAATTAAAAAAACACAAGACGGTAGGAATATTAATCAACTTTCTATTACTTTTTAAAGTGAATTCTTTACAGTAGAGATAAGAATGACGCTTCATAATTTTTGTTATACAAGTAACCCAGACGCAAGTTCAAGTAATTGTATAGAAAGGAAGTAAATGGAGTATTGGAGAGCAGTTTTGGTTTTTGTTGAGACACAGAACTTAAAATTATAATCCTCTGAAAGCTACAAAATTTCACTTATGCCTCCGCCGTGTTTCAAAATATCGCAGTACATTTTAATGGTGTATTATTTGAAGAAACAATTGATGAGATTAATAATGACGATCACAACAGTGTTATTCCAAGGTAGAAATAGCGTAATAAATCAAATTTAATAATTAATATCACCGAACACCTTTTTAAAAATAGAATGAACATATAATTCACATATTATTAAAAAATTAGATAAACTGTTATAATACAATGTAGTATATAAATTGACTAAACAAAAGTTGAATAAAGTTATATATTTTTTTAATACACTGTGGAAACCAGTTATAATGAATATCACAGGACCAAACATTTCTGTTCAATTTTTAAAATAAATTTCGCCACTGAATATTTAATTCAACACCGAAATATTAGGTTAAGATTCTCTTGGCATTTGACTTAATACTCCTGTTAAAATTTAACGTAACAGCGCATGCGTGTGCAGTTAATTAGCCTCTCTACATGGTGAGTTAGCGCCTCGCGTTAACAAATATTGTATTAACGCTTACCTTAACAAATGCTCTTACAGAATAGCATTTTTGGATATGACGTTAGACATGGAGTTAAAATAAAAATATTAACCTGACGCTAATTTGAACGCATTTCTTACAGAATACACCCGTAAGAAAACTGATTCGTATTTTTCTATATGACATCTGTTAAAGAACCGCCTTAGAAAAACGGATACGGACTTGGGTACTGATTTTTATTTTTTGCGGATCATCCATGGATACGGATACGAATATCCGGCACACCACTAGATATTACTGTAATAATAAGAAGAAAAATAGTCATTCAGTATTAGGTTACCAACTTTTTAAACGAGCGTCCTATTACTTTGTGTTTTTATGTGGTTGTGCGGTAAGTGCATTTGTAGGTATGGTAGGAAGTGATGTCTGAATTAGAGAGCACGTGTTTGTAGTGGGCTAGTTCATAAATGACCAGAGGCAATAGCATTGAATGTATAATGGTAGTATTAGATTATAGGACATAATTGGGACATTATTAAGTGGGCTATGACGGGCCGGCGTCAGTTGACATCCATTACACAGAATTAAACGCAATCACCCATCAACACTACACACCGATGCTCACTATCTGCAATCACAATCAACTATGACGTCATACTCTTAAGAACCGACAACACAGCACACCCCCAAAGACACACACTTAGCAAAATTACTAAATATTTGGTACTGTACAGGATGGTTGAAACTACAATTACAAGGTGTCTCAAAAGAAATTTTATATTTATTTAGCTTACTGCGTGAACGCAACGTATCCGAGGGGCGCGGGGGTTATGTTAATCGGTAGCCTGGCTCTTGGGAATTCAATCGATATGGAGCGTTTCTTGGGAGCAGACCGCGCGTTATGCGTGCGAGAGTTTTACAAAAACGGTGATTCGGCGACTGTAGCGCGTAGAAAATTCTGCAGTATTCGAGGTTTTCGCCACTTAAATGATGCGCCAAGCATTCCTCTCATTCGACATTGGGTTAAAAAGTTTGAAGAGACTGGTACAACGCTGGATAAATCAAAATCCGGGCGACCTAGGTCATCAAGAACGGTAGAAAACGTGGAGAATGTTAATCAGTCTGTTCGTGACGACCCGAACCTTTCAATTCGGAAGCGCGCAAGTGCTTTAAATGTGCATAGATCATCATTACATCGCATTATGCACAAAGACCTAAAGCTGCACCCCTACAAAATTCAATTGGTGCAAGAATTAAAGCCCGAAGATGCCAGTCAGAGGCTTAATTTCGTAAATCAGGTGATTGAGCGATTTTCAACGTTTACCAACATTTTGTTTTCGGATGAAGCTCATTTTCATCTTAATGGCCACGTAAATAAGCAGAACTGCCGCTACTGGAGTGCAACGAATCCGAAACGCAAACATAAGAAACCCCTACATTCGCCTAAAGTGACCGTATGGGCTGCGATGTCGGCGCGACGAATTATCGGCCCTTACTTTTTTGAAGACGAAAGGGGGCGTGCAGTTACAGTGAATTCAGAGCGTTATGTGGAGATGTTAGACAACTTCTTGGTACCTGAACTGCAAAACTTTCCTGGCTATAACCAAAGAACATGGTTCCAACAGGACGGAGCAACTTCACACACGTCCAATATGTCTCTGCCACGTGTTCGTGAAATTTTCTCAGGCAAATTGATCTCCCGGAGAGGTGACATAAATTGGCCTCCACGCAGTCCAGATTTAACCCCTATGGACTTTTTCCTATGGGGTTATCTTAAATCTAAAGTTTACGCCAATAAACCGACTTCACTGGCGCATTTGAAAGAAAATATCCGTCACGAAATGGCAGCCATCCCTGAGTCCACCTGCCGAGACGTCATAAGTAATTTTACTGTTCGATTAAATGAGTGCCGAGAACGCGAGGGTCTACATTTAGACGATATTATTTTTAAGAAATAAATCCCCAAAAAGTGTATTTTAATAATTAATAAACATTTTTTCTATATACGGCTTACTTTTTTTTTAATCGATCCACTAAATATAAAATTTCTTATGAGACACCTTGTATTTACTAGCCCGACCTTAATATACCGTAAGTCCTTTTTCGACTTGCAATACCTAGTAGGGACATAAATACAGTTACAATAATGAATGCACCCAATAAAAATAATACAAATGAGCGCACCCAAATTTAGACAGTTGATAATCGTGAGTTAATCTATAAATTACTTTACTGTGGAAAGAATTTGATTTTGTGTTGTGTGTTACCATGGAATAATAATAATAATAATATTTATTTACAATAAATAATATGTACATAAATTTTTACATGGTTCCTTTACGTTTATTTCTTAATAAATTATTTATTATAAATTGTGACACCACTTAACTGTAAAAAAAAACAGTTGTTTGTGGTTTTGCATCAAATTTTAAGTATGTTTACAGACAGAAAGAACATGTGTTAAAATCAGATCTTTAGAGTACATATTACGTAGTTCATTAAGAATACTGTTTATAAATCATTTAATTTCTTTGTAAATTGTATAACAATATTAAATTGACATATTTTACATAAAGTTAATAAAAATTAAATGGTCAGACAAAGAAAGCCGAATTGCAATTATTGCGATTTATAAATGTAAGATGGAAAAAACAAACATTTTTAAGACGCTACGTCCGCTCGGCATTAGTCGAATGTTTGTGTATCGGTGCATTATATTGTTTGAGGAAACTGGGGACATAAAAGACCGAAAAAGATCCGGGCGCCCGAGACCAGAACGCATGCCACAAGCTATCAAAGCTGTTAAGGCCAGAATAGCAAGAAATCCGTTGCGAAAACAAAAAATTGATGTCAAGTGTGAATTTTCACACAATGCAGGGTTTTGCAGGTATATAATAAGAGAAGGCGGCATGCTGAGTGTGTAGGACAAATTTTGCTTTGTAGTAACCACGGCAAAATGAACGATCTTTTTAAAATAATTTATCGTCTGTTAATCTCAGAGCTTTAAAAACAAATTTTATGTTTTTAAAGCTCTAATATCATTATTTAGGTTTCTAAATAAGTGCAGTATTTTTTTTATATAACAAGGTTCATTAAGATTTTGAAAATTGCGCCTATGGCAATTCTGAGTAGTGTATCAAATGAAAGCCCTTAGTACGTGGATTAACGATCAAATTTTTATTTTTGCAAAATAATTTATTTTGATGCGATTTTTGCCAAAATTGTGCAAAAAAAATGTTGTCCCACAGCCTGTAGCCCAGATGGTTTAAACTAAAAATCTAAAAAAATTCTAAGTAATGTATATTGGTGTGAACCGAAATAGTACAACAGGAAATTTTGATCAGATTATGTTTTCGGAAAATAACGCATTTTTTGTGATTTTTAGTTCACAAAGTACAAAAGTTATACCAATGTAAGACACTCACATGCAAGGCGTACGATGGCGTTATTGGTTAGAGCACTGGTGTCGTAAGCTAAAATGCGCTGGAAAACGAAGAGTTTCGAGTTCGAGTACGGAGTGAATTTTATTTTTTCTGTTTTTTTTTTGCATTTTTATTATGTTGAAATTATTTTGTCAAAATTCTAGTTATATTTTGACAAATGTTGTATTTAATTTTTAAGAGCGTAAATTTAATAATTATCTTATTATATGATTAACAGACGATAATTTATTTTAAAAATATCATTCATTTTGCCGTGATTACTACAAAGTAAAATTTGTCCTACACACTCAGCATACCGCCTTCACTTATTATATACCTGCGAAACCCTGAAATGTGTTAATATTCACACTTCACATCAATTTTTGGGATTACAGTAAGAATCCCATCCCTCTGTTAAACTTTTTCACTTTATAAATATCTACATCTAAAATATATGAATTTTCACACTTCAATTTTTATCAAGAACTTTCCAGTCAAATTAGTTCAAGTGAAAATATGATAAACCTAGTGTAATCAAAGCAAAATTTCATTTCGTACTTTATTATATGTTGGTAAATTTTAAGCTTTGAGTTAACGTTGTAGTTATTAATTGTTTTAGTTCTGAAGTTGCTTTAATAATTAAAAAGTTTTAAGCTCTATGAGTTAATCTAACAGAATATCATTTCAAAATTAAAATTAGAACAAAATGTGACAAAAAACCAGACATCTGTATTAACACATTTACAGTCAATATTAATATAACACCCCGTAGATTTAATAAGACTTTCGCTTTATCTATATTATACCCTTTTCACACTAGATCTTTAAGATCGGATGTTAAAGTGAATGTATCTTTAAACGCTAATGTGAAACCGTACGGCCTCGTCTAAACACGACCGATGTTTAAGACAGAGATCTGCGTCTTAAACTTCGTCCGCATTGCCAAATTAATTTCTATTATAAAAAAATACTCCTTGAATTTGTGCTGTCAACATTTTATATTATCATAAACAAGAATACTGTATTATATCGACGTTATAAGAAGTTTATACTTATTGTTATAATAAAATTATTTATTTTAATAATGTGTTTAATAAAATACAGAGCTACAATAATTGAGATAAAATGTATCGACTTACATGTTAATACAGGTGTAATATATTCTTTATTGTAGTGCCTTTATTGTAGAATGAAATGAAATATCCTTAATTGTTTATAATAACTCAAAATGTGCGTCTGCGCAGACAGTTCAAAACTGGTAATTTCATGACGGTAACTTAAGGACAAAATTACTGTAGCTGATGACAGCACCAGAGATTTAAACATCAAGTGTGAAAGCATACCGATCTTAAACATCGGTGAACTTTAAGTTCACTTAAAGATCTAGTGTGAAAAGAGTATTAGAGTTGACGTGGCTCCGTGGTAAAATGGTTGCTTACGGAGCACAGGGACGCTGGTTCGATACCGCCCACCTCCTTCGGATTTTTATCTTCCGATATTGTGCAGACAGCTCTAGGGTCGACTCAGCCTCAAGTATTTAATACTTATAAATGAGTAACTGTTCATTCAGGGATAATAGGACCGGTCGAAACGTCACACTGACCACGTGGCTTTCATATCTATGACCGGTGGTCTAGAAATGGAGAACTTATCTTCTCTGCCCCTTATAAGCCATAAAACCACTCAATGGATATGGCTGAAAATTTGACAGCAGTCGATAGGTGGTACTTTTTAGAAACAAACTTGTTTCGATACTACTAACACCATCTCTTGGATTTTGTAAGGACTTATTGGCCTACCCTCGTACGTTAAGCGAGCCATCCTGTAGTTTTTAGGGTTTTGTAGGTATGACCAAAAAACCCTTATACCATCATTTTGTCGTCTGTCTATCTGTCTGGGCGGTAAAAATTGTAGCCAAACGGCTAAACCTAGAGAGTTGAAATTTGGCATTCTTATACAACTCTTTGACCCGCACATAGGAAAAATACTAAAACATCTAAAAAACATACCCCCCTAAAAATATAAACAAATATGTGCTCATCGAAAACAAAAATATTTTTTTTAAATTCTGAGTAGGGTATCAAATGAAAGCCCTTAGTATAGTTTGTTTCACAATAAGCTGAAGTGACTATCTACTTATGGTCCTAAACACAGTGGGTGGTAATTACAAATAACACTAATCCCTTGTTTGCACCCATAAATTAGTCAGTGATGTATCAGGTATAAATTGCAGATGTTTTAAATATATTTTCACTTCGTTTTGAATTTTCTATCAGATAACTTGTGATTTGTGTTGAATAGTTCAGTACGTGTTAGAAAAATGTGGCGTCCTTGGAACGAATAATTCACTTCTGTGCAAGCAAATGAAGCAGATGACTATGTGACCATGATAGAAGATGATGATCGTGCTCTTGTTTGACATTTATTTGACGTAGCCACCCAACCTTTTGAGTTTGTTTCATGTGTGTCGTACCAAGTTTCATCTAAATAAATTATTGACCTTTTATGTTCTCTGTATTTTTTAATGTTTTTTAAATAATTTTGTCTCAAAAGTTTTAATCGCTCTGACTCCATAAGGAACCGCTTTTTATTTAAAGTTTTAAATTAAACCCTATACTTTTAAGGGCACGCCATAAGGTCACCTTTGAACAATTAATTTCACACTGGTCTTGGATTAATCTTTTGAGCAATATGTCCAATGTTGGCACATTTTGTTCGGTGTACATTTGGTAAATTTTTTGCCGTATTACATCTTTCTGAAAACCATCCAAACATTTTGATATGCCTGAATCCTTTCGTTTTCTTCTCCTATCAATGGACTTATTTACAATATTCCATACTGTTGTCATCGCTACTTTCGTTGCCTTGAATGTCTCTTCTAATGCCGCTTGTTTGTTTTTGCGGTTCCTTAAATATAAATACACATTGGCCACAATTTCTTTAGCTTCTACAGGTAAATATATACAAGTTTTTTCCCGATTTTTTTTTATTGTATCTTGCACTATATCATCATCTTCTATCATGGTCACATAGTCATCTGCTTCATTTGCTTGCACAGAAGTTAATTGTTCGTTCCAAGGACGCCACATTTTTCTAACACGTACTGAACTATTTAACACAAATCACAAGTTATCTGATAGAAAATTCAAAGCGAAGTGAAAAGATATTTAAAACATCTGCAATTTATACCTGATACATCACTGACTAGTTTATGGGTGCAAACAAGGGATTAGTGGTATTTGTAATTACCACCCACTGTGTTTAGGACCATAAGTAGATAGTCACTTCAGCTTAACGTGAAACAAACTATACGTGGATTAACGATCAAATTTTTATTTTCGCAAAATAAATTATTTTTATGCGATTTTTGCCAAAATTGTGCAAAAACAATTTTGTCCCACACCCTGTAGCCCAGATGGTTTAAACTAAAAATCTAAAAAAATTCTAAGTACTGTATATTGGTGTGAACCGAAATAGTACAACAGGCATTTTTGATCAGATTATGTTTTCGGAAAATAACGCATTTTTTGTGGTTTTTGGTTTACAAAGTACAAAAGTTATACCAATGTAAGACACTCACATGCAAGACGTGCGATAGCGTCATGGGTTAGAGCACTGGTGTCGTAAGCTAAAATACGCTGGAAAACGAAGGGTTTCGAGTTCGATTCCGGAGTGAATTTTATTTTTTCTGTTTTTTTTTGTGCATTTTTATTATTATGTTGAAATTATTTTGTCAAAATTCTAGTTATATTTTGACAAATGTTGTATTTAATTTTTAAGTGCGTAAATTTAATAACCAGCCTTATTATATGATTAACAGACGATAAATTATTTTTAAAATATTGTTCATTTTGCCGTGATTACTACAAAGTAAAATTTGTCCTACACACTCAGCATACCGCCTTCACTTATTATATACCTGCGAAACCCTGAAATGTGTGAATATTCATACTTCACATCATTTTTTTTTGACTTGTATGTTTATACTGGTTATTTATAACTAATATTTGTAAACAAAAGCGTAAATCTATAGTAGGTATATCTTTAGTAATTAGTCACGTAATGTAGGTACATTTGGTGTTTACCGGTAATATTATTTCGAATTAAATATGGTATCGATTTCCAGAAATTCAAAACAGGTATCTAATCTAGTCATTAATAAAATATTAAGAGAACTTACAAAATTACAGGGTGGGATTATAAATATTTAGTTCATAACTAATATATCTGAATAAATAAAGATTTACATGGTGAACTTTTTACTTTTTTAGGATTTTGTAGGTATGACCAGAAAAACCCTTATACCTTCATTTTGTCGTCTGTCTGTCTGTCTGTCTGTCTGTCTGTCTGTCTGTCTGTCTGTCTGTCTGTCTGTCTGTCTGTCTGTCTGTCTGTCTGTCTGTCTGTCTGTCTGTCTGTCTGTCTGTCTGTCTGTCTGTCTGTCTGTCTGTCTGTATGTCTGTGTGTCTGTCTGTCTGTCTGTCTGTCTGTCTGTCTGTATGTCTGTTTGTCTGTCTGTCTGTCTGTCTGTCTGTTCGGTAAAAATTGTGGCCAAACGGCTAAACCTAGAGAGTTGAAATTTAGCATGCTTATACAACTCGTTGACCCGCACATAGGAAAAATACTAAAACATCTAAAAAACATATCCCCCTAAAAATATAAACAAATAAGTGCTCATCGAAAAAAAAATATTTTTTTATAATTCTGAGTAGGGTATCAAATGTAAGCCCTTGGTACGTGGATTAACGATCAAATTTTTATTTTTGCAAAATAAGTTATTTTGAAGCGATTTTTGCCAAAATTGTGCAAAAAAAATTTTGTCCCACACCTTGTAGCTCAGATGGTTTAACCGTTTCAATAATACTTTTTTCTATAAGCAATATGAAATAGATAAGACACTTAAAGGACAGTATAACAAATTGTTTAAAACATATATTGACAACAATACTGTATTTTTAATGGAAATCGGATTTTCCTAGCTGGGATCATTTGAACCCAACAGTGTTTAGTGCTGGGATAATTTGAACCCAACAGTTTTGAATTTTGTAGGACATAAAAAAATAATAAAACTGTGAATATGAGTTATCATTTATTATAGAAAAAACAAAATAAGAAATAAATTTATGTATGACATTTGGTGAAACAACTTGCACAATATGGGATGTTGCAAGCCTTGCAAATATGTTTTGTTCGTTTTTTCCTCTTCTCCCTCTTACAGCCCTCACAGCGGCTCCTTTTATCAGTTTTTACTAAGACAGTGCATAAATCACGTACTACAACCTATAAAAACTGAACGGGTTAATTAAAATCCATTAACAATGCATTTTGAGAGTTCAAATTCTTGGGATTAATTAATCCCTTTAGTACTGAAACGGTTAAACTAGAAATCTGAAAAAATTCTAAGTAATGTACATTGGTGTGAACCGGAATAGTACAACAGGAATTTTTGATCAGATTACGTTTTTGGAAAAAAACGCATTTTTTTGAATTTTTGGCTAATAATGTACACAAGTTATAGTTTTGTAACACGCTACAAAGGAACGTGTATGCTGGTGTAGTTGTTTTGATGCTGGCATTTCACCCTAGTAACTCGATCCGAAAGGGATCGAACCCTGCGAGATGAGACAATATTATATTTTGCTTTTTTTTTAAATTTTTATATTGTTTAAATTATTTTTTCAAAATTCTAGTTATATTTAAGTCGAATTAAGTTCATCGATGCACTGTTGTTGGGTTAATCCACTTTGAAAGTTGTAAAAAAATCGCTTGAAAATGTTCACAATTTAATTCCATTTTTAGGCGAGATGAATTTTTTCAAGTTACTGTAAACAACACAAATAGCGCTCGTACGTCAAAACGTTCTGAGTATGTATGTCGTCAAAAATATCAAACTTTACGATAGAAGCGTCAGTTGCCAGATGGCAGCACTAGTTTAGCGCAATCCCGAAATATAAGAGGCAAACCTCGTATAATATCAAACTCGGACGTCAAATGTTTTTTAAATGATATTGCCAACCCAATTTAAAAATAAATAAATTCCATGGCTATCTAAATGCCTCATAAATAACTATTTCAAAACGCAATACAAACATTAAATTGGTTATGGTGAAGAGAATATTACAAAGCACGGGCGTTTTATCCATTGTAATAATCTATTTCTAATTTTCCATATACAGTACACCACTGCATTTATTTATTTTTTTCCTTTCTCTCTGTACATTATTCAAAGTCCATATCATCAAATTTCCGCATTTATTAACTCTCTATGGTCTAAAATTTAAAAATTCAATAATGAACCAACCCGCACGTAGCCTTCAATAATTATCACATCCAATCAATCTGGAGGGTTGTTTTTTTTTATTGTCAAATTGAAATTTACGTACGGGCCTAATCCATAATGCGGCCCTGACGACCCAGACACTATATAAAACTTTTAAATTTACTTCTAATTAGTCGAGACGAAAGATCCGAACATGAAGTTGATTTTGTTACTAGCACTGTGTTTAGCTGTTGTTTCAGCGAGGCCTCAAGCAGGTAATTTTATGTTTTTATTATGTTTTGTCACATATGTACTGCGGGACAATTATGTATACGTCAAAATTATGTATGACTAGCTGGAGTGCCCGTACTGTAACGTAAATGATAAGTAAGATATTTCAATTTCAAGTAGATCGCAAAATAATTGTTTCTCAACGACCACTATAGAATTTACCAATTCTAAAACCAATTTTGACTACAGAAAGTTAATATTCTAAAGCGTGTTCTACATTATACTTTATTCATCAATTTTCTAAACTTTTTTCTTTGAACTAGAAGTTGTCAAAGTTTTAATACAATTTATTTTTCAATTTTTTGGTAGAGAATGAAATTCTTACACGTGTTTCAGTTCATTTAAAGTACCAACATAAAAATATAATTCATATCTTGTCAAATGTTTATAACCTAGCTATTAGATTTGTAAGATTACTGATTTACGTACAAAACACAATTTATATATTCGCTTATTCAAACCAATGATCAACAAAACACTATTAAACACGTGGTAATACAAAATATTTACAAGCGTAATTTTAATGTTGGTACTATTGTTAAAACTGTCTACTGCGCATGCACCGAGTTCCAAGTTGGATTTGTTTTCAAGAATAGCTGGATCATATCTAGTTTTGAATAAAGTTGACCTTGACTACATACCGTGTTCTACACTGTACAATTTCACTGATTTATTTCTAGTACAAGTTCTAGTCAAAGAAATAAGTATGAAAATTTGATGAGAATTGTATAATGTAGAACACACTTAACACAAGAGTTGGAATGTTATTCTAAAGCACTTATCTTCTTATGCATTTCGTGTGTATTTCTTTCCATCACTTGTTATGGAATAACTATTCCATACTTGTTGTCTTTTGTTTTTGTAGGGTTACATTAAGATATATGCAACGTTTACATTAAATAAATGCAACATAACTTCCTAACTTAAAATAGTGGCCGATGTGCGGTAAATTAAATTTAAATTAAACAAATAATAAATAAAAAAAAATTAGTTTAATTAATTGATTAATTAGTAATTGGAGGAGGGGGCGAAAACCGAAACGAAAAAAATAACGGTTCGAAGCCCTGTATCATAGTACCAAATTTCGTAAAAATATGTCCAGTCGTTTTTTCGGGAATCTCGGACAGCAGACAGACGGACAGACAGACAGACGGACAGACAGACAGACGGACAGACAGACGGACGGACAGACAGACACACAATCAGATAGACGGACAGACAGACAGACAGATAAAAATTGATTGTTTTGCGGATAATATCTTATAATCATCAGAAACGTGTAGAAACCAAATATGAAATCGAACAAAAAAATTGATGTGAAGTGTGAATATTCACACATTTCAGGGTTTCGCAGGTATATAATAAGTGAAGGCGGTATGCTGAGTGTGTAGGACAAATTTTACTTTGTAGTAATCACGGCAAAATGAACGATATTTTTAAAATAATTTATCGTCTGTTAATCATATAATAAGACTGGTTATTAAATTTACGCTCTTAAAAATTAAATGCATCATTTGTCAAAATATAACTAGAATTTTGACAAAATAATTTCAACATAATAAAAATGCAAAAAAAAAACAGAAAAATTAAAATTCACTTCGTACTCGAACTCGAAACCCTTCGTTTCACACCAGTGCTCTAACCCATTACGCTATCGCACGCCTTGCATGTGAGTGTCTTACATTGGTATAACTTTTGTACTTTGTGAACCAAAAACCACAAAAAATGCGTTATTTTCCGAAAACATAACCTGATCAAAAATTCCTGTTGTACTATTTCGGTTCACACCAATATACATTACTTAGAATTTTTTTAGATTTTTAGTTTAAACCATCTGGGCTACAGGGTGTGGGACAAAATTTTATTTGCACAATTTTGGCAAAAATCGCATCAAAATAATTTATTTTGCAAAAATAAAAATTTGATCGTTAATCCACGTACGAAGGGCTTTCATTTGATACCCTACTCAGAATTAAAAAAAATATATTTTTATTTTCGATGAGCACATATTTGTTTATATTTTTAGGGGGGGTATGTTTTTTAGATGTTTTAGTATTTTTCCTATGTGCGGGTCAAAGAGTTGTATAAGCATGCCAAATTTCAACTCTCTAGGTTTAGCCGTTTCGCTACAATTTTTACCGAACAGAAAGACAGACAGACAGACAGACGACAAAATGACGGTATAAGAGTTTTTTGGTCATACCTACAAAACCCTAATAAAAAACAGATACCGCCTTCAATTTTATTAATATAGAAGTCTGAGAGTATACGCAACCCGCACTGCACAGGTGTAATCGAGGAAATAACCACACTCCGTAACAAGTCTTGTGTCCTTCACCTACCTACAAAGTTTCAAATTAACACTTCAAATCAATTTTTGAAGTGAAACATTTCTATGGGTAACTTTGTTGATGAAAGGATAATGAAACGCATAACGCAGGCAAAAGTTACAGAAATGTACCCCTTTAACCTCTTGCCTCTCGCATTACACCTCTCACCTAACATAACATCCGGCCGGCACACGTGACAGGGAGCTACGTATTATATCACAAACATTGTATTATAAAAACATTGAAACGAAAATATTAATATGTCACTCTTCAGTCAAAATGCCTTACTTTTGCAATTTGCAATTAGAAATTTAATTTTATATTTAGGCGGAACTAAATGATTCTTTCTTTTCCTTAAGTTATCACGAGTATCGAGCTTGCTTGGGATATTTCACGTTTTGTGTTGATAACTTTAATGTCAATAAGAAATGTCGAAAGTCAAACGCGTGACATTGTATTTAAAAAATTTATGTGAAGTGTGAATATTCACACATTTCAGGGTTTCGCAGGTATATAATAAGTGAAGGCGGTATGCTGAGTGTGCAGGACAAATTTTACTTTGTAGTAATCACGGTAAAATGAACAATATTTTTAAAATAATTTATCGTCTGTTAATCATATAATAAGACTGGTTATTAAATTTACGCTCTTAAAAATTAAATACAACATTTGTCAAAATATATCTAGAATTTTGATAAAATAATTTCAACATAATAATAAAAATGCACAAAAAAAAAAACAAAAAATAAAATTCACTCCGTACTTGAACTCGAAACCCTTCGTTTTCCAGCGCATTTTAGCTTACGACACCAGTGCTCTAACCCATTACGCTATCGCACGTCTTGCATGTGATTGTCTTACATTGGTATAACTTTTGTACTTTGTAAACCAAAAACCAAAAAAAATGCGTTATTTTCCGAAAACATAATCTGATCAAAAAATCCTGTTGTACTATTTCGGTTCACACCAATATACATTACTTAAATTTTTTTTAGATTTTTAGTTTAAACCATCTGGGCTACAGGGTATGGGACAAACATTTTTTTGCACAATTTTGGCATAAATCGCCTCAAAATAATTTATTTTGCAAAAATAAAATTTTGATCGTTAATCCACGTACCAAGGGCTTTCATTTGATACCCTACACAGAATTGTAAAAAAATATATTTTTTTTCGATGAGCATATATTTGTTTATATTTTTAGGGGGGTATGTTTTTTAGATGTTTTAGTATTTTTCCTATGTGCTGGTCAAAGAGTTGTATAAGCATGCCAAATTTCAACTCTCTAGGTTTAGCCGTTTGGCTACAATTTTTATCGAACAGACAGACAGACAGACAGACAGACAGACAGACAGACAGACGACAAAATGACAGTATAAGGGTTTTTTGGTCATACCTACAAAACCCTAAAAAGAATATTTATAATACTTGGAAAACTGTTTGGAAAACTAACAAATTAAGAAATGGGAGTTGGCAAAATTAGTGTTTGCAAAGAACGCGCTAGTCAAATTAAATAATAAATGGTGGAAATGTTTGTTGGATATTTAGTCTAAAATCTACAAACAAACTTGGACAAAGAATGCGTTTGTCAAATTAAAGAATAATTGGCATAAGTGTTTGAATGTTGAGAAAACGCGCTAAACTTATATAGAACAACCGTGAATTCGTAAATATTTACTGTTATATTGTGTACAAATAATAAATATTCCCTTTACACTTTTGTATTATTATTTTTACATTTTAATATATAATTAAAATTATTTTTCATAAAAATATTTGCAAATATTCTTGACTAACGGCTTGTTGGGACAATAGTCTATGTCTAGATGTACAGGTCTCATAATGTACGACACGACTTGAAACTTAAATGGATGCGCAAAGGTTCAATAGATTTCAACAGATCAAGATAGATGACTAATGTGAGGCCAAAAGACATCCCAGTTAATTGTGCCCAAAGAAGAAGTTATTGATATCATTTTTAAACCTTCATATATACATATATTTTTATTTACAATAAACAATTAAATAAGAAACTTTAGCACTGAAGATATATTGTTTGTTTTATTGCTTTATTTAAACGCTAATAATACTAATAATACATAATTTTTAAAAGTTAATATTTTTTTAACTTTTTCAAATATCCCCATTAAACTGAATTTATGTCGTATAAATAACGTAAGTGTATTATATGCTTTGTTTATTTCAATATCTTATTAACCAATTCCTTTTTTACATAAAAAAAAAATCACTTGCTAACCCTGTTACTACGCCCATGCCCTAGTTGTAACTTATTTTAAATTTCCCGCTATACTGTATTTGTCCTGTGTAAATCGTACTCGGTTCGCAGCGCTATCTACTCTTTTCTAATTTGAAATCGAGTATAGTTCCGCCTAATCGTTTGGAATAGACTGAAATTATTGTATTTTTCTGATTTTAATGTTACAATTCTAATGTTTAAATTTTGTTTTATATTACTTGTTTTTCCGACGAGAATTTTAGAAAAAATATTCACTATTTCACAACCAATATTATTACCACACGAGCGTCTGTATGTTGTAAAAATAATCTATTTACTACTTCAAATAAACTGCAGTTATTTTAACCCCGCTTTTGGTTATGGTTTTTTAAGGATGATCCATATGGAACAAGCAGTAACTACCTTGTTTCCCAAATAGTAGTATGATTTACTTCTACCGTGTACACATACATTTTTTTTATTAGTGCTCATTTTTATATTATTAATGGAAATATTATTTTTATTTTAGGAAAACATGTGTACAGGAACAAAAGACAACTTCTTGGTGGACTTATTGGAACAACAACAAATAATCTGTTCCCACTGGGTGGCGTTAGTAATTTCGCTGGAAGCTCTGCGCATTCATCCGCTGGTTCTGGGAATTTCCTTGGAGCATTAAGTGGTGCATCATCATCAGCAAATGCTGGAAGTTTTGTCGGTGGACTTACATCCCTTAACCAATTTGGTGGAGCCTCTTCATCCGCAAATGCTGGCAGTTTCGCCGGAGGTCTCGCATCTGGATTGGTTAACACTCTTGGTGGAGCAAGCAGTGGAGCTTTCTCATCTGCAAACGCTGGTGGTGGACTTTTGTCAACCGGAGGAGCATTTTCTGGAAGTAATGCTATTGCCAACGCAGGTAGTCATGTAGGAAATATATTTCCTGTAGGTGGCATTTCTAGTAGCAATGCCTTAGCAAATGCTGGTAGTTTTGTTGGAAATGCACCAGTTACTGGTATCCATTCTGTTACTTACACAGGAAGTAATGCAAACGCTGGAGGTATAGGTCAAGTTCTTTCTGGTAGCAACGCAAATGCTGGAAGTTTTGCTGGAAATTCTGTACCATTTGGTGTTATCCAAACTATCACTCACACAGGAAGCAATGCTGGAAGCAATGTTTTAGGCAGTGTTCCACTTGGAGGAAGCGTTTTATCTGGCAGCACAGCTACAGCAAATTCTGGAAGCTATTCAAACACTCCAGTTGTTATCCATTCTGTAGATTATATTGGTAGTACAGCAAATGCAAATGCTGGAAGTCATTTAAGTGTTCTTCCACTTGGCCATGTTGGATCCAGCAGCAGTGCTTCGGCCAATGCTGGTAGTACCTCTGGTCCAGTACGAGGTATAAATACAGATTATACAACCAGTTCTGCAAATGCTGGAAGTTTTGTTGGAGGTTTAGGTGCGGGATCTGGAAGCAGCGCTTCTTCAAACGCTGGTAGTTTTTCTAGTAATCAACGCCCAGTTGGAGGTATCCATTCCGTAGATATTACTCAAAGCGAAGTGGAGTTACATCCTTTAGTTGAGGATGCTTATGGTGTTGCTGGAAGCAGTGCACAATCCTCTGCCAACGCTGGAAGTTTTACTGTACACCCAGTTAGCGGTATCAACTCCGTAGCTATTTCTGACAGTAGTGCATCTGCTATTTCTGGAAGTGGATTAAATTCTTTAATTAAGGATACATTTGGAGTTGCTGGAAGCAGTGCACAATCCTCTGCCAACGCTGGAAGTTTTTCTGGAAATGTACACCCAGTTAGCGGTATCAACTCTGTAGCTATTTCTGACAGTAGTGCATCTGCTATTTCTGGAAGTGAATTAAATTCTTTAATTAAGGATACATTTGGAGTTGATGGAAGCAGTGCACAATCCTCTGCCAACGCTGGAAGTTTTACTGGAAATGTACACCCACTTAACGAAATCCACTCTGTAGGTATTGCTGACAGCAGGTATTCTGCAATTCATGATACATTTGGAGTTTCAAGCAGTGCAGTTTCCTCTGCTAATGCAGGAAGTTTTGGATCTCTTGGAGGAGTCCATAGTGTTTCTGGAAGCAGTGCAGATGCATCATCTGGTAGTTATTCTGATCGTTTTAACCCTGGTCATTCCACTGGATTTTCGAGTAGTAGCTCCCAGTCATCTTCCAGCACAGATAATGGTGGGGGTGTGACGCAAACAATTACCCATTCAACCACTGGAACAAATGCTGATGGACAAACCACTACCCTTATTGAAACAAGTGAAATACATGCATTAGGAAATAGAGGGGGCTTTGGCGGTCATCTAACTGGAGGTTCTATTTCTTCTGCAAACGCTGATAGTCAATCTGGGGGTTACGGTGGTTTTTCAGGAAGTGGTGCTCAATCTGCTTCTGGGAGTCATGTAGGATCTGGTCTTTCTGTAGGGCACAGTGGAGCACATTCATCTGCAGTAGCGGGAAGTCACTCCAGTGGTCACCACGGTGGACAAGGAGGTCATGGAAGTCAAGGATACAGTGGAGCTCATTCATCTGCAGCAGGAAGTAATTCTGGTAACTTCCACGGTGGACACGGAAGTCATGGATACAGTGGAGCTCATTCATCATCTGCCGCAGGAAGTAATTCTGGTAACTTCCGCGGTGAAAGTTTGTCAGGAGCTAGCGCCAATTCTGCTTCTGGGAGTCTTGTAGGATCTGGTCATTCTCTGGGACATAACGGAGCTCATTCTTCAGCTAATTCAGGCAGCTTTTCTGGTAGTCATCAAGGGGGCAGCTTCTCTGGAAGTAGCGCCCAATCTTCAGCATCTTCTGGAAGCCAGTCAGGTTATGGGCATGGGTCCGGTAGTTCCTTCTCCTCCGCCAAAGCTGACAGTTTCTCCGGAAGTTTCCAAGATAGAGGACATTCAGGGACTAGCTCGCATTCTTCATCTAGCTCCCAAAGTTACTCCAGCAATTAAATAAATTTATAGGGTCATTCTGAGCAGACTTTAAGGGGGGGGGGGTAGGTTCTGATAACCACATTTTAAGCATATTTTTGTGAATTTTTTTCAAATCTATGGTTAAATTTATTCATTTTCAAACTAAGTACATATATAAAGTATGTTTTGAAGAAGATACAAAAAAAATTTGAAGGCAAAATATGGCGAAATGAACCAGCTGTGGCAAATCTTCTCAGACTCCGGGAAAAAAATTAGATTTTGCGGTGACCAGCATAACTCGTCACTGGATCATCTGAAATCAAAAATCCAAAAAGATTTTGTTAGTTTATGAGTTTGCCGAGGTAATGACGTTGAGTTTTTATTTTTAAAATGATTTTTCAGTTTTGAGCGTTACTTAGAAGACAAAAAAAATTAATTCCCCCTAAAAAAAAAAACCTAAAAATGAGTATATTTGTGATTGTTAAATAAAAAAAAAACATGAAAAAAAAATATCTCAACGTCGTTACCTCGGCAAACTCATAAACTAACAAAATCTTTTTGGATTTTTGATTTCAGATGATCCAGTGACGAGCTATGCTGGTCACCGCAAAATCTAATTTTTTTCCCGGAGTCTGAGAAGATTTGCCACAGCTGGCTCATTTCGCCATATTTTGCCTTCAAAATTTTTTTGTATCTTCTTCAAAACATACTTTATATATGTACTTAGTTTGAAAATGAATTAATTTAACCATAGATTTGAAAAAAATTCACAAAAATATGCTTAAAATGTGGTTATCAGACCCTACCCCCCCCCCCTTAACGTACAGGTTTTTTTTTTTAAATCTTGTTATTATGCAATATATGTCATCGTATGTACCGTTACAAATTATCTTGAACCGAAAAACCATTATTTTAGTTGGTAATCGTAACAAAATATGTTAGGTTATGTTAGTGTAACAGTAAAAAATAATTATTATTGTCATTGGATATTAATTACTCTAATATTTTTAATAATTTTATAAACTATAAATTAGAAAGAAGTTAATTTTTAAGTCAATTTTTAAGTTTATAATGTCTGTATTTTAAAAAGTTTGCACAAATTTTTAAACGTTACTGTTATTCTTTAACAAGACTTTAAAATCACCCTGTAGCTATCATGGTACATATTTCACCACATGCTTACATGGTAAAACATATTTTGACCTTGAAGAGTTTACAGCCTGAGTAAGTTAATATATTTTGTTCAGAATAACTCTATTAATACTACATATAACCCCCCAGAGATTACAAGTTTCTTATACAAAACTAACAATCTGAAATAAAATTAGTAACAATCTATATATCAAAATTTGCAGCGATTTTTTATCTATCTAATAGAATATTTTTAATCGTAGAAAAATTGTAAAAATTATATCGCTCAACAACTTAATAGATATCAGACAACAATGTAATTTTTTAAATATATTTAGGGGTTTCAAATAACTTTTATATTTATATGATTTTGTGTAGAAATGTTAAAATAATAGGTCACTTTTTAGACATAACTGTTTATAGTTTAAATCCTTCGTTGAAAAACTCTATACTTAGTGTACATTATCATTATATATACAGGGTGTTTGTTTGAAACGGGGCACCCCGAAAATCTCCTTTATTTGTAAAGATACAAAAAATCTTCAGAACAAAAGTTAAACTAGACAAAAAGGCCCATCTAAAGATTACTATAAGAATTCTGAGGCACTTCCGGTTTCACCGGAAATGATGTCAACTTTTGATCTAGCATAGGGAATCGATAATTTTATATTTTTTTCCTATTTGTACATTAAATTAGCTTTACAATGACACCAAAAAATCATATTTTTATTCTAACCATTTCAAAATGGCGACCATTTATTTACAAAATAATAATCAACATAAGTTTTACAAAGTTGAACGTAGCAAGCTTTGAAAACAATAAAAAAAGAAACAAAATATCTCTAAAATAAGGGCGATGGAAGAGTTTTTATTAAGAATGACAAAATGTGTGGACAATAATGGTGGTTTGATCGAACATTTGTAATTTTTTTTTTTTTTTGTAAAATAATTGTAAAAAGTAATAGTTTTTTTTTTCTAAATAGTCAAATAGTTTATTTTAGAGATATTTTGTTTCTTTTTTTATTGCTTTCAAACTTTGTAAAACTTATGTTGATTATTATTTTGTAAATAAATGGTCGTCATTTTGAAATGGTTAACATAAAAATATAACTTTTTGGTGTCATTGTAAAGCTAATTTAATGTACTTTTAGGAAAAAAATATAAAATTATCAATTCCCTATGCTAAATCAAAAGTTGACATCATTTCCGGTGAAACCGAAAGTGGCTCAGAATTCTTATAGTAACCTTTAGATAGGCCTTTTTGTCTAGTTTAACTTTTGTTCTGAAGATTTTTTGTATCTTTACAAATAAAAGAGATTTTCGGGGTGCCCCGTTTCAAACAAACACCCTGTATACAAAAGCTATAATGCCTGTGTGTCAGACCGTAACGCTAAGTTCCTGGGTGCTAGCGGGTCTTGCGGTATGCGGTCGGTCACGAACTGAGTGGTGGGAGGTGGGAACAACGTACCTCCACCAAACAGCTCACTTAGCGAGAATATAGCTCTTAGCTCTCCAGTCAGTATATATCTTGGCTTCATCAAAGAATGTTTTGTCAATTGATGTTATGCCCGCAGGCCGTATCCGGTCCGATACTAATTTTTAAACAACACGCATTGAGCAGCTTTTTAGGATTTCCTAGGTATAATCAGAAACAGCTATACCATTGATGGCCAGCATATATGGCCCGCGGGCCGTACCCGGCCCGATATTTATTTTAGGATTTCCTAAGTATAATCAAGAAACGTTTTTGTTTTGTTAATATACGCAGAATCATGCAAATTTTAATAATTGATTCCTGCTTATATTGATTTTTATTCGATATCAGTTTTAACGGGTCTGCTAGTTAATATGATAATAACTTAAAATAATTGGATAGATTTAATCTTTAGCTACAATTTGCCGTGTCGTACGCAAACAGGCATCGATTGGTGTACAAGATGATCTGAAATACAATTTATTTATTTAGAATTAAACAGCATTTTTTTACAATTAGAAATACCTTTATCAGATATCTTAGGCAGACAAAAATTCGCTGCAAATATTTATGTCTAGATTGTTATTAATTTTATTTCAAATTGTTAGTTTTATGTAAGAAACTTGTAAGAACACTATTCTTGTATCTCCCTTTAAAGAAAATTCTTACATCAAGTCATGTCGATAATGTAAAATTGGTTCAAAGTTAAATTTTAATCAAAATTAAATAATTAATGGCAAATTAAATGATTGTGTGTAATTCAATAAATAAATAATAAACCATAATTAATATTTAATAATTCATTGGATGGTATACATATCGGTATAATAATTACCTATATGCTCAAATATTAATTAAATATTCTGTGTTATGTTTAATTGTTTTATTTTGTTAAATTGTTATAATTATTTCTGTTTGAAAGTTTGATGTTTAATATTTGTTTGAAATTAAAGAATTTATCTATTTTACCTTTTAAAATGAATATATTTTATATGTATAGGTGTATCTAGGGTGACCATTTTCTTAAGAAGGCAATGCGGGACGGAGCAAAAAAAAGGTCCTCATCTCCCAAATCCAAGTGAAGAGCAAAAAAAAGGTCTTCACCTCCCAAATCCAAAATGCGGGACAATGCGGGACAAAATGTTAAAATGCGGGACTTTTGCGGGACGCATCTTAATGCGAGACAAAATGTTAAAATGCGGGACGAATGGTCACCCTAGGTGTATCAGACCACTCTTTCAGCCATTTTTAGAACTTGTACTGTAGGTATGACCAAATAACCCTTATGTCACTCATGTGTCTGTCTGTCTGTCTCTCTGTATGGTAGAAATTGTAGCCAAACGGCTTAACATAGAAAGTTGAAATTTGGCATGATTATACAACTCTTTGACGCACATATAGAAAAAATACTGAGAATTCAAAAAAACGCATTCCGAAATAAATATAAACAATTATAAATTTTATAAAAAAATAAATATTTTTTTAAATTTTTTATTGGATACCAAAGGAAACCTCTTAATATGTGGATCAACAAACAAATTTTTACCGACCGTCAATATATATAAGGGACGTATGTGATCATACCGATTTTGACATTTCGAGATTTCGATGGATCTCCACGAATTGAGGTCCCTACATAACGTTTTGACTATTTCTAACATGAATGTCTGTCGGTCTGTCTGTCCGTCCGACCGTCTATCCGTCTGTCTGTCTGTCTGTCTGTCCGTCTGTCTCTCTGTCCGTCCGTCCGTCCGTCTGTCTGTCTGTGTACACGTGCAGAGCAAATTCGGCTGAAAGGATTTTTATGAAACTTCATATTTAAGCTTCTGCCATCAATAGCACAAGTTGATCAACTTTTGGTAAAAATCGGTTGACTAAAAATGGGAGTTTACTCGTGTCGATTGTAAGATTTTTGTAAATATTTCACAACAAAAAAATATTTCGAAAAAAATTATTGAACAAAAGTTGCTATAAAAGCAATATTTAATAACTTTTATTGGAGACGTTTTTCGATAAAACGAAAAAGTCTCAATTTTTTCATACTTATATGTAACGTTTCCATGGTCATGATAAATAATATATCTGTTAGAAAATATTAGGCCAAGTTATTTCTACTCTGCTGCTAGAATGTATTTTATATAAGTACGATGGCGGTCGGTCCTGTGGTGGCCACAGCTGATTTTTTTAATTTGAAATAGACCATAATAACTTTTATTTGAGACGTTTTTCGAAAGTCTCAATTTTTTCATATTTATATGTAAGGTTTCCATGGTCATGATAAATAATATCTCTGTTAGAAAATATTAGGTCAAGTTACGCTAGAATGTATTTTATACAAATACTTTATGATGGCGGTCGGTCCTGTGGTGGCCACAGCTGATTTTTTTATTTGCTTTGACTGTTCATATTATGCTCGATAAATATGATATGTTGGTAGAAAACTTTTCTATATCTGTAGGGTTGTAGGTAACTTTTTTACAAAACTAAACAGAAAGTATTGCAGACCATTTGATGTTGAACGCTGGCTGTTGTTTTGCGTTTCTCACGGGGTTTGCTATACGTGCTCGAACTACACAAATGTGCAAACTCAGTAACTCAACAACTGTTTCACATTTCATATGTAACACAACTGTCATATCCAAGTATGAAACAAAACAACCAGCTTTTTTATGCAATACTTCACTTCAAAACATGCATTTAATCAAGAATACAATGTGAAATACGGCTCTTAAATATTTGTTTGTATACAAAAGTCGATGAAAAGTTTGAATAATGCAACATTTAGGTTTCAACCTGTCTGAAAAAGCTCGTTAAAACACTAATGCACGATTCTATACTCTATATCTGAAAGACTGATAGTAATAAATCATTTTGTCATGCAGTTACCAGTGGCGTGCATATTTTAAACACGTTTAAATTGGTTTTGTGTATTTCTATATTACTTTTATCATTTTATTAAACGCACGCCTGTGACCATATTTATTATAGCATTAAACACACTCCTGTGACCATATTTTTCCTCAAAATTTTAGGGTCAAATTTTTATGGTCTATTGTGTTTAACCCTAGTTCGTATTCCCATATAAAATGTGCGGCACACTCGGTTGTTTTTAACAATATTTCGTTTCGAACTATTCATATTTTGTTTTGCCGCTTCTGTGTGATAATACAATAACTTTTTACAAATAATAAATTTTATTACTATCAGTCTTTCGGAGATAGAGTATAATTCTTAGTAAAAGCTACTTACGAGGGTTACCTTTTATATTTTTACAAACGACCACTAGATGGCAATATTGAAATATGTCTTTAGTATGTTCATAAAATTTGACATTTGTTATTGTGAAATCAGTGGCAGCTTATAAATTGACCGACTTTGTTGACAGTGAACGTTAAAAAGAAAACAAATTTGTGCAAAATGGATATTACTCGTGAAGATTTTCGTTGGATGATATTTTACGATTTTAGTAAAGTCCTAACTCAACAACAATGCATAGATTCGCTTCGTTCAACTTTTGGTAATGAAGCACCATCAGAAAAGACTGTTTACAATTGGTTTGCAGAATTTCGGCGTGGTCGTGCGTCCGTCAGTGATGAATCTCTTGAAGGTCGACCAAAATCGGTTGTGATTCAGAAAAACATCGATACTGTGCGCAAAATGATTGAAGAAGATCGGCATGTGACTTACTTAGAGATAGAGGCATCCTTTGGCATATCGCAGACTGCAATACATTCGATTTTGCATAAACATTTAGCTGGGAAAAAGATCTGTTCCTGGTGGATTCCGCATAATTTGACCGAAGCTCAAAAAAAAGGTTCGTGTTTTTGATGTAAGGGAATGCTAAAAAAATTCAACCTAGGCACTGCAAAATCCGTATACAACATCGTTACAGGTGACGAAACTTGGATTTATTTATATAAACCAGAAACTAAGCAACAATCCACTGTTTGGGTCTTCCAAGATAAACCGAAATCCACAAAAGTTGTTAGTTCACGAAGCACTTCCAAAAAAATGATCGCTTGTTTCTTCGATTGTACTGGACATGTCGCAACCATTCCTTTAAAGCAGAGGTGGGCTAATCTTTTGGGTGTCGGGCCACATTGCGGACGAAAATTTGATCGTAGGCAAAAAAAAAAAAATTTTTTTTTTTCTAATTTTAAATATTGTTTTTGTTACGAAGGATATTTTATAAATTTTAAAATCAATATTTTTAAACCAAAACATGTATTTATTATGCAATTTAAAGAAAATAATGAAAACAAAATTGGAAAGAATGAAAATTTTAAAGAATTTGTACAAATATTACTGGTTGGAGAGACAGTAAAATTTTTGCAAGACACAATAATTTATAAAATTCGCGCCGGAAAGAATAACAGCGCGTGGCACTATTTGCATAGGCCTGCTTTAGAGAATCGAAGAACAGTTAATGCTGAACAACAATTTGTTTGTCAGAAGTCATCAACAAAATCAGGAAAAACAATCAAAAACGCCGCATCATTCTACATTATAACAATGCAAGCTCCTACACAGCACGTCAAACAATTGATTATTTGAAGGAGAAAAACGTCGAATTAATGTCTCATTGCCCGTATTCACCTAATTTATCTCCTAACGACTTTTCTTTGTTCCCCAATGTCAAACAAAAAATGCGTCGACAGTGATTTTCATCACTTCAAAAGCCTGATGAAGCCTTCGAAAACCATGTTTTTGAGATACCAACTTCAGAGTGGAAAAAATGTTTCGAGAATTGGTTTGAACGCATGCAAAATTGTATAAATCTTAAAAGCGAATATTTTGAAAAGCAATTTTTGTTAAAAAAAAAGTTTTCTTTCTTGGTTTTTGTAAAAACTTAAAAGGTATCCATCGTACAAACCGTAGTTTAGTACAGATTGAAAGTGTGCAAAATATACCATTCTGATAATCTAAATTGATACACCAAAAATTTTTTCCACTTTGAAGTTGGTATCTCAAAAACATGGTTTTTCGAATGCTTCAACAGGTTCTTGAGGTGATGAAAACCGCTGTCCTCGCATTTTTTGTTTGACATTGGGGAACAAACAAAAGTCGTTAGGGGATAAATCTAATGAATACGGGCATTGAGACATTAATTCGATGTTTTTCTCTTTCAAATAACATATAGATATGTTACACAATACAGATATGTTGACAAGGCCTTTGAACACATTATTTTTAACATTATAGAATTTTTGCGTGACCTAAAAAATACCATCAGTTCTCGATGAAATTATCTCCAAATCGAATTTCCAATGAATATTTATCAATTGAATTTCTAAGAGAACACGTGGCATTCGTAATTTTGCGAGAAGAAGCGTATTTTAACCCGGCCTGTCGTATAAGTAAGACATTATACGAATGAACAATACAAAAACTGCTGTCGTGTTGTCATGATGAGAATACTTCATTGCTAACTTCATTGTGCTGCGTTAAGAGGTCGCCACCAACACATAACTTTGAGGAAGTAATTACTCCTTTTCACACTGCTTCAAATGATAATCAACTACTTCACAAATGCCAGAATATTTTTCTTTAAAAGTTTTTTCATGTCTTGAATATTGAGTTTAAATTAAATATTTTAGCAACTCCGAGGTTTCACGCCTGAAATTAAAAGAGTCTGCGATCTGATAATAAAAGGTTGTATTTATAGGATTTTGTAGGTATTACCAAAAAACTTTTATAACGTCACTCATGAGTCTATCTGTCTCTGTGTCACCATCAGAAATTAATCATTGAAAAGCTTTTAATTTCTTTAAAAATACCGATAAATACAAATAAACATACGCGCGTTTAAAAGTACGGAACGCTGCTATTGCCTTGCATTTGATGCGACGAAGCACGCTTTGTATTTATTTAGGCAGGCGAGCCAAATCGAAACTAGCTCCGTTTTCGGACGGCTTGATGGCCTCCGCGGAGATTTGGCGAGAAGAGCGGATGGTTAGACCATGCCATATAATTACATTACAGCGGAGCCAGCTGTATCTTGGCTCGCTAGTTTGAGATACGGTTGCATATAGAAACATCGCGTATTATATTGTTGTTTTTTTTACTGTGTCATGTGTGTGTGTTGTTTCGTGTTACTATTAGAAATTAACAGTATCAGTAACCTTTTCAAAAAAACATTTTCTTCGTATTCCATCGAGCAAAATCTCTAAATAAAACAACTGGGAAGACCGCTACCGAATTTGGACATTTCAAAAAGTCAGAATGTTTCTGCATCTGCTTCTAAAACACGGACAAGAAAATTTAATAGAAAAATTTACTTAAAGAACAATTGGATTTGCGGATGCGATGAAAAGCAAGCTGTTTTTGTTTTTTGCTTGCCTTTAATTCGGGACGGATTAACATGAACGAAGAACGGTATTACCGATTTAGTTCACATCTAGAAAAAAATTAAAACGCATGAGAAATCGAAGGTACATATGCAGAGCCGGCCTTAGCAAGTCTGGCGCTCCGGGCGAGATTTTTTTGCAAACCTCAAAAAAAAAAAAAAATTAAGAAGGTCTTCACCTCCCAGATCCATGTGAAGAGCAAAACAAAAAGGTCCTCACCTCCCAAATCCAAGTGAAGAGCAAAAAAAAAGGTCCTCACCTCCCAGATCCAAGTGAGGAGCAAAAAAAAGGTCCTCACTTTTAAAATACAAGTGATGACCTGACTGTCCGCCTCCCTTCCTGGCCTGGCGCCCTGGGCGGTTTTTTTACAAACAGGCTGTAACAATAAATAATGCCCGTTTAAACGAAGACTATAATATTGATATTGCATTTTAAGTACTTAAATTTTAATACAAATAATTCATTGTTAAAATAAATTTTTGCCATTAGTTACCTATCTTAGAGATTTCTAAACTTCTGCAAGTCTTTTTTTGTACAATAAAATTAAATTGTGACCGGAAAACCTACGAGCTGCGCCATTATATGAAGATGAGAGTAGTATTAGAATATCGCTGGTGTTTTGGATGTAACCAAAAACTCTATTAATTACACTATAAAGGATTCCACACACCAAAGCGGCCGCGGTGGCGGCCACGGTGGCGATAATGCAGCGGCCTAACGCAACCTATACAATACAATGAGACCACGCACATACAAGCGTTCCGCTATCTGAGGACGCCACCGACTGCAGCGATCAGTCTAGCGATCACCAAACACTGGCGGCCAAACTCGACAAGTTGCGTTAGGCCGCGCGATATTCATTGTTTATATACCACAGAGTGAATATATTTAAGAAAATAATGTCGAAAATAGATAATTTAACAGAAAAAATCATAGATCAGTAAAGGATCATTTAATTTTGTATGACTTAGCACATCCTGATTACAAGAATATTAGGAAAATAAATAAAGTGTGGGACGAAATAGGAAAAGTTTTGGAAATTGATAGTAAAGTCTGTTCCAAACGATTAGGCGGAACTAGATTTTGCAATCTAGTTACTTTCATCGTTTAAATAATGCTTTTCAGCCGTTTTGTTTAAGCTTTGTAAATCATACTTGTAACAAACATTTTTTGGTTAAGATTAATATCATTTTAAAATGTTATTTTCTTTATATTTTGATTTTTTGTGTCATTCTTAATACAAATATCCCATTTATTTATTTTTTGTCATTAAAATATGTAAGAAAATTAATTTAAGTTTGACATATGTCATTCGTTTCCATGGTTTCATTGTTGGAATTTTAAATTTTAACATTCCAAAGGGGAAAAATGAAATAACCCAAGCAAGGTCCAATATTATCATACAACTATATACCGTGATTCACTAACTGATCGCTACCGCTACCGCCACTCCCACTTGCAGTTCAGGTACCAAGAAGTTGTCTAACATCTCCACATAACGCTCTGAATTCACTGTAACTGCACGCCCCCTTTCGTCTTCAAAAGAGTAAGGGCTGATAATTCGTCGCGCCGACATCGCAGCCCATACGGTCACTTTAGGCGAATGTAGGGGTTTCTGATATTTGCGTTTCGGATTCATTGCACTCCAGTAGCGGCAGTTCTGCTTATTTACGTGGCCATTAAGATGAAAATGAGCTTCATCCGAAAACAAAATGTTGGTAAACGTTGAAAATCGCTCAATCACCTGATTTACGAAATTAAGCCTCTGTATGGCATCTTGGGGCTTTAATTCTTGCACCAATTGAATTTTGTAGGGGTGCAGCTTTAGGTCTTTGTGCATAATGCGATGTAATGATGATCTATGCACATTTAAAGCACTTGCGCGCTTCCGAATTGAAAGGTTCGGGTCGTCACGAACAGACTGATTAACATTCTCCACGTTTTCTACCGTTCTTGATGACCTAGGTCGCCCGGATTTTGATTTATCCAGCGTTGTACCAGTCTCTTCAAACTTTTGAACCCAATGTCGAATGAGAGGAATGCTTGGCGCATCATTTAAGTGGCGAAAACCTCGAATACTGCAGAATTTTCTACGCGCTACAGTCGCCGAATCACCGTTTTGTAAAACTCTCGCACACATAACGCGCGGTCTGCTCCCGAGAAACGCTCTATAGCGACTGAATTCCCAAGAGCCAGGCTACCGATTAACATAACCCCCGCGCCCCTCGGATACGTTGCGTTCACGCAGTAATCTAAATAAATATAAAATTTCTTTTGAGACACCTTGTATGTGTGAATATAGGAAAATCCCACATATATTTAATAAATGGTATTGTTGAAACCAGGAGTTGCTTTTCAATCAAACCACCCACGTGACAATATTACGCCTCACATCAATTTTTGATACAATTTAATTTAAACAATTCTTCCAAGTTGTAGTGCACCAAAATATGAGCTGCAGTGTTATCTGAACGTCAATAACGTGGTGTAAATGTTAGCACGTGTTTCATCTGCAACATTGGTGTAACTTTTGTTTATGGGACAATGGTTGGTGATTGCTGTTCGTGAAAAAAAAAAAAAATTAAGAAGGTCTTCACCTCCCAGATCCATGTGAAGAGCAAAACAAAAAGGTCCTCACCTCCCAAATCCAAGTGAAGAGCAAAAAAAAAGGTCCTCACCTCCCAGATCCAAGTGAGGAGCAAAAAAAAGGTCCTCACTTTTAAAATACAAGTGATGACCTGACTGTCCGCCTCCCTTCCTGGCCTGGCGCCCTGGGCGGTTTTTTTACAAACAGGCTGTAACAATAAATAATGCCCGTTTAAACGAAGACTATAATATTGATATTGCATTTTAAGTACTTAAATTTTAATACAAATAATTCATTGTTAAAATAAATTTTTGCCATTAGTTACCTATCTTAGAGATTTCTAAACTTCTGCAAGTCTTTTTTTGTACAATAAAATTAAATTGTGACCGGAAAACCTACGAGCTGCGCCATTATATGAAGATGAGAGTAGTATTAGAATATCGCTGGTGTTTTGGATGTAACCAAAAACTCTATTAATTACACTATAAAGGATTCCACACACCAAAGCGGCCGCGGTGGCGGCCACGGTGGCGATAATGCAGCGGCCTAACGCAACCTATACAATACAATGAGACCACGCACATACAAGCGTTCCGCTATCTGAGGACGCCACCGACTGCAGCGATCAGTCTAGCGATCACCAAACACTGGCGGCCAAACTCGACAAGTTGCGTTAGGCCGCGCGATATTCATTGTTTATATACCACAGAGTGAATATATTTAAGAAAATAATGTCGAAAATAGATAATTTAACAGAAAAAATCATAGATCAGTAAAGGATCATTTAATTTTGTATGACTTAGCACATCCTGATTACAAGAATATTAGGAAAATAAATAAAGTGTGGGACGAAATAGGAAAAGTTTTGGAAATTGATAGTAAAGTCTGTTCCAAACGATTAGGCGGAACTAGATTTTGCAATCTAGTTACTTTCATCGTTTAAATAATGCTTTTCAGCCGTTTTGTTTAAGCTTTGTAAATCATACTTGTAACAAACATTTTTTGGTTAAGATTAATATCATTTTAAAATGTTATTTTCTTTATATTTTGATTTTTTGTGTCATTCTTAATACAAATATCCCATTTATTTATTTTTTGTCATTAAAATATGTAAGAAAATTAATTTAAGTTTGACATATGTCATTCGTTTCCATGGTTTCATTGTTGGAATTTTAAATTTTAACATTCCAAAGGGGAAAAATGAAATAACCCAAGCAAGGTCCAATATTATCATACAACTATATACCGTGATTCACTAACTGATCGCTACCGCTACCGCCACTCCCACCGCGTTAGTGTGAGGAGACCTGATCGCTACCGTGGCCGCCACCGCGGCCGCTTTGGTGTGTGGAATCCTTAAAGCGTCATCAGCGAACAGCGTCCACGAGCCACAAGAAATTTGGCAATTTCATAACAAACTGTCCAAAGACTACTCAGGAAACAAGAGCTTGTATCCAGAAGACCTGTAACTTGCCTGGCTTTTCTCGCAAATTATCGAGTTGGAAGATTGGAAGACTAGGTTTCGCTCGTGAGCATTTGAACTGATTGGACGCAAACTATTGGGCAGAAATGAGTAGTGTAGTCAGTTTAATTCTCCAGATGGGCGAGAACTAGTGTTTTGAAGGTCTAGTAATCTAGGGACTTTATTGAAAAGAAGAGAGCAAAGTCATCTCACCGACCAGTGTTTCAACAATACAAATAAGTAATTTCTTGAAAAAAAAAAATAAAATTATCGATTAATAATAAAATAATCGATTAATTTATTAAAAAATATTGTATGATTAATCGATTAATTGAAACAAAATAATCGATTATTTCAATATTCGATTAATTGTTGCCATCTCTAATACATACGTAAAAGACTTGGGGAGTAGGTAGTCTGGGCCGTGAAGGTTCTGACGTCATGCTCAGTCGTATTTACTCGGCAACCTTCGCGCTGTGGTCGGCTTTATTTCAAAATTATAATATTTTAATTAAAAAATTTCGCTGAAATATTAATTAAAATGTGATTTTTGTTTTGTTAGGTGACATAACATATCAAAAAATGTACATTTAAGAAAATATAAATTTTATGCCTATCCCCTATTGTCTCTGGTCTGTCATGTCTCTTTTAGTTGGCTTTGGTTGAGACAAGGTGTCTCAAAAGAAATTTTATATTTAGTGGATCGATTAAAAAAAAAAGTAAGCCGTATATAGAAAAAATGTTTATTAATTATTAAAATACACTTTTTGGGGATTTATTTCTTAAAAATAATATCGTCTAAATGTAGACTCTCGCGTTCTCGGCACTCATTTAATCGAACAGTAAAATTACTTATGACGTCTCGGCAGGTGGACTCAGGGATGGCTGCCATTTCGTGACGGATATTTTCTTTCAAATGCGCCAGTGAAGTCGGTTTATTGGCGTAAACTTTAGATTTAAGATAACCCCATAGGAAAAAGTCCATAGGGGTTAAATCTGGACTGCGTGGAGGCCAATTTATGTCACCTCTCCGGGAGATCAATTTGCCTGAGAAAATTTCACGAACACGTGGCAGAGACATATTGGACGTGTGTGAAGTTGCTCCGTCCTGTTGGAACCATGTTCTTTGGTTATAGCCAGGAAAGTTTTGCAGTTCAGGTACCAAGAAGTTGTCTAACATCTCCACATAACGCTCTGAATTCACTGTAACTGCACGCCCCCTTTCGTCTTCAAAAGAGTAAGGGCTGATAATTCGTCGCGCCGACATCGCAGCCCATACGGTCACTTTAGGCGAATGTAGGGGTTTCTGATATTTGCGTTTCGGATTCATTGCACTCCAGTAGCGGCAGTTCTGCTTATTTACGTGGCCATTAAGATGAAAATGAGCTTCATCCGAAAACAAAATGTTGGTAAACGTTGAAAATCGCTCAATCACCTGATTTACGAAATTAAGCCTCTGTATGGCATCTTGGGGCTTTAATTCTTGCACCAATTGAATTTTGTAGGGGTGCAGCTTTAGGTCTTTGTGCATAATGCGATGTAATGATGATCTATGCACATTTAAAGCACTTGCGCGCTTCCGAATTGAAAGGTTCGGGTCGTCACGAACAGACTGATTAACATTCTCCACGTTTTCTACCGTTCTTGATGACCTAGGTCGCCCGGATTTTGATTTATCCAGCGTTGTACCAGTCTCTTCAAACTTTTGAACCCAATGTCGAATGAGAGGAATGCTTGGCGCATCATTTAAGTGGCGAAAACCTCGAATACTGCAGAATTTTCTACGCGCTACAGTCGCCGAATCACCGTTTTGTAAAACTCTCGCACACATAACGCGCGGTCTGCTCCCGAGAAACGCTCTATAGCGACTGAATTCCCAAGAGCCAGGCTACCGATTAACATAACCCCCGCGCCCCTCGGATACGTTGCGTTCACGCAGTAATCTAAATAAATATAAAATTTCTTTTGAGACACCTTGTATGTGTGAATATAGGAAAATCCCACATATATTTAATAAATGGTATTGTTGAAACCAGGAGTTGCTTTTCAATCAAACCACCCACGTGACAATATTACGCCTCACATCAATTTTTGATACAATTTAATTTAAACAATTCTTCCAAGTTGTAGTGCACCAAAATATGAGCTGCAGTGTTATCTGAACGTCAATAACGTGGTGTAAATGTTAGCACGTGTTTCATCTGCAACATTGGTGTAACTTTTGTTTATGGGACAATGGTTGGTGATTGCTGTTCGTGATATAAATTATAGTGAGCACGTGTGTACATAATTTGCGACTAATTGTTACATTCTAATGAGAAAATTTTTAATTAATTTTAAACAATATACTTTGTAACTAAAATAGAAATCAATATTAAAGTTTCGTGCTAAAAGTTACATCAAATTTATTTAACTCAGACTTCTGTCAGACATTAAGTAAATCCATTATTTTAAAGTTGAACTGATTACTCACAGAAAAGTTTGTTGTTACTGGGTAGTAGAGGAGGGCGCGGACCGTAAATTTTCGGTTCACGATGGGTCACGATGTGATCCGCGTGAAAGTGAAAAAAATCATCAGGGGCGCAGTGGGGGGTGGTCCAGTTGGTCCGGACCACCCCTTAGGTTCAAAGCGAAATGTTTGTAATTATACCATAATAAATAAAAAGGCTCATAATATATAGACCGGGAGCTCATGACATTTTTGGTCTCCGATTTCATACAGCATGCCTTTTGGAGGAGAGAATATTTACCCTGTGACAACAAAAAAGGGATGGTACTAAACCCCTGCACGCTTTCCGGTCATAGGGAAAATTGCATTTCCACTTGCACAAAATTTTTGTGTTTTTCTCTGATTTAATATTGCTTGCCCTTTTGTCAAAAGAAAGTTATAACAAATTTAAAGTCTTTAAATTATAGGCATGCTGAAAACGCGGAAAATCATATTTTTTTATTACAAGATCACATGACTGTTTGAGCCCTTTGGGACCCTTCGAATCGCATGCATATATTTAAAAGACTTTAAATTTGTTATAACTTTCTTTTGACAAAAGGGCAAGCAATATTAAATCAGAGAAAAACACAAAAATTTTGTGTTTAAGTGGAAATGCAATTTTCCCTATGACCGGAAAGCGTGCAGAGGTTTAGTACCATCCCTTTTTTGTTGTCACAGGGTAAATATTGTCTCCTCCAAAAGGCATGCTGTATGAAATCGGAGACCAAAAACTGTCATGAGCTCCCGGTCTAATAGTAAATATATGAACATTCGAATTTTATTTTTAAGAAACGTCCTAACATCAGTATCTATTATTTAAGGAATTTCTAGTGCATTTTAAAAATGTTTTAACATTTAATAAAAGAGGAACTTAAAAATGTTTATACGAGGGCTACCTTTTATGTTTTTACAAACGACCACTAGAAGGCACTATTGAAATGTGTCATTACTATATTCGTTAAATATGACATTTGTTATTGTGAAATCAATGGCAGCTTATAAATTGACCGAGTAGTTTGTTAACAGTAAGCGTTTTTTAAAAAATGCAACATTTGCCCAAATGTTACTAGATTTTTGAAAACATAATTTAAACAAATTAAAAATGCAAAAAAACAGAAAAAATAAAATCACCTTGAGAGCGGAGCGAACTTAAGTTTGCAAATTAGAACGCGAGCATGCTAGACATTACACTATCAAAGCATGCTGATTAACATATGCATATGCATGCATATGTCTTAGATAAGCTGTTAAATATTTTACGTGTTCAAGCAAAAAACAAAAAAATGCGTTATTTTCCAAAAACATAATCTGATCAAAAATTCCTGTTGTACTATTCCGGTTCACACAAATGTACATTACTTAGATTTTTTTCAGATTTTTAATTTAAACCATCTGGGCTACAGGGTGTGGGACAAAAATTTTTTTGCACAATTTTGGCAAAAATCGCCTCTAAATAATTTATTTTTCAAAAATTAAATTTTGATCGTTAATTCCCGTACTAAGGGCTTTCATTTGACACCCTACTCAGAATTTTAAAAAAAATATTTTTTTTAGATGAACAGATAATTGTTTATATTTTTAGGGGGATATGATTTTTAGATGTTTTAATATTTTTACTATGTGCGGGTCAAAGAGTTGTATAAGCATGCCAAATTTCAACTCTCTAGGTTTAGCCGTTTGGCTACAATTTTTACCGAACAGACAGGAAGACAGACAGACAGACAGACAGACGACAAAATGACGGTATAAGGGTTTTTTTGGTCATACCTACAAAAGCCTAAAAACAAGTTTGTGAAAAAATGGATATTACTCGTGAAGGTTTTCGTTGGATGATTTTGTACGATTTTAATAAAGGCCTAATTCAACAAAAATGTATAGATTCGCTTCGTTCAATTTTTGGTAATGAAGCACCATCAGAAAAGACTGTTTACAATTGGTTTGCAGAATTTCGTCGTGGTCGAGCGTCCAGCAAAAAATACATCGATGCTGCACGCAAAATGATTGAAGAAGATCAGCATGTGACTTACCGTGAGATAGAGGCATCCTTTAGCATATCGCAGGCTGCAATAAATTCGATTTTGCATGAACATTTAGCTGTGAAAAAGATCTGTTCCCGATGGATTCCGCATAATTTGATGAACAGTTAATGCTGAATGGTATACAGCAATTTGTTTGCCAGAAGTTATCGACAAAATCAGGAAAAACAACCAAAATCATTCTTCATTATGACAATGCAAGCTCTCACACAGCACGTCAAACAATTGATTATTTGAAGGAGAAAAAGATCGAATAAATATCTGATTTATCCCCTAAAAACTTTTTTTGTTTCCCAATGTCAAACAAAAAATGCGTGGACAACGATTTTCATCACCGCAAGAAGCTGCTGAAGCCTTCGAAAATCATGTTTTCGAGATACCAACTTCAGAGTGAAAAAAATCTTTTGAGAATTGGTTTGAACGCATGCAAAAGTGTATAAATCTTAATGGCGAATATTTTGAAAAGCAATAAAACAGTTTGTTCCAAAAAAAAATCTTTCTTAATTTTTGTAAAACTTAAAAGGTATACTCATATCCTATTAGATAGATAAAAATTTGGTGCAAAATTTGCTATTTTCACAGCAAATTGTTGGTTTTGTAAAAGAAACTTTTAATCTTTGGGGGTTATACGTAGCGTTAATCTAAAAACCTAAAAAAATTCTAATCTAAAAACCAGAGTAGTGCACACAGATTTTTACCATCCATAGCAAATTTGCGATAATCTTTAATCACAATATTTCATTTTTATATAAATCTATTTATAAATGATAAATGGTAAATCAGCATTAATATTAATAAATCTATGATAAGTGAAAACAGAAAATGAGTTATGACTAATCAGCAAAAAGTTAACCAAATAAACTATGTACATACTGGGACTTATCCGCAAATGGATAGCTCGCGTGGTCTTGTTTTAGAAGCATGAAAAGTATCGATTCAACACAGGACCGGCTTCAGGATTAATTAGGATAATTAAATTTTTACTTTAAAAACACAAACCATGTTTTTAGAGTAATAGAAATAAATTAGATAAAATAAGGATTTCTATGAGTGAGATCAGGGGCGTATTCAGGGGGTCCTGAGGGCACGTACCCCCTTAAGGTTCAATGAAATGAAAATTTAGATATCTGTACAGTGGCAGATCTAGCTTTTTGGGGCCCCAGGGCTTAAAATACCAAGGGGCATGAATATCTATTTTGTCCCCTTCAAAGTAATCCCCACCAAATATTATACACTTGTGCCAACGTTTTTTCCAATCCTCGAAGCACTTGAAAAAATCATTTTTTGTGATCTTGTTCAGCTCCTCCTTCGATGCCGTCTTTATCTCCTCACTCGTAGCGTAGCGTCGTCCTTTCATGGACCTCTTCAGTTTCGGAAACAAGAAGAAGTCACAGGGGGCCATATCTCGGGAATACGGTGGCTGCGGCATTATTAGTGTGTTGTTTTTGGCCAAAAAACACGACGAATTTTGGTACGAATTTCGCGGCGACCCGTCTCATACCCAAATCATTGGTAAAAAACGAATAGCACGAGCCAATCGATATGTTTAGGTCTTCAGCAACTTCTCTAACGGTGATTCGACGATTGGCCAATACTAATTTCTTCACTTCATCAATGTTTTCGTCTGTTGTTGACGTGCTCGGGCGTCCGGCACGCTCTTCGTCGTTCACATCTTCTCGGCCCTCTGAGAACATTTTGTACCACCGATAAACGTTGCTTGGGTCCAAGGTAGCTTCACCATATGCCACAGTCAACATTCGGAATGCGTCCGCGCACTTAATTTTGTTTTTCATACAAAATTTGATACAGATCCAGTTTTTGGTATAGGCAAAAATCGAAGACGAGCCAAAACACGTGCAAGCAAAGCAACTGTCAAAAATTAACTGAACATTAAAAATGGCCGAACTGGTCGGCATAAGTGAGAGGCATGAGTTCCAACATAACGCCACAAAAAAATCAAAATCGAATATACGTAACCCGCGGAAATTCAAAATTTGCGATACTTTTTGAACAGACCTCGTAAATAAAGTTGAACGTTTATATTTTGCGCGACCCGAGGAAATACGGATCAATCCCGGAACCCGGACACAAACCTGTAAAACCCGGAACTTCCGGGTCAGGTCCGAAGAGGTGGCAACCCTACGTAGAGTAAATAGTTATGATTTAATTGCAACATAGTTTGTTATGTAAAATTGTAAAGCCAAGCCTGTATCATGTAGAGGCTATTGCACTCAATAAAGCTTCAAATGTTATCTATATGTATAAACAGTCGCACACACTGGGGTGTTCTGATTTGTAAATTGAATTGTGTTTCGACACAAATAAGGTTAAATACGATTCAACAAAAACGTAAATCACATGTTTATACACCACTTTAAAAAACCCTTTTATTAAACACAAAAATTCCAACAGTTTTAGCTTTCATATCGAATTACATTTGTTTCGACATATAGAGTTACATTTGTAAATTGTATACAGGTATATCGATTTTTAGGCTCATGTTCCAGTATTTCATTTAAAACGGACAGAAGACAATTGATACTCTATAGCAGAGTTTCCCAAACTGTGGTCCGTGACCAGAGTTGGGCAAATTGCAATCAAACTAATGATTGACGATTGAGATTAAAAATTTAATTTCAAGACTTGATTAATGAGTAAGATACATCACTCATAATGCAGTTATTCACACTGGTAACTAAATTAAATATTTACTCATTATTATGATTAAATTTTTAGTTATGATTGAAACTAAATTCAGGATTGATATTTGATTTTTTCACGAGTTTTCTAATAGACAAGTGCGGCAAAAGGCCTTATGAAACGAGTTTTTTGCACTATTTTTTTTACTTTGCCATTTATTCTTTAATTTGATAAATTTGTATTAATAGCAAACAGTATCATTTTATGCAATATTTGTTATATGTTGGTATCACTGATTTGTTGTTTTTGAAATATGCTGTCAGCTGTCAGTACCCCACCATATTGCAGTAAATACCTTGCAAAATTTACTTCCCCGGAAGTAAAAAGAGGCATACGACAGAGAATATAACTTATTTGGAGAAAGTTCATTGAACACCACTATAATATTGGGGGGAGGGGAAGTTACCTCATATACCAAAAAAGGAAAAGAAGGGACGTCCCCTCCTGGCTTTGAAGGATCTTCAACCCAATTTCAGAAGGAATATCCGCAAGAGAGATAGTTAAAAAAACGAATCATAAATATGAGTGGGGGGGGGGTTACGCACCGCAAAATATGCGGACTCTTGAATTGGAGAAGGGTTTTATAAAGGGGGATAAAAAACACGTTAAAAAACTCAAATTCTGAAGCCCTGACGCGCTAGAGGCAAAAAACTAAAACTTTTCAGTCTTCTTAAGAAAAACTTTGCAAAAAAATGTAACAAAAAATCATAAGTCCACGAATATATTAGTTTAACTTGACAGCATCAGAATTTGACATTTCATTCAGAGTTACCAACCTCCAATAACTAAAATTCGGGTGTTGAAATGGACCTTTTTATAGCACTCAAATGAATGTTGAAATGAGCGTCATATGAACACAAAGTAGAAAAAAATTGTTTATCGAATTTTATATCTCATCTTAAAAAACGACACGGAAAGGATGCATTTATTGCATTTAAAAAAACATTGATTATAAAGGTAGACAAACAGTTGTTTCTCAAAAATCAAGAACTATTAAAGCCGGAACATTGTCACAACAAAAATTTGAAGAAGACATTACCAAATATGTTATTCCTCTAAGGTCGATAGCAGTGACGCATCCAGGAATTTTTGTTGGGGGTACCCGGAAGACAAAATTATTTAAATTATGTAAATATAAAGTGATGACCTAAAAAAAAGGTCCTCACTTCTAAAATACAAGTGACGACCTAATCTATTTTTAAAATTTTCTAGTGTGTTTGTGTCTTTTTATTTTCATTTCCTTTCTTCTTGGGGGGGGGGCACTGGTCGGTAGAGTGGCAATATGTAATGATCTTTCGAAAGTTGCAAGAAGACCGAAAATTATTGAGAATGTGGGTATAAGGATATTATATATGTATGTAATATATAAATTGATTCAAGCGATTCAAATTTTTCTGACAAAATATCACAATATGATTGAAAACTAATGATTTGACACTAATGATTATCATTTAGTTAAGGATTTATGATTACATCCATTATTGATTGAATAAAGAATGATTAATTTAGTTTGATTACATTTTCATTCAAATTTTTAGTTGATTGAAAGTTTAGTTAAATAATGCCCAACTCTGTCCGTGACCCGGTTCCGGTTCCCAAGAAAAAATTACCAGTCCTCTGAAAATATTATATTAACCGTTTTATGAAACAAAAATATAAAAAATATTAAATTTTTATCATTTTTTCCTGCAATTATTAAATATAAATAACCTAAATTGCTGTTTAACATGAGCAGTACCTCCATATTAATTTCTCTTGTACTAAAGATCCGGTTGCTACTCTACAATCTAAATGTTCAGAATGTGAGGGTAGAGCTGTTTTGGATACCGGAACATGTTGGTATCAAAGACAACGAAGCGGCAGATGCAGCTGCAAAAGCCGCCTCCCACAGACCTATGATTGATGTGAGTTTCATTTTTCCAGATGACGCAAAGAGTCATCTGAAACACCTGGTTTTAGACATGTGGCAACATGAGTGGACCCGCACACAGAACGTTAAGTTACGACAGATTAAGGGAGACGTTAAACCATGGGGTTCTTCCTGCAGGATTAACCGCAGGGAGAAAACCGACATCACACGCCTCCGTATAGGTCACTGTTGGTGGACCAGTCCACTCCTTCGAGATGAAGAGTCCCCTATCTGTGAGACGTGTAACACAGATTTGTCTGTGTTACACTTTTTAACTGAGTGTATACAGTTTGAGGATGTCAGGGAGAGTTTAGGCCTGTGCTATGACCTGTCAGTTGCTTTAGGTGACGACAGGGTACTCATGGACAGGCTGATACTCTTCCTGAGAGAATCGAACTTATTGTTTTATGTGTGAAGTCTTGCACCTTATTTTAATGTGTTTCTAGTTTTAGACTGTGATATCCGATGGTAATTGGCCCCTTTACAGCCTCTTACCTTAGCCCTTAGTCTGTTCAAATTTTCGAACAGACTTTTTATTATTTATTTGTGTTTGTCAGTGCGAGATTTCTTTTATTGAGTATGCGTATTTTTAATGATTTTATTTATTTATTTATTGTCTAATTTATTGTTTTTAATATATAGTCTAGTCATATAGATGGGCTGCGTTAGGCGCAAATAGCCTTTGTTGCTGTTCGCCAAAAATTTCAACTAACTAACTTTACCATTAAACCTTACCATTTAGATGTTTGTTTAAAAATGTATTGGGTTAACAAAATGTTAGCTAAAATCGCTCAAACTTCAGTTGCCTAAACCGGACCCCTTATTCTCTCTTATTCTTAGGATAATAGGCAGATTGATCGAAAAAAGTCTGATTAAAATGACTAAAGCTATTGACGCAGCTCGGAAAAAGAAGATGCATACATTTTTGTCGCTAAACGATTTAATTTTAATGTACAACAGAATTAAATCGTTTAGCAACAAAAATCGTTTCTGTATCTTTTTTTAAAAACCAAAACTGTATTTGTTATATTATACAAGGTGTCTCAAAAGAAATTTTATATTGAGTGGATCGATTAAAAAAAAAGTAAGCCGTATACAGAAAATATGTTTATTAATTATTAAAATACACTTTTTGGGGATTTATTTCTTAAAAATAATATCGTCTAAATGTAGACCCTCGCGTTCTCGGCACTCATTTAATCGAACAGTAAAATTACTTATGACGTCTCGGCAGGTGGACTCAGGGATGGCTGCCATTTCGTGACGGATACTTTCTTTCAAATGCGCCAGTGAAGTCGGTTTATTGGCGTAAACTTTAGATTTAAGATAACCCCATAGGAAAAAGTCCATAGGGGTTAAATCTGGACTGCGTGGAGGCCAATTTATGTCACCTCTCCGGGAGATCAATTTGCCTGAGAAAATTTCAAGAACACGTGGCAGAGATATATTGGACGTGTGTGAAGTTGCTCCGTCCTGTTGGAACCATGTTCTTTGGTTATAGCCAGGAAAGCTTTGCAGTTCAGGTACCAAGAAGTTGTCTAACATCTCCACATAACGCTCTGAATTCACTGTAATTGTACGCCCCCTTTCGTCTTCAAAAAGTAAGGGCCGATAATTCCTTGCGCCGACATCGCAGCCCATACGGTCACTTTAGGCGAATGTAGGGGTTTCTGATGTTTGCGTTTCGAATTCGTTGCACTCCAGTAGCGGCAGTTCTGCTTATTTACGTGGCCATTAAGATGAAAATGAGTTTCATCCGAAAACAAAATGTTGGTAAACGTTGAAAATCGCTCAATCACCTGATTTACGAAATTAAGCCTCTGACTGGCATCTTGGGGCTTTAATTCTTGCACCAATTGAATTTTGTAGGGGTGCAGCTTTAGGTCTTTGTGCATAATGCGATGTAATGATGATCTATGCACATTTAAAGCACTTGCGCGCTTCCGAATTGAAAGGTTCGGGTCGTCACGAACAGACTGATTAACATTCTCCACGTTTTCTACCGTTCTTGATGACCTAGGTCGCCCGGATTTTGATTTATCCAGCGTTGTACCAGTCTCTTCAAACTTTTTAACCCAATGTCGAATGAGAGGAATGCTTGGCGTATCATTTAAGTGGCGAAAACCTTGAATACTGCAGAATTTTCTTCGCGCTGCAGTCGCCGAATCATCGTTTTTGTAAAACTCGCGCACGCATAACGCGCGGTCTGCTCCCGAGAAACGCTCCATAGCGACTGAATTCCCAAGAGCCAGGCTACCGATTGACATAACCCCCGCGCCCCTCGGATACGTTGCGTTCACGCAGTAAACTAAATAAATATAAAATTTCTTTTGAGACACCTTGTACTTATATCTCATAATACTTATATGCTCATAATATTGAAACTAGATTATGTTTTCTCTGATTTAATCTCTAATTTTGCTTAGTGTTATTTTGATTATTTTTACAAGGGGTCCGATTTCGGCAACTATTTTTCAAATCGCCAAAGTGTAAGGTTTTTGAAAATACTATTTTGTTATACTAATTTTTAATTATATTTTCTAAAAGTAAAATGTAAATGGTGCATAACATTATAAAGTAAATATTTCATGCTTTTAAAACATAATATTTTACTATTTTCTATTTTTTTTTAATCAAAAACAAAATGGGGGTCAGGTTTTGGGCACTTTCCTATATCAATAAACGCTACCACTGTTCTTATATTGTTCCGAGAGTTTTTTTTAATTTGGTGATTACCTTTACCCCGTCGTATGACGGGCTTTTCTCCTAGTATGATATAAGTACAATGGAAAGGAAAGAAAAGGAAAACTTACTGTGTACAAAAATGCAGAGCAGCAAACAATGTAGACTCGAACTTTGTAGCAATAATCTGTCACATCATCTGTAAATAAAGAAATGTATATTAATAAACTTCTATACAAAAAATACGTGTGTTACTTGAATAATAATAACTGAAAAATCGATTCTGGATTGTGAATAAATTTAAAGATAAATTAGTTTTAATTTTGCATTTTATTATGAGATAAACATATCGGTTCCATGGTGTAATGGTTAGCACTCTGGACTCTGAATCCAGCGATCCGAGTTCAAATCTCGGTGGGACCTTAATTTTAATGATCTGAATATAAATTTAAAAATAAATTAGAACAAAATTCTGAGAGAATGCAGGAAGGAAAAGGAAAAGAACACGCAAACAAGTCGGGGAACAGAGAGAATTTCTTCTCTCTGTTCCTATGTACTATGTACTATGTACTGTACTATGAAAGAAATTGATATAGCCTGGAGGAAGTAAGGAGAATGCAGGAAGAAGGCGAGGATTACCTACAAAGGATGGTGGACAGAGACAAGGAAGTACAGGACCAATAAAGACAGAATAGAATAGACAAAACAAGATACAATGAAGACTACCAGAAGATAAAAGGCGAAACATTACCAAGATATACTAGCGTCGGCGAATCAGTGCAAAACGAAACAAACGAATGTATTGTTTGGAACAATGCAATTAGACCGGGAGCTCATGACATTTTTGGTCTCCGATTTCATACAGCATGCCTTTTGGAGGAGAGAATATTTACCCTGTGACAACAAAAAAGGGATGGTACTAAACCCCTGCACGCTTTCCGGTCATAGGGAAAATTGCATATCCACTTGCACAAAATTTTTGTGTTTTTCTCTGACTTAATATTGCTTGCCCTTCTGTCAAAAGAAAGTTATAACAAATTTAAAGTCTTTTAATTAAAGGCATGCTGTATGAAAACGCGGAAAATCATATTTTTTTATTACAAGATCACATTACCGTTTGAGCCCTTTGGGACCCTCCGAATCGCATGCATATATTTAAAAGACTTTAAATTTGTTATAACTTTCTTTTGACAAAAGGGCAAACAATATTAAATCAGAGAAAAGCACAAAAATTTTGTGTTTAAGTAGAAATGCAATTTTCCCTATGACCGGAAAGCGTGCAGGGGTTTAGTATTATCCCTTTTTTGTTGTCACAGGGTAAATATTCTCTCCTCCAAAAGGCATGCTGTATGAAATCGGAGACCAAAAACTGTCATGAGCTCCCGGTCTAAATTGTTTGTTACGTCGTGTGACGTAACTGTACTGATTCGCCGACGCTAGTATACTTGAGGGAAAATAACAGACACCAGAAGACGATTGCCAGATTCAGATGCGGGAACGAGGCGGCAGACAATCAATTTTGGAGGGATGAAGAATAGAAGAAGTGCCGGACATGTAGAGAACAACCAGAAACCATGAATCATTTAAGATGTTGTCCAAAAATAGGGGAAGAGCCAGCACGGTTGGAAAAAATCTTGGAGGAGGCAGGAAGCGGCATAGAATGGATGACGAGAGTCAAAAGAAGCCGAATTCGAGCAAATTCAAAGAAAGACTAGACGATCCAGAGGAAATAAAATACTGCTTAGCCATTTTTCATAGTTATAAGATTCCTTGTTAGTTATTTAGTTATTTATATTTTTGTTAATTAGGAAGTAGATTTAATTGGGATATTTAGTTCATACACATATTTTAGAATGTAAATAAGAAAAAATAATGTACTCTAATTCGAGGCCGAAAGGCAAGAATAAAGATATTATTGATTAATTGAATAAACTAGATTTAACTGTAGATATTATTACAAGATTAACATATCGGTTCCATGGTGTAATGGTTAGCACTCTGGACTTTGAATCCAGCGATTCGAGTTCAAATCTCGGTGGAACCTAAGTTTTTAGATAAATCTCAGAATAAATTTAATGATAAATTAGATTTAACTGTGGATTTTATTACTAGATTAACAAATCGGTTCCATGGTGTAATGGTTAGCACTCTGGACTTTGAATCCAGCGATCCGAGTTCAAATCTCGGTGGAACCTAAGTTTTTAAACAAATCTCAGAATAAATTTAATGATAAATTAGATTTAACTGTGGATTTTATTGCTAGATTAACATATCGGTTCCATGGTGTAATGGTTAGCACTCTGGACTTTGAATCCAGCGATCCGAGTTCAAATCTCGGTGGAACCTAAGTTTTTAGATAAATCTCAGAATAAATTTAATGCTAAATTAGATTTAACTGTGGATTTTATTGCTAGATTAACATATCGGTTCCAGGGTGTAATGGTTAGCACTCTGGGCTTTGAATCCAGCGATCCGAGTTCAAATCTCGGTGGAGCCTAAGTTTTTAGATAAATCTCAGAATAAATTTAATGCTAAATTAGATTTAACTGTGGATTTTATTGCTAGATTAACATATCGGTTCCAGGGTGTAATGGTTAGCACTCTGGACTTTGAATCCAGCGATCCGAGTTCAAATCTCGGTGGAACCTAAGTTTTTAGATAAACATCAGAATAAATTTAATGACAAATTAGATTTAACTGTGGATTTTATTGCTAGATTAACATATCGGTTCCATGGTGTAATGGTTAGCACTCTGGACTTTGAATCCAGCGATCCGAGTTCAAATCTCGGTGGAACCTACATTTTTTAAAATATATTATTCTTAAAGGTACAAGTTTCTTATTTAAAACTAAAAATTAAATAAAATTAACAACCTGTACATCAAATTTTGCACAGCATTTTTATGTATCTAATAGTATATTTTTAATTCCTCTTTTTTTATTTTTATTTTTAAAAAATATATATTTTTTTTAAATTGGATATTTGTCCACCTTATCTCCCAAAGAGATTGATCTAAAAATCCAAAAAAAAAAAAAAATCCGTAATGAACATTGGTGGGAACCGAAATAGTTCAACAGGAATTTTTGATCAGATACACTTTTCGAAAAATGTCGATTTTTTTGTGACGCTGATAAAAAAAATATTTTTTAAATAATTTATTGTGTGGTATCAATAGAAAGCTATTAAGACTAGAGATGGGAATTTCGGCTCAGTTTGCGGAACCGGATCAGTGGAGGTCGTTCAGTTTGTTGATCCGGTTCATTGATCCGGCTCAGTGATCCGGTTAAGTAAACATGTCTCCGAAACACAGGACGGTCGTTAGTTCGTAGGTAGAAAGTCGCTTAGAGCCGGTTCTTGCAATATATAAACTGTAAATATGATCCCGAGACACAGGTCGGTCGGTTGTTCGGTCGTAGGTAGAACGTCGTTTACAGCCGGCTCTTGCTTAGAGCCGATTCTTGCAATATATGAACTGTAAACATGATCCCGAGACGCAGGTCGTTCGGTCATAGGTAGAACGTCGCTTAGAGCCGACTCTTGCTCAGAGCCGGTTCTTGTAAACATGATCCCGAGACACAGGTCGGTCGGTCGTTCGGTAGAACGTCGCTTAGAGCTTAGAGGTAGAACGTCGCTTAGAGCCGACTCTTGCTTAGAGCCGGTTCTTTTAAACATGATCCCGAGACACAGGTCAGTCAGTTGCCGGTCGTCCGGTCTTAGGTAGAACGTCGCTTAGCCCCGACTCTTATCTAACATTTTTGAAACAAGCAATTCACTTTATGTAGCTACTGTATTTTAAACCAGATGTGTTAAGTTTATGGCGATGTTTATTGCCCTTATAAATCGGACATCTGGGATTTGGGCAATATTTGTAATATTTTTATATAGTATGGTTGTAAGAAAATACAGACTAACCCTATTAGTTTCAAATAAACTGCCCTACAAATTGATGTCAAAATACACTTTATGATAATACATTACAAGCCAAGTTCTCGCGAAGTTCAACATGACATCGATCCAGATCCGGATCACTCCGGTCACTGTTCACAATCGCCCGACCAATCGTATCCTTGAAACTTGAAACTATACAGTGAGCCGTGAGCCGGCTCATTTCAATTTGGTGAACCGTGTCACTTCGGTCAGTGTACTGAGCCGGCTCAGTGAGCCGGTTCGTTCATGAACGACCCATCTCTAATTAAGACGTATATTACGGAGCGTTAGTTTTTTTAAATTCGTTTCTTTTCACACGAATTTAGCAAAAAATGTGCAAATATTCTTGTCTCGCACCCTTTTACCAAAAAGGGTTAAACCAAAAATCCGAAAAAATTATAGGTAATGTATATTGATCTGAGCCGGAAACGTACGAGAGGAATTTTTGATCAGATTGTGTTTTTGAAAAAATTAATTATTTTTTTAATTCATGGTTAAATTATGGCTAATAATGTTATGGATCTTTTGTATTTATAGCTAAGATAGTACGTGTATTTTTTTGAAATTAACTGAGTTAGTCACTCCACACTGTAAAATATTTCTTATTAATCTAATGAAGACTTGAATACGAAGCAAATGCAGAAAAAACCGCTGGGATATTTGGCAAATTATTTTAATTTTGTTTAAAAAAATTAAATGGAAGCTCTTAGTTCTCAAATAACGAATAAAAGTGATTATCAAAAAAACTGTTAATTTTGATGTGATAAATATACCTAGACATCCAATATTATGTTGACTTCTTAAACCTATTAAATAACTGCAAAACCCTGAAATGTGTGAAAATTCCAGGGCTTCGAACCGGAACTGAACCGAAAACCGAAAAAAACTGTTATTTTTGTTCGAACGGTTCGAACGAAAACTGGAACTGAACCGAAAAAAAATAACGGTTTATTTCGGTTCAGATAATGTTTATATGAGTGAATATAAAATACATTTTATTTAAGTTTATTTTTTAAACTGATAAGCTGAAAAAAAAACGTTATACGTAATTTTTTTAACGTGTTTTTAAAAATGCGCTTCTATTATTTCGGGTGGGGGGGATAAAAGCCCAGCACGCCTCTGCTTGGTAACAGTATGGTTATATAATGACCTGTAAAACATTCTCTGACATTTCAATATTTTCAAAGATACAAAACCTCAAAACAACGTTGGAGCTTGTTAAAATATCCGCAAAAAGATATAAACATGTATTCATGTTATAAAATGAAACGACGTGTAAACATTGCAACTCGATATTTCATAAAGTTGATGGTGTAAAATAGTATTGTATAAGTATGTGCAGTGTGCACTGTACAGTGTACATTGTGCACAGTACACTGCCAAGAGGGTGGTACCGCCAATTACAACATTTCCTTTCAAACACACGTCAATGAATACTTCTACCTCTAATTGCTACGTTTACAAATAACACGAAACTTTTATCAAACATATTTTATTTTGTTCATTATGATGAGATCATATTTCAGCCAACATATATTTAAAAATTGTTATAATTAATAATTAGTAAGAGTACTGATAATGTAGGTTCATAGGTACAAAAGATATACCGTATTTCGGACCATAAGACGCACCTTTTGACGTAGAAAAATCAATTTAAAATTGAGGTGCGTCTTCTTTCGAAGAAACGTTAATTCAGACGAGAAATTAATACAGAATTAGCTGTCGTTCTTGAAGGTCTTACAAGTCAATTACAACCCTTGAATGTGTCGATTAAATTATATATATGCTGATGACACTAACCTAATAGTGACATCTAATTCCTTAGAAAGCACGATGAGTAAAAATAACGCAGTTGTTAACAAAGCCAAACTGTGGTTTACATCAAACGGCCTCATCTTAAATGATAGCAAAACTCAACACCTCCTATTTGCATTGAGAAACCATAATTTTGACAACCCAGACTTCGTAAATTTCTTGGGTGTTCATCTCGACCCCACCCTCAAGTGGCATCATCACGTTAGCTGCCTATCCAATAAATTATGTAGCACTGTATATCTATTAAGAAATCTTATGGCCGCAGTTTCCAGAGAAATTGTTCGCATTACTTATTTTGCATTGTTCCAGTCGCAAATATCCTATGCCATTTTAGCCTGGGGACATTCTCCGGCGGCAGAAAGAATCTTTTCTTTACAACGACGAGCTGTAAGAATTCTGGCTAAAGTCTCTTACCAAAGCGACTGTAGGCTTTGTTTCCCTGAACTGGAAATTATGACACTGCCTTCTCTATTTATTTACAATTCCCTATTGTATGCCCACAGAAACTTCAATGAACTTGTAACACATGAGCAGGTACATAACTACAACACTCGAAATAAAGGCAAAATCTATCCAACCTATATAAGACTCCAAAAATGAAAAAATAGTACTAACTATTATTCAGTAAAGTTCATGAACTTACAGCCTAATTATTTTAAATCTGACTGTTTTAATACAAGAAAAAAGAAATGAGAAAAAATAATGTAAATTGTAAATTGTATTGTATTGTACGTTATTTATTTTTGGATTGATTTGTATATTTTTTGTAATGGTTAATACCCTGAACGCCGCAAGGCCTAGGGAATAAAGAATATATATATATTGAAAAAGACAGCGGACTAGAATATGTAAAATTAGTTCAATAATCAAATCTTCATTTCCAACAAGTGATGAGTAAAAATTGTATTGACTTAGTCCCCCTATCTATCTGACCTATTTTAATTTAGTAGTATTGAATTCGGAAAATTATCTTTTGTTTGTGTTCAACGGCTGTGAAGTATTGTCCCATTAATCGATCAATATTAATATAGCGTAAACAGAAAAACATAATTAAATTATTTCAACAACCTTATCACTACTGCCAACATTAAAAATAAGCTTTATTAAATATTTCACTGATAAAAAAAGGGTTCATATTTTAAAAAACACAACTACTCGAACAAGGTCGTAATAAACGCAACGGTTCCCATGGTGTATGGCAGAGTTTCCCAAACTTTTGAGCCGTGGAGCACTTTTCATGAGAAGAATTCGTCACGGAGCACTATTAATGACTTTAAATTTTTAATTACTGCTTCTATAGTTATTCGAGGAAAAGAGACGCAGTCAAAATTACTTGGCGCAAGGTACCAAATAAAGTTGCTGAGGCACTGGAATATACTTGTTAACTTAATAACTTTTACTGTGCAAATATCTAACAATAATAATTATTTTTGATGGTGATGCTGAGTTGTAATGAACTAAATAATAGAATGAACAAATAAAGAGGTGATGGGTTGACGGAGAGACGAAGAGGGAAAGCCTTTATAAGAGGGGAAGGAAATTAAAGTAGCTGCTAATTATCGTATCCTTCGAGGGTAAATTGTTGTGCTTCGCTCGTGTCGACTCTCAGATATGTCGCAACTTACAAAAAGCTTGCAAATGACGTGTTTCAAAAATATTCCACTTATATATTTATATTAACGTATATTCTATATATATATATTTTTATATTTAATAGATTTTGATAAAAATCTTGTTAGTCACGTAAAATATCACTTAAGTTGAGGCACAACAACAGAGCCGCAGTAAGGAAAACTTGCGCTAGAGGCAGTGTTTTGGCGCCCTTGCTAAAGAAAAACCAGGTTCTTACCTCTCAAAATTTAATTGATGAGCAAAAAAAAGGTCCTCACCTCCCAAAATTCAAGTGATGAGCAAAAAAAAGGTCCTCATCTTTCTTCACAATGGCGTCCCTTAGCAAGCCCGTCAGCGCCCTTTTCCTTAGTGCGCTAGGGGTCGTTGCCCCCACCACCCCCCCCTTACTGCGGCTCTGCACAACAATATAGTTTCTTTATACAAAACGGGCAACCTGAAATAAAATTATTACAGACTATATATCAAAATTTGCAGATAATTTGCTGTCTAATATGATATTTTTAATTGTAAAAAAAAATGATGTGAAGTGTAAATTTTCACACATTTCAGGGCTTCGCAGGTATTTAGTAAGTGAATGATGATTATTTGGGATGCCAACAAATTTTATGTTAAAATATTTTTTTGTTAATTTTAATTCGAATGCCTAATATCATCAGGTTTCTAAATATGAGCAGTATTTTTTTTATATAGCAAGGTTCATTAAGATTTTGAAAATTGCGCCTATGGATTCCATTGGTTGTTAAAGTCATAAGCTCCGTCCCTCTGATTTCGTATACATTCAAACAGAATAAAATTATAATTTCAACACTTACCACTGGTTATTAAATTTACGCTTTTAAAAATTAAATGCAACATTTGTAAAAATATAACTAGAATTTTGACAAAATAATTTTTAACAAAATAAAAATGCAAAAAAAAAAAACAGAAATAATTAAATTGACAGGAAGCGAGAACGCTAACCATTAGACTACGGACGTTTACTCGTTTACTGTGTTTTATAGCGAATTAAATATTTTACATATTTTAGTTAAAAACACAAAAAATGCGTTATTTTCTGAAAATGTAATTTGATCAAAAATTCCTGTTGTACTATTTCGGTACACACCAATGTACATTACTTAGAATTGTTTCAGATTTCAAGTTATTCTAAAACATTTATCTTCTTATGTAGTTTGCGTGTATTTCATTCCTTCGCTAGTGAAGAAATAATTTTATTCCATGCTCGTTGTCAAATATCTGTCATACCTATACCGTCCACTATAAGGTATGCATTCCTCCGCACTGAAAAGTAATGCGGGCGGTATCTATACGCGTAAGAATACTTTAAACAAATGCAATGTTTGTTTAAAAAATAAACTAATAAAACTTACTAAAAAATACTAAAATAGTGGCCGATGTGCGGCAAATTAAACTAAAATTAAACAAAAAACTGGTTTACTTTGTTACTTAAGTTGTTAAATATTTTACATGGTCAAGCAAAAAACAAAAAAAAAATGCGTTATTTTCTGAAAACATAATCTGATCAAAAATTCCTGTTGTACTGTTCCGGTTCACACAAATGTACATTACTTAAAATTGTTTCAGATTTTTAGTTTAAACCATCTGGGCTACAGGGTATGGTACAAATTTTTTTTGCACAATTTTGGCAAAAATCGCGTCAAAATAATTTATTTTGCAAAAATAAAATTTTGATCGTTAATCCACGTACTAAGGGCTTTCATTTCATACCCTACTTATAATTTTAAAAAAATATTATTATTTTTTCGATGAGCACATAATTGTTTATATTTTCAGGGAGATATGTTTTTTAGATATTTTAGTATTTTTCCTATGTGCGGGTCAAAGAGTTGTATAGACATGCCAAATTTCACTTCTCTAGGTTTAGCCGTTTAGCTACAGTTTTTACCGAACAGACAGACAGACAAACGACAAAATGACGGTATAAGGGTTTTTGGACATACCTACAAAACCCTAAAAATCACGTCAAACGAGGAGGCCATCGCAGAAATAGATGACTATTTTGAGGGTCTTCCGGTATATTACTTTTTGGATGGCTTGAAAAAGTTGGAGAAACGCTGGGCGAAGTATATCCAGCTAAAAGGAGACTATGTTGAGAAATAAAAATGAATCAATCCAAAATAATATATTTTTCTATTGTTTTATAAGGACTTATTGACCTACCCTCCTACATATTTTTGCCTACAAGAATTTATTTTCATTGCAACCCTTGATCAAAAATTCATGCCACGCCACTGTTTGCATTGTCAAATTTTGAGAAACACTGGATAAATAAAGTCAAAACAATTTCATGAAAGTTATTAAACGAACGCACTTAATATATTTTCTGAAAGGTTACTTGAAATTTGTAAAATGTGACAAGGGTCCAATTACGTTTGCATATCCCTGTGCGCTACTAAATCGGAGTTAGGCTCGATCCGAAAGTGGAACTGTAACGGTTTCGAGTTACTAACACTCACAATTAGTACCTTCCTGATGAGGAAACTTTCTAAATTACTGTTTAACATGTTCTTTGATGTATTTCAACCGGCGAATAGTTGCTTTACCTATACGGGCTGCTACAAACCAATCAGTTCGACAGGTACGTTCTAGTTATGAAAGGGAAAAGTACCTATTTAATTAAAATGTTAATAAGTTAGAGCAGGATGGATAAAACTCAAATTGTTTTGGAAATTGAATAATTATAACTTACGTATTTATTGTTTTTGTCAGCTGAAAATTATTCGTTCACTTTATGATACTGTTTTTGACGCAAAAAAGTTGCAAATTTGGGGGCTCAGGGCCCCCTACTTGACAGGGACTTAACCCTAGGCTGGAGGCATTTTAAGTTCATACCTTAATTCAGCACTGGTTTTATGTATTATATTTTCTACGTACATATTAATTTGTTATAAAATATGGTGACAATAAAATATCATATATATATATATAAGGTTTTAATTATTCTAATGGTTTTATATAAATAATAATAACAATTTAAATTTTATGCTTTTTATCTTTTTTTCCATATGCCTTTTGAATTATTTCAATTATTTTGTCAGTTCTTTCCTTCTATTTTTTAATTTTATATTCTTTCTTTTATAATGCATTATTACTGCAATTTCACTAGATCAGAGTGCAATTTTATCATTTAAAAAAATTGATGTGAAGTGTGAATTTTCACACATTTCAGGGTTTTGCAGGTATTTAGTAAGTGAATGATGATTATTTTGGATGCGAAAACAAATTTTATATTAAAATATTTTTTTTGTTAATTTTAATTCGAACGCCTAATACCATTATTTAAGTTTCTAAATATGTCCAGTATTTTTTTTTATATAGCAAGGTTCATTAAGAATTTCAAAATTGCGCCTATGGCTTCCATTGGTTGTTATAAGTTCCGCCCCTCTGATTTCGTGTACGTTGAAACAGAATTAAATTATAATTTAAACAATTTCCACTGGTTATTAAATTTACGCTTTTAAAAATTAAATGCATCATTTGCCAAAATATAACTAGAATTTTGAAAAAATAATTTAAACAATATAAAAATTAAAAAAAAAAAACAAAAAAAAATATAGTCTCTTCTCACAGGGTTCGAACCCTTGCGGGTCGGGTTACTTGGTTGAAAAATCAGCGTCATATACCACTAGACCAGCAGACACGTTACAGTTTGGCGTGTTACAAAGCTATAACTTGTGTACATTATTAGCAAAAAATCACAAAAAATGCGTTTTCTTCCAAAAACCTAATCTGATCAAAAATTCCTGTTGAACTATTCCGGTTCACACCAATGTACATTACTTAGAATTTTTTCAGATTTTTAGTTTAAACCATCTGGGCTACAGGGTGTGGGACAAAAAAATTTTTGCACAATTTTGGCAAAAATCGCTTCAAAATAATTTATTTTGCAAAAATAAAAATTTGATCGTTAATCCACGTACCAAGGGCTTTCATTTGATACCCTACTCAGAATTATAAAAAAATATTTTTTTTTTTCGATGAGCATATATTTGTTTATATTTTTAGGGGGATATGTTTTTTAGATGTTTTAGTATTTTTCCTATGTGCGGGTCAAAGAGTTGTATAGGAATGCCAAATTTCAACTCTCTAGGTTTAGCCGTTTGGCTACAATTTTTACCGAACAGACAGACAGACAGACAGACGACAAAATGACGGTATAAGGGTTTTTTGGTCATACCTACAAAACCCTAAAAAAGATTCGAAATTTATCACCACCACGAAATTTTATTTGGCTTTTTGTACAATTCAGACAATATACAAAAGATGACTGAAGACGATCTGCTTAAATGTTGCAAAGATTTAAATTTGTATTTAAAAGACGACATTGATTTTACAGACCTTTTTTATGAAATTAAAATGTGTCAGGTATTGTCACCTAAAAATACAATTTTAGAAATTTTATAATATATTTACAAGAACAATTTATCTGAATTGTATCCCAATTTTATAACTATTTTGAAAGTAATACTGACAATTCCAGTAACAGTTGCATCGGCAGAGATATCGTTTTCAAAACTGAAAATAATAAAAAATTATTTACGATCTTGTATAAGTCAGGAGCGATTCTCTTCATTGGCAATTTTGTCAATCGAGTCCGAGTTGGCAAGAAAACTAAATTATGACGAGATAATTAACAATTTTGCAATAAAACATGCCAGAAGGAATTAGTCATCATTACTGGTACGGCCTTCAAGGCCCTTGAAGGCCATAGCCGTCTCAATCGTCTTCCGCCATTCCTTCCGATTTTGTGTTATTGTCCTCTTGTTGTGTGCACCGATAGACCGAGCATCCTGTGTTACACAATCAACTCACCTAAGCTTTGGTCTATTTCAATTCTACTACCTACTGGCACAATACGAAAATTTCTTTGTACATGGTTTATTTCATTGGCTCCAGTCCATCCTAGTCGATTTAATTACACTTTTTTCTTCATACCGATTAAACAGTTTGAAATTATATCCGCATCTCAATAAGGCACTTTTGCATACGGTCTAAAACGTTCTATGGGCATCTGAGTCGCGTTATGATTTCAGTACTGTTTTCAGAATGAGATTTCATAACAATAGGTTTTCTATGGGCAGTGGTCGTTATGAAATAGGTATTTATAGATCTTTTTAGCTATTTATATTATTTTGTTAAATATTAATTATAATTATTCATAAATTATTGCTGTAACTAATATGTACAAATAATAAGTGCAATATTGCAAAATACAAATATTTTGAATGTGTGTGTGTGTGAAATTCAATAACATTTGAGTAGGATAAATTTATTTTTCAGCTTTGTTCTTGTATTCTCTTTTTCTAGTGCATAATTGTATTTTTAATATTGGCTTCCAGAACAGAATGCTATGTTTTGTATTTTGTTGACTCGTTAGGTAATTCTAGCTCCATATTGTAATTTGCTTTGTTATTTGGTGTCAACATGGTTTTTATTGTTCCTTTGTCTTTGTGTAAATTACAAATTAAATTCTTTCACTTTACACAACACTCGCTTAATGGTAAACAATATCATTCAGGGCAAAAACACATGTAACGTTTTCTATTCTTTGTCTTTGTCCTCTGTTAATATTGGGTTACCTGTTGGATAAGCAAATTGGTTTGTCTTGTAAATTATTTAATTATACGAAACAGCAAAAACGTTAGTGTTTATTTTGAATTTGACATTGTCATGTGTGGTACAAGTGTTAGGGATGTAATTTAGTATAGTTTTGGAAATAAAATTTTAATAATTTTAATACAATTATTCAATTAGAATGTAAAATTATTAATATAATTTCTGTTTCGCGAATTAGGTCATTAAAAGAAACCAATAATTAAAAATTGATGTGAAGTGTGAATTTTCACACATTTCAGGGTTTCGCAGGTATTTAGTACGTGAATGATGATTATCTGGAATGCCAAAACAAATTTTATATTAAAATATTTTTTTGTTAATTTTAATTCGAATGCCTAATACCATTATTTAGGTTTCTAAATATGTGCAGTATTTTTACATAGCAAGGTTCATTAAGATTTTGAAAATTGCGCCTATGGCTTCCATTGGTTGTTTTAAGTCATAAGCTCGTATACATTCAAACATAGAATTAAATTATAATTTCAACAATTGCCACTGGTTATTAAATTTACGCTTTTAAAAATTAAATGCAACATTTGCCAAAATATAAATAAAAATGCAAAAAAAAAACAGAAAAAATAAAATTGTCTCCGTCTGGAACCCTCGTTTTCAATTTAGAAAGCGAGAATGCTAATGGTTAGCTCCATGGTTTACACCATGAGAGCGTATTGGTTTACTGTGTTATATAAATTATTAAATATTTACAACGCCAACAAAAAAACACAAAAAATGCGTTTTTTCCAAAAACATAATCTGATCAAAAATTCCTGTTGTACTATTCTGGTTCACACCAATGTACATTACTTAGATTTTTTTCAGATTTTTCGTTAAACCATCTATAGGGTGTGGGACAAAAATTTTTTTGCACAATTTTGGCAAAATTCGCGTCATAATAATTTATTTTGCATAAATAAAATTTTGATCGTTAATCTTCGAACTAAGGGCTTTCATTTGATACCCTACTCAGAATTAAAAAAAAAAAAATTTTGGGCAGATATTTGTTTATATTTTTAAGGGGATATGTTTTTTAGATGTTTTAGTATTTTTCCTATGTGTGGGTCAAAAAGTTGTATAAGAATGCTACATTTTAACTCTCTAGGTTTAGCCGTTTGGCAAAAGCTGACATTTTTGACGGACCACAAATTAGAAAATTAGTGAATGATCCACATTTTACTGTATATATGGATGATATGGAGAAGAATGCATGGCAGTTTTTCGTGGCGCTCATAAAAATTTTCTTAGGAATAAAAAAGCCGTCATCTTGACAAATTTCCTGTCAATCTTGGAGATGTTAGTGATGAACAGGGTGAACGTTTCCATCAGGATTTAAAAAATATGGAGAGACGTTATCAAGGAAGGTGGGATACTCACATGATGCCTGACTACTGTTGGAGTATTAAAAGAGACTTATCGGGAATGGTGCACTCCAGAAGATCTTACAAACGACCATTTAATCCTTAAATTATTTTGTATTTTTATTTTAACACTCTAATGCATTAAATGTAATTAAAATTGTTCTCATTTTCTTTCTTTCACTATAAATAAAATTTTAAGATTATTTTCTAATTATTTAGTCCTTATTGTTCGCCAAATTTGTACCAATTACAGTATCGACGTCTAAACGATAGAAGCATTATTTGGTCGAAAATATGTATTTGTTGTAGAACAAAAATGTGATGTGATACGCAAAAACTGATGTGATACGCAAAAACTGATGTGATATTTGAGTTCAGCAGCACCAAATTAGTAAGGAACAAGTCTTAGATGTAAATCAGCAAAAATTGTGTTGACCAGTGTTATTATACTGGGAACTCTCTCGGTGTCCCGCCACTGACTATTAGTGTGAATTAAGAGCGAATTTCTTTCGTTTCTCGTACTGTACTTCAACTCATATATCATATGTGACCGCTGTACGCTGGTGATCACAGTGCGTTATCGTATCGTCCAAGCCAGCCACTTATTGGGTAACGTTATCGCTTCGCTCCACATTTTATATGCCAGCTTTGATGTCCGCCGATAATTGACATTTCGATTGCTACCACATATTTATTTGCTCATATTTCAAAATCAATTTTTGAGTTGAGGTCATTAAAACTGTTTGTAATTGGAAGTGTTTTTGACGGTTCGTTATTTCATGTCTAAAATTATTATTAGTTTAATTAAATTTGATTTTTAGTGTTTTAATTATTAAAGGTTTATAACGAATATTTTAAATGTGCGACAGAAGTCAGGTTTAAATACAGGGCGAGCGAAAAATAATTGGATAACGTATTTCGGTTCCCATTAGGGGTACCACTTTTTCATATTTCAAAATCCGGAGCTATTTTTTTTTTTAGGAAAACTACAGTTCAAAATACAGATAAACACGGATATACCGAACCCTGAAAATTAAAAAAAAGGTCTTTATAAGCAAGTGTTCGTTATAAACAAATCTTTGTAATGAGATATACAGTCGATTTCGCTTAATTGGGACACATCGGGACTTAGGCATTTGGCCCAATTAAGCGGCTGCCCGAATTAAGCGAATTTCACATAAAATTAAACAATGTATATTTTTCTTTCAATAATTTTACTTTATACACTCTTGGACAAAACTATAAATTACATATAACCAAAAAATATAAACTTTTAAGAAAAAATAATAATAAATTCCAAAATAAAATAATAAATAGGTACATACAATTTAATTCAATGCAAAAATGCGTCAAGTGTAGTCTGTCTTTTGTTTTTGGAACATTTCACTTCTACAAAATCAGCACAGGTATTCAGTGCGGATGTAGGGCTCCCTTCATTTCCTTCCTGCATAAAATAACGCTGTAATATTAAATTCTTTGTACATATTTTTTCTTGAGAATATATGTAGTATAATATGTACTGTGATCTTAAATGTACTGTCCCAATTAAGCGGAATGTTGTCCCAATTAAACATGTAAATTTACTGTTGGTTCCTTGGTTTGGTTTCTGTTCCTTGAGATTTGGCCCAAATAAGCGGCTGCCCCAATTAAGCGGTGGCCCAATTAAGGGGAATCGTCTGTATATAATATGTAGTCATTATTCAATTTTGTGATAACATAATATAATGGCCAATTTGTATTTGTTGGCCTTTTGTATGTCAGCCTTTTGTCTTTGTCGGCCTTTTGTCTGTCACCTATTTGTTTTGTTTGGCCTTTTGTCTATTGGCGTGTTGTCTTTATCAGATTTTTGTCTTAATCGGCCGTTTTTCTGTTGGCTGTTTGTCAATTCAATTTATTTTAATTAATAACTATTCCATTTAATTATATTACATTTTTTTTCTATAAATTTAATTTCTGCCTGTTGGCTTAAAATCTATTTTGCTTTATTTCCTATTATTTTCTTTTTCTTTGATTTCTCTTCTCCTCTCCATTACCTCTTTCATCCATGTGTATCCGCAGCCATTTCCGTTTAAAATATCTTGTCTTGTTCCTCCTTTGCTTCTCATTTCTTCACATCCTTCTAGCATATGTTCAACCATCTCCCTTTCTTCTCTGCACATTGTACATCGTTTATCCTCCTCTTTTATCCAAAATTTTCTAGCATTTTCTTCATTCCCACATCTAAACCTTGCAATTATTCTTTTTTTTTCCCGTTTCCCTTTTCTTTTAGATACAGCTGTCTTTGCGTGCTCCAATTTTTTTTACTTAATATTGTACCTTGATCCACTTATTCTCTCGCTTAATTCCTGTTGTTGTATGTCCTTCATTCTTTTTATTATCTCCTGCATTCAATGTCCACTCTCTCTTTCCTCCTTACTTCTTCTGTTGAAAAGCCTCCGTATTCATACATTTTACTTCTTTTTATCTCCCATTTTGATGTTTTTTTTTCCTGTTTATCTTTATTTTCTAATTCCTTCCAGCATTTGTTTAATAATTTTTTTTCCGGGTTCTTGGTTTTATTTTTTTCAAATCTTATTGCTCTTTTAACGGCTTCTATTTTAATTTTGTACACTTTCGTCTCTTCCAGTACTATGTACTATGATGTACATCCATCTAGATCCAACATCCACTTAAGATACTTATTCTGTACCTTCTCCAGTTGGCTGTTCGTCTTTGTCGTCCTTTTGAATGGCAGCCTTTTGTCTTTGTTGGCCTTTTGTCTGTCGGCTAGTTGTTTTCTTTGGCCTTTTGTCTTTTTCAACCTTTGTTATGTCAGCCTTTTCTCTTTGTTGGTCTTTTGTCTGTCGGTTAGTTGTTTTTGTTGGTCTTTTGTAAGTCGGCCATTTCTTTTTATCGGTCTTTTGTCTGTGGGCTTTTTGTCTTTGTCAATCTTTTTTCTGTCGGCTTTTTGTCTTGGTCGGCTTCTTGTCTTTGGTGGACTTTTGTCTGTCGGCTTTTTGATTATGTCGGTTTTTTTACTATCGGCGTTTTGTCTTTGTCGGCCCTTTCTCTGTGAACTTTTTGTGTTTGCCTTTCACCTCTGTCGACCGTTGGTCTTTTGTCTGTCGGGCTTTGTCTGTTGAATTTTTGTCTTTGTCAGACTTTTGTTTGTCGGCTTTTTTATTATGTCAGTTTTTTGTCTGTCGTCCTTTTGTTTGTCGACCTTTTATCTTTATTCGACCGTTTGTCATTCGAACTTTTGTTTGTCGGGTTTTTGTTTTTGTTCGCCTTTTGTCAGCTCTTTGTTTGTTGGATTTTTATCCGTATTGGCCTTTTGTCCATATCGGTCTGTTGTCTGTGTCGGTCTTTCGACCGTATCGGCCTTATGTCTATCTGCCTAACATTTTTGTCGGACTTTTATTCATATCGACCTTCGTCCAAATCCCAGTGTATATAGTAAATCTTCAACTCTTCAGTCCTCCTTTTTGGACCGTTATGGAATGCATTAAACGTTTTTACATTGAAACAAATGCTGTAATTATCTTTAACTGCCTGACAGCCAATATGTAATAAATGTTTAAACGGCAGTTGGTAAGATATTTGTCGAGCTGAAAAGAGGAATCCGCCACAGCTGTGAATTTAATTAAGAACGAGTAGTTTCGTATGAGTTCTTAATATCTCTGGAGCTATATAAGGTTTCATTGCGGTTTCTCAACTGCTCAAATTCTTCACTTATTCCCTACTTGGAAAATTTCATTTAGCTATATACACGTATTCTATTACTTATCAATTTAATATCTTCTCACATTTTCATTTTACTAAGAATTATCAAATTAAGTGTCATTTTCACAAGTTTGCAAAATTTTGTTATAGTAATTTGGTTTTGAAATTGACGCCAGGTTTCTATTTTTATTCGTTTTATGTTAGATTCGAATATAGTTTTCACATGCTATACTGATGACGCAGTGTTAATATCAAAGGACAATTTACAACGACCTCTGAATGACTTCAGAAAAAAAGTAGAATCATTTAATATGAAGATTTTTAGCAGGCTTCATTAGAAGCAAGTAGAAAATATTTACGGCAATGGCGAACCCATAGCCATGCCATTCTTTTGTTGGAAAAAATCGATTTCTAGCTGAGAAAAGGTAGTTTTTATACAAAGTGTTAATAACTTCATAATACTTATATAAAAATACATGAACATTGCTTTAGACTCAATAAACAAGTACAAACTTGCATATGCAGATTTTTATATTATATATTACCAATGATACATTTACAAGTGATTTGTTTCAATACCCATCATATATACTTCAGAAAGTCAAAATGGTATATAAGTAGTATAACTACGTCATAACTGTGACACTTTGACCTTGAGTAGTGCGGTTGGCTTCGTGTCTAAGACGTGTCGATTTTAGCTGAAACCAGATGTAAACAGATGTGACTTTTGGAGACTTGATCTGGGGGTCTATTCTGTAACTTCTCGACAGTCACATGCACAGTATCGTGTTGCCTATGCAAATTACACTGTCATCGTATAGTGTTACTTTGTGTTTGAAAGTGTCGAAAGTAAATGTGGCCATTTTGAAATTTTGACGTACTGTCACAGAATAAACTTTGAGGTTATTAGACAGTATATACAATGAACATATATGTACATAACACATTATATACAGTGATATTAGTTAATATTGTCATGTTACAAATCTGGTCAGGTATACCTACTAAAAGATAGGACATATTCTGACCTGAATTTTTTCTGCCCCGTAACAGTTAATATAATTTGTTTAAAATAACTCTAATAATAATTATTGTAGCAGGATTTTGTGCAAACTTCCCTTCCAGCAGGTATTATTCAAAAGGTTGACTTGTTTCTCTTAATTCATGACGTCATGCTAATCCTTCATAGAAATTTGGAATTTCCAAAATAAATCCCCTAAATAACATTTACTCAATGAATACATACTCTACCCCCTACAAAAAATGGTGCAAAACCGCACGACGGTATATTTAGATTAATTTTGTTTTTGTTTTTATGGTTTTATTAGGATTTTTATTTTATAATATATTTTATGATATGTATTTTATTTTATAAATTAAAATATTCATTGACATATCCTCTTGTCTCTTCCTCTTCCACTTCATCCAATACTTCAAATATAATAAGTCCTTCGGGCATAACTACAACATTTAATATAAAAAACAACAAAAATATACATATTTCCATATATAAAACACATTTTAAATCATACTAACCTCAAAATAAGTAAATCAATATATTCAAACTAAACGTAAACAACTTTCAAAAGTCTAAAAACAATATCTCTTTCCAAAAACGACACGTTCGTACGTGTCGTCCCAAAATCAACACAATACTGCACTATCACACAATAAGTGCACTATCGATAAGTTACAGAATACCAACGCGACATGTTGAAAATTGGCACTTTCAACACGATACTGTAAAAGCGATTGTCGAAATGCTTACAGAATAGACCCCCTGAATAGTTATGTAAAAGCGATATTGTAAAAAGCAGTAGGGGCTAGGTCTGGTTAGTATGTAGGATGATGAAGAAGTTCCAACTCGAATTCCTGTAGTTTTTCCACAGTCATTTGTGCAGTGTGTGGTCTAGCGTTATCATGCAATAAGATAGGAGTCGATCTGTTGACCAATCTAGGCTGTTTTTCTTTAAGTTTTTGCATCATTTCGTCTAGTTGGTTGCAATATATTTCTGCTGTGATCGATGAGCCAAGTTTTTTTTTTGTTTTTAAGTTACCTGTACGAAAATCGGCGAACCAATTTGATATTGTCTGCTGCGTAGTAACACTACAGCTAAATACACTATTAATGTTTCACGCAATCTGCTATGCCGTAGTTCTACGTAAGAACTCATACTTCATAATAGTGCGAATTTCCAACCGTTCCATTTTCAACAAAATTATTTAAAAAAAAAGTTTTTGATATTTTTTAGAGCATACCTACAATGATTTCTTTAAACAGGCAAGATGTATAACTTTAAAACAACAAAAAAAAAACAGCACGGTAAAATATTAAGCCGTCAAATAATAAGCTGTTAAAGTTGGCAGTATTATTAACTACAAATTTCATCATTGACGACCTGATATTTTATTTGATGTTCAGTGGGAATACATGTGCTCTGCGTTGCTAAGGTCTCGGGTTCAAATCCCGTTCAGGCAAGGAATAATTTTCAAAAATAATATTTGTCCTGGCTAATTGCCGAAGCAGCAAAGGTCATTAAAATAAATAAATATTTGATGTTCAATTTCTTTTCCAAATTAATATTCTTGTTTGTAAAGTAATCCTAATTGAGTGTACCCATGAAAGATTTTTCAAAACCCAAAAGTCAATAATATTTGACTGTGAAATAAAATTGAGAATCAATAAAGGTAGGTAGTATTTTAAAATAGTACAAAGTTCATTTCCCCGGTGATTTAAGATTAACTCATACAGAACCTAAATAGAAAATATCGAATCGATTTAGCAGTTAGTGTACGGCAGAACGAACCTAGTAAGACAGGCGATATTGCAAGAAACTGTTTCCTGAATTCGTGAATCGCTCAGACATGAAACGTGAACATTCGTGAAATCGAGAGGTAAAGATTTTTTATTTTCTACGTTGTATACTTCCAGCTTCTATCCAACGAAGTTAATTTTATATCCGAATTTAGGAGTAGTGAAATACTAAAATAAAAATAATGGATTTCTCTATACACTCTATCTAAAGTTACTCTCGTTTTATTTGTACACTTGACTTGCATACAAAAGTCACTGGAAACACGCTAATGGTGTTTCTCAAACTTTCGACATCAGTGAACCACAAATATTAACTCGACCATAAGCGTACGAGTGTTACCTTTTATGTTTTTACAAACGACCACTAGATGGCAATATTAAAATGTATCATTATTATATTCGTAAAATTTGATATTTCCTATTGTGAACTCAGTGACAGCTTATAAATCATCCGAGTAGTTTGTTGACAGTGAGCAAAAACAAAACAAATTTGTGAAAAAATGGATATTACTCGTGAAGGTTTTTGTTGGATGTTTTCTTACGATTTTAGTAAAGGCCTAACTCAACAACAATGCATAGATTCGCTTCGTTCAACTTTTGGTAATGAAGCACCATCAGAAAAGACTGTTTACAATTGGTTTGCAGAGTTTCGTCGTGGTCGTGCGTCCGTCAGTGAATCTCGTAAAGGTCGACCAAAATAGGTTGTGATTCAAAAAAACATGGATGCTGTGCACAAAATGATTGAAGAAGATCGGCATGTGACTTACCGTGAGATAGAGGCATCTTTTGACATATCGCAGACTGCAATACATTCAATTTTCCTTGAACATGTAGCTGTGAAAAAGATATGTTCCCGATGGTTTCCACATAATTTGATCAAAAAAAGGCTCGTGTTGATTGGTGTAAGGGAATGCTAAAAAAATTCAACCTAGGCACTGCAAAATCCGTATACAACATCGTTACAGGTGACAAAATTTGGATTTATTCATATGAACCGGAAACTAAGCAACAATCCACTGTTTGGGTCTTCCAAGACGAACCGAAACCCACAAAAATTATTCGTTCACGAAACACTTCCAAGAAATTGAGCGCTTGTTTTTTCAGTTTTACTGGACATGTCGCAACCACTCCTTTAGAGGATCAGAGAACAGTGAATGCTGAATGGTATACAACAATTTGTTTGCCAGAAGTCATCGACAAAATCAGGAAAAACAATCAAAAACAATGCAAGCTCCTACGCAGCACGTCAAACAATTGATTATTTGAAGGAGAAAAACATCGAATTAATGTATCATTGCCCGTATTCACCTGATTTATCCTTTAACGACTTTTCTTTGTTGCCCAATGTCAAACAAAAAATGCATGGACAGCGATTTTAATCACCCACGAAGGCTGTTGAAGCCTTCGAAAACCATGTTTTTGAGATACCAGCTTCAGAGTGGAAATAATGTTTCGATAATTGGTTTGAACGCATGCAAGAGTGTATGTTGGTTTTTAAGTTACCTGTACGAAATTTGGCGAACCAATTTGATATTCAGATCAATTCTGTAAAAAGTTACTGTGTAATAACGTTACTACAACATAAAATATTATAAAAAGTATAATGGCTTTCATTCATGATAGTAACTGACCTTGCTCATAGTGACGAATTTAGTTACAATTATCATAGTAACAGAGTTACAGAATTATTCTGATTGTCTGCTGCGTAGTAACACTAGAGCCAAATATACTATTAATGTTTCGCGCGGTCTGCGATGCCGTAGTTCCACGTAAGAACTCATATTTCATAATAGTGCGAATTTCCGACCGTTCCATTTTCAATCAAATTAATTTTTAAAACAAGTTTTTGATATTTCTTAGATCATACTATGATTTCTTTAAACAGGCGAGATGTGTAACTTTCCAACAAAAATAAAAAAAAAAACAGAACGGTAAAATATTAAGCCAATGTCAAATGATAACCTATTAAAGTTGGCAATATTATTAACTACAAATTTAATTCTTGACGATCTGATATATATGTTCGCAAAAATATTGATAAAGTTGGATTGAATATTGGGTGTTGGGTATTGAGCGTTGGTATATATTTCCATTAATTAATAAATGTTTTAATATGTGTACTTGATGGGAAGGCAATTAACCCAATTATTATTCTGAAACACCGTTCGAACTATGTAAAACAATTTACTGTCATATATCGTAAACATGAACTCAATTACTGATTCAAGTCATTTGCAATTACAACTTCGCGCGTTTGTTTACAAAATAATAAATGCTAATTGCTTTGCATCAGAATATCAGATGAAAACCAAAGAAAACAATTTAAACTGTTTTCGATACTAGGTAGTAAGCAGGAGAGAAACGTTTTAGCTATGCAACTGTAAGGCAGGTAATTTTGGTATTATATCATAAATAAAATTTCATAAATAAATTCAGTATAATCATTCAATTAGAGTAAAATATTTAAAATGTTAAATGATAAAAAAATAATCTATTTCTTAGAAAGGGCATTTAAGATAACGGTAGATTTGTTTATTATTGCAACTTGACACTTTTGAAAATGTAACATGAAAAGTGAATCGTAAATTATTGTGTTAAAAATATACGTCAACCATAAGCACATAAATAATAATTAATTTTTGTCTGAGATATAAATATTATGATTGGGCTATTTTCTAATGGGATATTCATCTGAGTTATCACCAATAAATTATGAATTTTAAGATAGTACAAGACAGACAGTCAAGAGGTGTTAAATATATTTAACAGTTGGGCAATGTAAGCTATTCAGAGTAGTCATGTTATAAGAGTAGAAGATTGTAAACCTTCATAATGTTAAGTCATGTTTTGGAGTTGATTTTGACCCGTCGTATGGTTAAGACTATGTTTAAGGGTTGAGTCTAAAGAGTGAAGAAGTTAAGTGTTTTAATCAGAGTGAGATTTTGTTCATCATGGGTTAGAGTCATTTAGAGTATTCGGTTGGACTAGTAAAATGTAACAAGTAATTCCGTATGAACGTTAGTGTAGTGCCCAGCTAAAGACATGTGAGAGATAAATGGTTTTAGAGGATGTCAGTCAGGACTGTGGTGTCCAGTGGACAAATTAGTGATTAGTGCTAAAGAGTCCAGTGTCAGTGTTTGTGAATGTCTCATTTGGATTTAGCTGTATCGACGTAATTGTAAGTCTAATTAAGTGTAATTAGTGTAAATATTTAAACCGCATCATAATTAAAGTAGATAGCTAAAATGTTGAGTTTAATTGAACAACCCTAATATTTCCAAGAATCATAGCAACCAGCTAGCGGACTAATAGGGGGGTCCAGACTTGATCCGCTCGCAAGTCTTGGAACCTATAATGTGAGGGAGACCTAAAGTTGAGGGATGTACAGAGTAAGTACAAATGAAATAAATAAATAAATCAGCCAACCGTGACATTTCATATTATATATCGTAGTCCCCACACAACTTATCTATATGTATCGGGACAAGTGGCATATTTTAATATTATTTATTTATTTAGCCAAATATGCAATATGTATATTAGGGTAATCAATAGTAAAGAGTATCCTTATGTACAGAGTGGCGATTTGGGGATGGAAGAAATAGGAGATGATGGAAATGGTACAAGTGGGCTACATGTCTCAAATAATTACTCAAATTGGGTAGAGACCAGAAAAAAATACTAAGGATAAATGAGAAGTACTAATTTCCTGGAAAGTGGAAAAGTTTTCAAACAAAACCTAAAATTTGTCGATTTTTCTAAAATTCAAGTTCGATGCGGAACGTGTTAACATTATACGATGCTGCTGAAATTTTGCACATTTTAATACTACATACTAAGCCACAAAATGAGAAGGACATGTATAAAAAATAAATAAAACAAAAATAAAGACCACCCTAATACAAATTAAATAATAAAACGTGATATTAAAAAAAAAAAGAAAAGACGGGAGTATATATAAATTTTAAATAATTTCACCAAAGCGCTGAAATAAAAGACAAACTTTTGCAAATCATCAAAATCAAGTACATTTTTAAAAATATTTCATCTTTAATGTAACTTTTTATTTTGTTATCTAGGCATCTTTTTATAAATGTCTGTGTGTAACCTTTTAAATAGCTCATAAAAGTGCAGAGACCTCTGAAGGTAATGTCATAAACCAGACCTAAAGAAGATATACTACATTATATATACCTGGATTTAACACAAATAAGGAATGTAAACATGATGTTACAATGTTATAAACTTTCACAAATCGCCCAATTTTCAAACCAAAACTTTAAGTTTTATTGACGATGAAATGAGATAACGAATATACGAGTATCCACGAACTTTGTTGTCAGCGTCTTAACTTTTGAATCTTGGTGACATACTACCTCATCCTTATCCTGAATCTAATAAACAGATCTTGTGAATGTGTCAAATTCCTTTTCAGAAAAGTAAAAAATATTCACTATCACAGAGATATATTAAATTCTTTAGTGCGTGATATTTTTTACCATACATTAGTAAAATTTCTGTTTGATGTATATGTCTCAGAAACTTTGAATAATCAGTTTCTTTGTAAAATGACTAGTTATTTTGAAAAAAAAAACGCAACCACATTATTAGTGATTTAGTAAAAAAAAAAAATAAATCAGTCAAACTACTAGTAATTTTACAAAGAGATGGATTATTCAATTTAGCTTGAACATATACATAACGAGTCATCATTTGAAAAAGATTAAAGATCCTTAAAGATTTCGGAATCAACAATTCGTAGAATTATAAAATGTAATAAATCTGAACTTCTCACTAACAAAATCAAGAGAAAACGAAGGAAATTAAAATCTGAACCAGTTTATTTTATTGATACATTGGCACAAACGTATGGTCATGAAGTACTAAGATTACCTCCTTTTCACTGCCAGTTTAACAACATTGAACTAATTTGGGGTATAACAAAAAATTATTATGATAGACATATTGGTCAAAACGGATATAGTGATAACGAAGTTTTGAAAATGTGGCAAGTAGCCTGTGATCAAATTAGTTGTGAAACTTGGGCAAAATCTGTTAAAAAAATCGAAAATTTAATAAATGAATGGTGGGAAAAGGAAAGGATTGTTGATGATATTAAATCAATAATAATAAATACAAGAAATGACAGCGATAGTTCAGATGACGACGATATCATGCATTACAGTGACTATTTTTTAAAAATAAAAATAAACATTTAAATACAACTTGTAGCAATATCTTATATGAATAAATATATTTTTACTTAATATTTTATTACTTTGTACTTAGGGGAAACAAAAATTTAATTTTATTAAACAACAAATTATAATCCAAAATTTATGTATGAGTATAAGTTTTTCCTTATTTATAATTATTACCTTAAAATTAATAATTTTGTTTGTTTGAGTACTGCTGTGAATTTATTTTCGTGGTCTAATTAGTAAAGATATCTCCGAATCATGCCGTTTCTTTCTAATGTTTTGTTTTTTATTAAAATAATTTGGAAGGTTATTTGTCAACTTGCGTCACTATACGTTACTATGGGTATGCAAATAATTATAATGATATAGACAGAGAAAGCATATAGTATTGTATATCGATACTTGTAGCAACGAACAGTCACCTATCAGCAATTCAACTATATCAGAAATATACCAAGCAAAAAATAACGCTTCTTTGGGTCCCAAGTCATAAGAGCATATCACGAAATGAGGTAATAGACAACATTATAAAAACAAAGGTAACACACCACAACTAGGCACCGAGATACCAATGGAGGACAGCTTCCAAAAAATCACAGACTACATGATTAAGCAACAAAGGCGTAAACGGCTAAAGCCTGGTTTATAATAGAAATGCTATGGACGCACAAGCATAAAAAAAACACTACTCTCTTTGTTGTGTTTATTACAAACAGATGTTTAGACTAGAGATGGGAATTTCGGCTCAGTTTGCGGAACCGGATCAGTGGAGGTCGTTCAGTTTGTTGAGCCGGTTCATTGATCCGGCTCAGTGATCCGGTTAAGTATACATGTCTCCGAAACACAGGATGGTCGTTAGTTCGTAGGTAGAAAGTCGCTTAGAGCCGGTTCTTGCAATATATAAACTGTAAATATGATCCCGAGACACAGGTCGGTCGGTTGTTCGGTCGTAGGTAGAACGTCGTTTACAGCCGGCTCTTGCTTAGAGCCGATTCTTGCAATATATGAACTGTAAACATGATCCCGAGACGCAGGTCGGTCGGTCGTTCGGTCATAGGTAGAACGTCGCTTAGAACCGACTCTTGCTCAGAGCCGGTTCTTGTAAACATGATCCCGAGACACAGGTCGGTCGGTCGTTCGGTAGAACGTCGCTTAGAGCTTAGAGGTAGAACGTCGCTTAGAGCCGACTCTTGCTTAGAGCCGGTTCTTTTAAACATGATCCCGAGACACAGGTCAGTCAGTTGCCGGTCGTCCGGTCGTAGGTAGAACGTCGCTTAGCCCCGACTCTTATCTAACATTTTTGAAACAAGCAATTCACTTTATGTAGCTACTGTATTTTAAACCAGATGTGTTAAGTTTATGGCGATGTTTATTGCCCTTATAAATCGGACATCTGGGATTTGGGCAATATTTTTAATATTTTTATATAGTATGGTTGTAAGAAAATACAGACTAACCCTATTAGTTTCAAATAAACTGCCCTACAAATTGATGACAAAATACACTTTATGATAATACATTACAAGCCAAGTTCTCGCGAAGTTCAACATGACATCGATCCAGATCCGGATCACTCCGGTCACTGTTCACAATCGCCCGACCAATCGTATCCTTGAAACTTGAAACTATACAGTGAGCCGTGATCCGGCTCATTTCAATTTGGTGAACCGTGTCACTTCGGTCAGTGTACTGAGCCGGCTCAGTGAGCCGGTTCGTTCATGAACGACCCATCTCTAGTTTAGACCTGTCAAATCCATTGTTTGCATTTGTATATTATAAACCAGGCTTAAGTACTGACATCTCCGATAAATTAAGGAATATAAAAAAATATACGAGCATATGGAACCTTTATTGGTTCTATTTGGTATATATGGATTCTATTTATTTATAAAGTATTTGCATGAAACTAAAATTATAAACACCAGTTTACCTCCCATAGCCATTACAGGAAACAATGTAAAACCTAATACTGTAGCTCTAATTCCAACTAGAATTATAGCTTTGAAAATGTATAGGAAGAGAGGTAACAAAATCTGAAATAGGAGATAAATTACGGAGCATATATTACAAAGTGTGTAACGGTATAATTTACGTTTAATATAAGCCATGGTTACCACCCTACCAGATTTATGTGTGGTTTTGTCCCGATTTAATCACCAATAATTATGTTATCAGATATAATTGCTAAACTAACCAAAATATTGATCAGAATTTAATAAATGTTACATATAATATTGGCGGAAATATCACATTTAACTGAAAATTGTAACCTGCGACACAAAAGACATATTCAGTTCCGTCCTCCCAGAGGCGAGGCCAGCCCACAACTGATTACACACAGTCTGTCTGTGTACACGTAGAGAGCAAATTCGGCGGGATTTTTATGAAACTTTAAGCTTTTGATATCAATGGCACGAGTTGATCAACTTTTGGTAAAAATCGGTTAACTAGAAATGGAAGTTTACTCGTGTTGATTTTAAGATTTTTACGAACATTTCACAACAGAGAAATATTTCGAAAAAATTTATTTGGCAAAAGTTGCTATAAAAGCAATAGCTAACAACTTTTATTTGAGATATTTTTTGATAAAACGAAAAATCTTTGAAAAATTTTTCGATATTTTTTTAAGTATCTATTTTTTCATCCTTAATCCATTTTTTTTTAACTATCTATTTTTTCATATTTACATGTAACGTTTCCATGGTCATGATAAATAATATCTCTGTTAGAATATTGGGCCAAGTTATTTCTAGTCTGATGCTAGAATGTATTTTATACAAGTACTTTCTGATGGCGGTCGGTTCTGTGGTGGCCACAGCTGATTTTTTTAATTCAAAAGTAAACAAATTAGTTCCGGTCGGACCTGAGCTAAGTTGAGCGGACTATGGTACCCAAAAAGAGATCGATCTTTGTGAATATTATTACATTTGAATACCATCTTGAATTTCCTTCTTTTGTTATTTTATTTTTTATTTGTTTGTCCTAAATAATTTTATATAATCTTTAATTAGGGTGTAATCCTTTTATATGAAAAATTAATTAAACGGAATATCAGAAGGTAAATTTCATCTCTTTAAAATTTTTTAACAATGGTCTTATCCTTGATTCATGAAATTAGCTACCTCCTGAAAGTTGGTTTTATATATCGTCCTTTGAAATACATAACCAAAGTAACAATAATGTTTGACTTCCGAAGAACACCCTTGTTATACTCCTCGAGGGGATGAAAAGAAATCTTCCCTATCCTTTTATATTCAACAAATCAATAAGAAATTTTAGAAAGAAGAAAACTCGGGTATAAATCTGAAAATAGGAAACAGGAAATATTTCCTTGAAAATCTTCCACAAAAATCAAACAATATTGCCTCTTTATTATTCCTCTTAATATTATTTTTTATCTTTTTTTCTTATTCCTTTGATCTCTGAGTTTGTACATCGTTAAAATTTTGCGTTTTTTGTTTTCAATATTTGTAGATATGAAATGGAAGGGTATTCAATGCTTCTTAGTAGATGTTTTATGCAAAAAATAATAAATATTTTTGTATACATGTGGAAAAAATATTATACAAACATGAAGGATATCGTCCCAGCAAACATTTAACTAACGGCCGAACGCCGGCAAACTGCTTTTACTGCTGGCACCAGAAGTAAGTGCAACGCCAGTATTAATAATGTACTTCACATTTGTATTTCGCATTCCGCCTATACGAAGTACTTTACCAGCATTTTATAAGCACTCCTTATTTGTATTAGTCCAAGCAAACATTTTTATACTTTATACTTAAAACTAAACTTTTTTTGAATGTAATAATTTGAAAAGTCTGATTGTTCTTAGTCATAAAACGCCCTAACGGCCAGTACCCCCTCGAGGGCCAGTACAAGTTGATACGTGTTGGTGGACAGTTTGTCAAGATGTTTATTTGAATAGTTATTGTTTTGTGAACATTATACAGTTTTTATTGTGATTTGTGTGTTTTGTTAGATTTAAGGACGTAGTTTACACAAACTATTTCATGTTAAATTGTTTAAATTTTAGTTTAGTTCAATCATAGTTTTGTTTCATGTAATAAAATTTTCAATTATTAATAAATCTGTTACAAGATTATAAATATGTCATTTAAAAAATATAATTTGTCATATTTCATTTTGAATAGTGACATCTTAAATATTTTGTAAATATAATACCAACCTAAAATAATACAAACTTAATCCAAAACTGTAAAGCTTTTTTTACAATATAACCAAGTTTCTAAAAGTCAGTAATACACTATAAAAATCACCAAAATAACCAGATCTAGTTTGTTCTTACAAAAGTGAACAGCTTATAGCATTAATGCTTATAAAATTTGATTATTGAATTTATTTTAACAAGTATGATTTCTTTAGGTTGGCACTCTTCAAGTCAGGGGGGAAAGATGTGGTACATAATACAAGACGAATATTGGCAAAAATTATTAGTTACCCCTTATCTTTAGGATGCAATTGGTTTGGCCGAAATGGCAGAAAACCATTAATTCTTCATTAAATTAATAAATTAAATAAACTAATTCCTGTTATTCCTGAAATTATATTTATTTAATATTTATAAATAAATCAATAAATTATAACTGTTAATACAATTTACAATCGGCCAGTTTTACCATCGATGAATAAATTTATTTAACAACTTAAGTTAACAATATCGCATCATTCTATTGACAGCAATGTTAATTTCTTCATTAATAGTTTAAAACCGATGCGATATTGTCAACTTTATTTGTTAAATAAATTTATTCAACGATGGTGAAAATGGCCAAAAGAGTATTTATTTTGCACCTAACCATTAATTTATTTTAATACTGGGTAAGTACACATATGTTACATTTGAAACACTAGAGAGTGGGTATATAATAATAATATAATAATAATAATATTTATTTCATGTTAGACATCTTACGACGTTTACATTTGTCAGTATTTGTCAGTATAATATAAGCAATGGTCCGTCAGAAATAAATATTGCAACTAATGCGATTATTTTGCACTTTACCGTTGCTGGGCCAGCAACTGATACATCAATGGGCCAGCTAACGGCCACGGGGACACCGGGGTACTGGCTAAGTGCAAAATGCCAGCACTGGCTCAGTGCGAAATGCCAGCACTGGCCCAGTGCGAAATGCCAGCACTGGCCCATTACTTTCAATGCACTTTACCGTTGCTGGGCCAGCAACTGATACATCAATGGGCCAGCTAAGGGCCACGGGACACCGGGGTACTGGCCCAGTACGAAATGCCAGCACTGGCCCATTACTTTCAATGCCGGGGAGTATGTGCTTTACCAGTACTGGCCCGTATAAAAATGTTTGCTGGGGTATATCTTGTTATATCCAGAACGACAGAGAAAAGACATAGGGAAAAATATTACTAGCAGATTACCCGATCTGCGTCCGGGACGTATGAGTTAAGGCATCGATTCCCAAAGGTTCCATGACAACTGGGGCCGTAAGACAATTCGGGCCGTTCACAATTGGGGCTTTTCACAACTGGGGCCATTAACAACTGGGGCCATTAACAACTGGGGCGATGGACAATTCGGGCCGTACACAATTGGGGCTTTTCACAACTGGGGCTTTTAACAACTGGGGCTATTAACAACTGGGGCGATGGACAATTCGGGCCATTCACAATTGGGGCTTTTGACAACTGGGGCCATAACTATAAGAGCTAGAGTTTTCTTTTATTTAAAATAAAAAATAATTATTTTACAAGTTGGCATAAATTAAATTGCGTGTTCTTTTGAACAAAAATATTTTAATGGTTTGATTAAGTACATTTTGGTGGGAATTAGAATAAATAAAAAAATTGTATTTTAGGGGTTAGCTTAAGTAATTTTCGTGTTCATTTGATTAAAAAGAAATTGTATTTTAAGGGTTAGATTAAGTAAAATTTGGTGCTCTTTTGAGTATATACTACAAACAACAAATCGTAAACTCCTGAACCACAAAACCAGCCACAAGAAAGTTACAATTTTTGTTCATTTTTTAACAATTTAATGGGAGATGAATTTCATAAATGAAAATTAATATGTAATCAGAGCCGACCTTAGCAAGTCTGGCTCCACGGGCGAGATTTTTTGGCCACCCTCATAAAAATTTAATTAAGAAGGTCTTCACCTCCCAGATCTAAGTGAGGAGCAAAAAAAAGGTCGTCACCTCCCAAATCCAAGTGAAGAGCAAAAAAAGGTCCTCACCAACCAAATCCAAGTAAAGAGCAAAAAAAAGGTCCTCAGTTTTAAAATACAAGTAATGACCTGATCGTCCGGCGCCCTTCCTGGCCTGGCGCCCCAGGGTGGTATTGTGATCATACCGATTTTGACATTTCGAAATTTCGATGGATCTCCACGAATTGAGGTCCCTACATAACGTTTTGACTATATTTAGCATGATGTCTGTCGGTCTGTCTGTCCGTCCGTCCGTCCGTCCGTCTGTCTGTCTGTGTACACGTGCAAAGCAAATTCGGCTGAAAGGATTTTTATGAAACTTCATATTTAAGCTTCTGCTATCAATGGCACGAGTTGATCAACTTTCGGTAAAAATCGGTTGACTAAAAATGGGAGTTTACTCGTGTCGATTTTAAGATTTTTGCAAATATTTCACAACAGAAAAATATTTCGAAAAAAATTATTGAACAAAAGTTGATATAAAAGCAATAACTAACAACTTTTATTTGAGACATTTTTTGATAAAACATTTTTTGAAAAATTTGGAAAAATTTTTCCCTAATAGTTTTAGGTCATTACGGACCAAACATTAATTTTTTCTAGACAAAATAAGATGTGAGAATTCCAAAAATTCAAACCTCAAGTCTCTATCTCTTACCTTTTTTGAGATAAGATTTTTTTTAAATTCCATTAAAATCAAAATTTTCCCTGATAGTTTTAGGTCATTACGGACCAAACATTATTTTTTTCTAGACAAAACAAGGTGTGAGAATTCCAAAAATTCAAACCTCAAGTCTCTATTTCTTACCTTTTATGAGATATGAATTTTTTAAAATTCCAAAAAAAATCAAAATTTTCCCTAATAGTTTTAGGTCATTACGGACCAAACATTATATTTTTCTAGACAAAACAAGGTGTGAGAATTCCAAAAATTCAAACCTCAAGTCTCTATTTCTTACCTTTTTTGAGATATGAATTTTTAAAATTACAAAAAGTTTCAAAATTTTCCCTAATAGTTTTAGGTCATTACGGACCAAACATTATATTTTTCTAGACAAAACAAGGTGTGAGAATTTCAAAAATTCAACCTCAAATCTCTATTTCTTACCTTTTTTTGAGATATGAATTTTTAAAATTACAAAAAAATCAAAATTTTCAATAGTTTTAGGTCATTACGGACCAAACATTATTTTTTTCTACACAAAACAAGGTGTGAGAATTCCAAAAATTCAAACCTCAAGTCTCTATCTCTTACCTTTTTTGAGATAAGATTTTTTTTAAATTCCATTAAAATCAAAATTTTCCCTAATAGTTTTAGGTCATTACGGACCAAACATTATTTTTTTCTAGACAAAACAAGGTATGAGAATTCCAAAAATTCAAACCTCAAGTCTCTATTTCTTACCTTTTATGAGATATGAATTTTTTTAAATTCCAAAAAAAATCAAAATTTTCCCTAATAGTTTTAGGTCATTACGGACCAAACATTATATTTTTCTAGACAAAACAAGGTGTGAGAATTCCAAAAATTCAAACCTCAAGTCTCTATTTCTTACCTTTTTTTGAAATTATGAATTTTTAAAATTACAAAAAAATCAAAATTTTCAATAGTTTTAGGTCATTACGGACCAAACATTATTTTTTTCTACACAAAACAAGGTATGAGAATTCCAAAAATTCAAACCTCAAATCTCTATGTCTTACCTGTTTTGAGATATGAATTTTTGAAATTACAAAAAAATCAAAATTTTCAATAGTTTTAGGTCATTACGGACCAAACATTATTTTTTTCTAGACATAAGAATTGTCGACCGGCGTAGCGTAGTGGTAACACATGTGCTCTGCGTTGCGAAGGTCTCGGGTTCGAATCCCGTTCAGGCATGGAAATTTTCTCAAATAAAAAATTGTCCTGGCTAATTGCCACAGCAGCAAAGGCCATAAAATTTAAAAAAAAAGGTGTAAGAATTCCAAAAATTCAAACCTTAAGTCCCTACCTCTTACCATTTTTGAGACATGAATTTTTGAAATTTACAAAATAAAATCAAAATTTTACCAATTAGTTTTAGGTCATTACGGACCAAATATTACAGAAAAAACATCGTAAAACTAAATTTTTTAAAGATTTAAACCTTAGGTCTCTATTTCTTACCATTTTTGAGATATAGTTTTTGATTTAATACACAAATTTCCAAAAATAACTACACTTTCACGAGACCCAATATATTCAATGTTAAAATACGTACAAAAAATAACATAATTTATAAGAAAGACATTTTAATGTTATCTCGATGTTTTGTTAACCACAAATGAATTAGTATGGGATTAAAAAAATAATTAATCCTCTTAAATAAGTTGATAAGGAAATTTTATTTTTATATCATTAGCAGGAATTACGTAAACATTTATGCGACGAAACATGTTTATCTGAAAAAATATATAAACTGTGAATTTTCATAGTTTACAGGATTTCGTAGGCAGGGCTGATATTAAAAATATTTGAGAAGATAACATTCAAAATATGATTTATCACAGTAATACAGTTTTGCAATTATTGTAGAAAACATTACAAACCAATTTGCAACAAGTTTGGAACCTTATTTTACGACCTACTTATTTTTAAGGTCCCAAACAATTAATTCAAATATGTTAATAAAATTTTAAAGCACTAAATTACGAAAAATCGATATTTAAATTTGACAAAAATCACGTTTTGCATGAACTAAGTGGACAAATAATGGTTTAAATTGACAAAATAAGGATTAAATTTGATTTCAATGTTAATTATAATATTTATATGTTTATGTTTGTTAATATGGATCTTACTAGCATTAGCTAAATAAATAAACTATTATTATTATTATTATTAACAAACATAGGTTTACATTATTTTATTTATTATTATTTTAATATTATTATGTATTTATCATTTTTTTAAATATGGAAATGCCAACTTTAATTTTCCAAACAATCATATCTCAAAAACGGTAAGAGCTAGAGACCTGCGGTTTGAATGTTTGAAATCCTCAGACAATAGTTTAGAAAAAAATTGAAGATTTAGTGGCTAGCACACAACTTTATTAATAGACCATCAAATAAAATTGTCGAAAAGTACCAAAAATTGAAAATTAAAAATTTGATGTGAAATGTGAATTTTCACACATTTCAGGGTTTCGCAGGTTTTAGTAAGTGAATGATGATTATCAGGGATGCCAAAATAAATTTTGTGTTAAAATATTTTATTAATTTTAATTCGAATGGCTAATACCATTATTTAGGTTTCTAAATAGTGCAGTATTTTTTCTTTTTTTTTTATATAGCAAGATTCATTAAGATTTTGAAAATTGCATAACCCCGCCCAGCCTGTCTCAATTTTTTATACTTAAGCTGCATTCAGAGCTCAGTAAATTAACACCCTGTGCGTTATGGATAGTTTTTAAACGAGTGCAATTGGTATGATCGGACAAGCTCGTACTATATCGCTCAACAGTAGTATAGCAACGACAAAGCACGAGCATGTCCGATCATACCAAATGACCTCGTTTAAAAATTATCCATAGCGTACAACGTGTTGATTTACAGAGCTCTGAATGCAGCTTTACATGTAACGTTTTCATGGTCATGATAAATAATTTTATTATCCTATGTGTGTGAAAAAGCAAATTGAAAAAGTATACAATCCCTCGAGCTCTTGTTTCTAAATTAGAACAACTTTTCAGATTATTGAAGGAAGTGCGCGGAAAATGAGGGGAAATAGACTTCATATTCAGCAATTATGAGGATAATAAATCTGTCCCTTCGTTATGGATGTTCATAATTTGAGCGTTAATCACGCGCAGATTCACGATGGGTCAGTTTATCTCATTACAGAGGTTCATTTGGGATAAATGACATTAATTTGCAACAATTTAAAACCGAACCTAAAACCAATAATGAGGTATGAAATTTGATTATCGATGATTAAACATGGAAAAACTATCTGACATACATTCCATTACAATTCAGAGTACAAAATATTGAGTTATAAAATAAGTTGAATAGATTTTCAAATGTAAAGGCAACAGACTGACTACTGATCAGCATAAAAAATATGCGACTTGATATGATGCAGATATGGGCGCCTTCAATAAGGGGTAAGGGAGGGCCGTTGTCCCTCTTGGAGTATCCACTTTTAAGTGTTTTATTCCCAATCCATAAGCTTTTGTGTTTATTACTTATTTATTTTACTCATTTATTACTCATAATTATTTATTTTTATATTTGTCTGTATTATATACGAGGATTACCTTTTATGTTTTTACAAACGACCACTAGATGGCAATATTGTGGTGTGTCATTACTATATTGGTAAAATTTAACATTTGTAATTGTAAAATCAGTGGCAGCTATTAAATTGACAAGTAGTTTGCTGACAATAAGCGTTTAAAAAAAACAAGTTTGTGAAAAAATGGATATTACTCGTAAAGGTTTTCGTTGGATGATTTTTTACGATTTTAGTAAAAGCCTAACTCAATAACATTGCATAGATTCGCTTCGTTCAACTTTTGGTAATGAAGCACCATCAGAAAAGACTGTTTACCATTGGTTTGCAGAATTTCGTCGTGGTCGTGCGTCCGTCATACCCTTTTCACACTAGATCTTTAAGACGAGTGAACTTAAAGTTCACCGATGTTTAAGATCGGTATGCTTTCACACTTGATGTTTAAATCTCTGGTGCTGTCACCAGCTACAGTAATTTTGTCCTTAAGTTACCGTCATGAAATTACCAGTTTTGAACTGTCTGCGCAGACGCACATTTTGAATTATTATATACAATTAAAGATATTTCATTTCATTCTACAATAAAGGCACTACAATAGAGAATATATTACACCTGTATTAACATATAAGTCGATACATTTTATCTCAATTATTGTAGCTCTGTATTTTATTAAACACATTATTAAAATAAATAATTTTATTATAACAATAAGTATAAACTTCTTATAACGTCGATATAATACAGTATTCTTGTTTATAATAATATAAAACGTTGACAGCACAAATTCAAGGAGTATTTTTTTATAATAGAAATTAAGTTGGCAATGCGTACGAAGTTTAAGACGCAGATCTCTGTCTTAAACATCGGTCGTGTTTAGACGAGGCCGTACGGTTTCACATTAGCGTTTAAAGATACATTCACTTTAACATCCGATCTTAAAGATCTAGTGTGAAAAGGGTATAAGTGATGAATCTCGTGAAGGTCAAACAAAATCGGTTCTGATTCAAAAAAAAAAAAACATCGATGCTGTGCGCAAAATGATTGAAGAAGATCTGCAACGTGAGATAGAGGCATCCTTTGGCATATCGCAGACATTCGATTTTGCAACATTTAGCTGTGAAAAAGATCTGTTCCCTATGGATTCCGCATAATTTGACCGAAGCTAAAAAAAAAAGGCTCGTGTTGATTGGTATAAGGGGATGTTAAAAAAATTCAACCTAGGCACTGCAAAATCCGTATACAACATCATTACAGGTGACGAAACTTGTATTTATTCATATGAACCGGAAACTAAGCAACAATCCACTGTGTGCGTCTTCCAAGATAAACCGAAACCTACAAAAATTGTTCGTTCACGAAACACTTCCCAGAAAATGATAGCTTGATTCTTCGGTTGTACTGGACATGTCGCAACCATTCCTTTAGAGGATTGGAGAACAGTTAATGCTGAATTGTATACAACAATTTGTTTGCCAGAAGTCATCGATAAAATCAGGAGAAACAACCAGAAACATCATTTTTCATCATGAAAATGCAAGCTCCCACACAGCACGTCAAACAATTGATTATTTGAAGGAGAAAAACATCGAATTAATGTCTCATTGCCGGTATTCATCTTATTGATCCCCTAACGACTTTTTTGTTCCCCAATGTCAAACAAAAAAATGCGCGCACAGCGATTTTCATCACCTCAAGAAACTGTTGGAGTCTTCGAAAACTATGTTTTTGAGATACAGTAATACCCCGCCACTCGACGTTAATTCGTTCTGAAAAAGCGTCGAGTAGCGATTACTTCGAGTGGCGTGTCGAATTTCTCCATAAGATATAAAGGGAATCATATGTATGGAGTGATTATTTAATGGCGAGACGACGTCACTGGAAGTCTTAATAATTTGCCGTTTCATATACATCGTAGCAGGCGATTATGCGCGCATGCGCATAATCTTTTTTTCTTCATAATCAAATTTTCTTCAAGGTTATTATAATCATAGTATTCTGCTAGGAGGCACGTAAAATTCGGTGACGTCGTCTCGCCATTAAATAATCACTCTGTACATATATACATATACATATAAGGAAATACATATATGTATATGTTTTCCTTTTAGCTATGCTTGCATTTCTATCCTTTGGACCCATAATTATAAATATAAATCACTTATATTAGCAAAAATAAAAAGTTCATAGCTGCACTAAATCTGAGTTGTTGTCGTCAAGAACTGCTGGCCATGCGTTCATTTTGCTTTGTTTACCAAAATATGTATCACGTGATCGGTACTCGATCACGCATCGGATAGCGATGCTTCGGTCGACTCTCACTCTCGTCATTTACGTCGAATGGCGAAAACGTCGAGCTAAGAGGCAGTCAAGTAACGGGGTATTACTGTACCAGCTTCAGAGTAGAAAAAATGTTTCGAGAATTGGTTTGAACGCATATAAAAGTGTATAAATCTTATAGGCGAATATTCTGAAAAGCAATAAAACAGTTTGTTCCAAAAAAGAAATTTTCTTTCTTAGCTTTTGTAAAAACTTAAAAGCCTTTGTACTATCGCATTTGCGTTTAAAACTTTCTGAATGATTTTTATATTAATATTCTTATTTATAATGAAACTTAAAATAGGTATATATGAGTATTTAGACTAGATACAAGAATTGTAATTTAGGAAAAATCAGTTGAAACGATATGCACTTTAGTGAAATAAGTTTCAACAAAATGTCTTGAACATAAATCAATTTCAGTTGGTTAATGAAGAGAGCTTTCTGAATGTCGTACATTCCGTGAATATCTCAGAGTAACAGAGATAATGTGACAGATCAAGCAGTTATCTTAATCCGCTGCATTCCCTGGAACGTTTCTCTCGACGATTTAATTTTAGAAAGAAGTTTTCGGAATTTCTACAAGTATGGTAAAGATAGAATTCGTAGAATGAATAAATTCTTAAAATACAAGGGTCAATCAAATATAAACGGGCCTTTTATTTTAACAATTTTTTTTACAAGAAATATTTATACATTTCTACAAATTATTTTTCCACATAGTCTCCTCCTTTTAGGATGAATTTTTCCCAACGGTTGGGCAGTTTCTTTATCCCGTTTTCGTAGAATAAAATTAGGCGGGTATCTAAACAGTTGTGCACAAACGTTTTCACTTGATCATTGTTCTCAAATCGCTCGCCTCCAAGTGTTCCTTTGAGGGTCCCAAAGGTGTGGTAATCGCATAGCCATAAGTTTGGACTACAAAGTGGATGTTCAAGCATTTGCCAGTGCATATCCACCAGTTTATGTTGCGTTAGATCTGCTATCTGGAACCTGGCGTTGTTGTGAAGGATCATCACTCAGCAGCTTTGGAACCCAACGTGATGAGATTTTTTTGAAGCCCAAGTGCTTTCGGAAGATTGAGTGGACACTTCCATAGCTGACACCAAGTTCCTCCGAAATTTCAAGCACTGTTAATCGTCGATCCCGTTCCATTAATTCACAAGCACGAGCAATGTTTTCATAAGTCACAATGGTGCGAGGCTGGCGAGGATGACTTTGATTTTCAACTAATTCACGGCATTGCTGGAACTCGTTGGACCAAACTTTTACCTTTGCCATGAAAGGGTATCTTGCCCGAACTGGAACTGCGGTGAATTTCGGCTGGTTTCACGATTTCACGGGTTAGAAACTTTATAATAATGTGTTGCGCAACAGAGACTGGTACACTCTTCACATTCCTCGCAAGGGCTACTAAATATGACATTAAATAAACCGATTGGGCTGGTTTTCTCTCTTTACAAATCCTTACCTGAGGACCCCAACCGCCAGAGCACACATTGATGACTTCCCTGCCGCTCAGCCGAGAAAGGCTCGTTTATATTTGATCGACCCTCGTAAATATAATAATATCTTTCTATCATCTAAGTCAGGGGTTCTTAACCTTTTTGTGCTACGACCCAAATTAGGAAATTACGTTTATGACGCGACCCAAAGGAGGGAAACAAGGCAACTAAAAAAAAAAAATTGTATGATATTGATTTTAATGAAGAATAATTCATTTTAATTTAAAAAAAAAAACAACAATAATAGATTTTATTAAAGGAAAATTAATACTAAGTTAGTATTGTGAACTTTAGCTTTGCATCAGTTTGGAAAGTTCATGAAATCTAGGTACTGTATTAGACAGGTTGCATCTTAAATCATCTTCAGGTTGAAGTTTGCTTCCTAGTATTTGTAAAATTATGAAGAGTTTTCGTGTGAACACTTGTGACTGCGCAATTTTCTGTGGACCATATCAGTTTGAGAAGTCTTACGATGTTGTATATATATTCTTTATTCCCTAGGCCTTGCGGCGTTCAGGGTATTAACCATTACAAATAGAAATAAAACAATCAAAAATAAATAACGTACAAAACAATACAATTTACAATATTTTTATCTCATTTCTTTTTTCTTGCTCTAGTGTCCCTCTCTTTCTTCTTATTCTCATTCTGGTTTCCCTCTCCGATCTCCTTCCTCCTTGCTTCCAGTTCTCTCGCCCATCTTTAATTTATTTTATTCCATTCTATTCACTTCCAACCATTTCTTCACCCCTCCTCCTATCTCCCTTCCTTCCTCCCCATTTCCAGGTAACCTCAGCCCCCGTCCTTCCTTCCATTTCTCCCCTTCTGCTTCCCACCAGGCCTCTTCCTTCATTTCTTTACCCCTTCCTGTTATCCTTCCCCGATCTCAATCCTTCTTGCCTCTAATTCCTTCGCCCACCTCTCCCCCCTTCCATCTTCGTGCAACAGGTCTAATGTGCTCCCCGACCATACTGTCATCTCTCTACACCTCTTCGCGAGGTGCTCTATATCTTCTTCCTCCTCCCCGCACATCCTGCACATCTTATCCTCCTGTTTCCTCCAATATCTATTTCCTCTCTCTTCATTCCCGCACCTTAGCCTCGCAATCCTTCTTACCCTCCCTCCTGACCTTCCTCTTTCTCCCTTCAAGTAGCTTGGTACCCCTATAGTTCTGACCTCCTTATATCTCTCTGCGCTCCTTGATTTGTCTATTCTGACTGTCCTTTCTTGCTCCCTCACTTCCTTATCCCTCCTCCACAACTTTTCTTCTCCTTTCCACCTCTGTGACATCCACTCCGCATCTCCAGTAATGCTCCTTTCTCATCTCCCCCCATGCGTACCATCTTCCTTTCTGTACCTCTGTGGCTCTTGCCTCCTAGCATTCCCTCATTATTCTTTTGTCTGTTTCTATTCTAACTTTCTCCTCGTACTTAACCGCCCTCCTTCCTGTACTCACTTTCATCTTATCCCTTTTCAGTTCCTCTCTTACAATATACCCTGGTGTTGTTCTATCTACCCCTAAGATCCATCTCAAATACCTCTCCTGTACTCGTTCTACCTTCTCCCATTCCTTCCATTCCCAAATTTCCACCCCATATAGCAGGATGTTGTAAACGCTTCCCAAAAATTAATTTTAAACTTATCACCCCTATTGAGAACCACTGCTTTAAAGCTCCTAGATAAACTTTTTATTCATCTATTCCTGTTCGTGAACCAGAACACAAACGTTAATTAAAAGTAAATACATCTGAACCGAGTCCAGGATAATAAGGTCACTAATATTTTTAGAAAAGTATTGGTCCTTTTGTGCTGTTAACAAGATACATACCTCGTTAGATTAGTCTCAATCTTTTGTGTTGAAAAAAAGCGCTGATTTTCTCCTGGGACATCTTGATTTTATCAACCAAGACCAGCTAAAAAATCCAATAACTTCGTAAATATAATTAGATGAAATTAGGTCACAAGATATTACTTCTTAAAAGGATTTCGAATGTGACGTTTTTGATTAATAGTACTCCTTATTAGGGACAATTAGATTTGAATAATACTTTGAGGGATAATTCTGGAGAATGCTAATGTATTGTGATAAAGAGGAGGATGGAAATGACGACAGATATTTTTCACAGTAGTGGTATAATTGCATAATCAAATCATTGACTAAAAGAAGGATTGCGACAGATTCCAGAAAAATCAGCTGTGGCCACCACAAGACCGACCGCCATCAAAAAGTATTTGTTTAATTTATGCTGATTTATCAAAAAATTTATGTGAAGTGTTAATTTCAGGGTTCCGCAGGTATTTAGTAAATGAATGATGATTATTTATTGATCGACTGCAAAATACATTGAAACAGAATTAAATTATAATTTCAACAATTCCCACTGGTTATTAAATTTACGCTTTTAAAAATTAAGTGCTATATTTGCCATAATACAACTAGAATTTTGACAAAATAATTTAAATAAAATAAAAATGCAAAAAAAAGTCAGAATAAATAAAATTGTTTCCAGACCGGAAGCGAACCCTAGTTTGCAATTTAGGAAGCGAGAAGGCTAACCATTAGACTAAGATAGCTTACTGGTTTACTGTGTTACATAACGTATTAAATAGTTTACATCGTCAACAAAAAAAAAAAACACAAAAATGCGTTATTTTCTGAAAACATAATCTGATTAAAAATTCCTGTTGTAATATTCCGGTTCACACCAATGTACATTACTTAGAATTTTTTTAGATTATTAGTTCAAACCATCTGGTTTACAGGGTGTGGGATATTTTTTTTTGCACAATTATATATATATATATATTTTTTTTTTTCGGTGAACACATATTTGTTTATATTTTTAGGGGATATGCTTTTTAGATGTAAATTTCAACTCTCTAGGTTTAGCCGTTTGGCTACAATTTTTACCGAACAGACAGACAGGCAGACAGACAGGCACATAGACTGGCAGACAGACAGACAGACAGAGAGACAGACAGACAGACGACAAAATGACGGTATAAGGGTTTTTTGGTCATACCTACAAAAACCTAAAAATGTCTCAAATAAAAATTGTTATTGCTATTACAGCAACTTTTGTTAAAAAAATCTTAAAATCGAGACGAGTAAACTCCCATTTCTAGTTAACCGATTTTTACCAAAAGTTGATCAACTCGTGCCATTGATGACTGAAGCTTAAATATGAAGTTTAATAAAAATCCTTTTAGCCGAATTTGCTTTGCACGTGTACACGGACCGACAGACAGACCAACAGATAGACAGACAGACAGACAGGCAGACATACAGACATACAGACAGACAGACATCATGCTAAAAATAGTCAAAACTTAATGTAGGGACCTCAACTCGTGGAGATCTATCGAAATCTCGAAATGTCAAAATCGGTATGATCACAATACATCCCTTATATATAGGGTGACCAGATTTTAGTGAAGGGTAATCGGCACACAGAGAAAAAAAGAAGGTCCTCACCTCCCAGATCCAAGTGAAGAGCGAAAAAAGGTCCTCACCTCCCAGATCCAAGTGAAGAGCGAAAAAAGGTCCTCACCTCCCAGATCCAAGTGAAGAGCGAAAAAAGGTCCTCACCTCCCAGATCCAAGTGAAGAGCGAAAAAAGGTCCTCACCTCCCAGATCCAAGTGAAGAGCGAAAAAAGGTCCTCACCTCCCAGATCCAAGTGAAGAGCGAAAAAAGGTCCTCACCTCCCAGATCCAAGTGAAGAGCGAAAAAAGGTCCTCACCTCCCAGATCCAAGTGAAGAGCGAAAAAAGGTCCTCACCTCCCAGATCCAAGTGAAGAGCGAAAAAAGGTCCTCACCTCCCAGATCCAAGTGAAGAGCGAAAAAAGGTCCTCACCTCCCAGATCCAAGTGAAGAGCGAAAAAAGGTCCTCACCTCCCAGATCCAAGTGAAGAGCGAAAAAAGGTCCTCACCTCCCAGATCCAAGTGAAGAGCGAAAAAAGGTCCTCACCTCCCAGATCCAAGTGAAGAGCGAAAAAAGGTCCTCACCTCCCAGATCCAAGTGAAGAGCGAAAAAAGGTCCTCACCTCCCAGATCCAAGTGAAGAGCGAAAAAAGGTCCTCACCTCCCAGATCCAAGTGAAGAGCGAAAAAAGGTCCTCACCTCCCAGATCCAAGTGAAGAGCGAAAAAAGGTCCTCACCTCCCAGATCCAAGTGAAGAGCGAAAAAAGGTCCTCACCTCCCAGATCCAAGTGAAGAGCGAAAAAAGGTCCTCACCTCCCAGATCCAAGTGAAGAGCGAAAAAAGGTCCTCACCTCCCAGATCCAAGTGAAGAGCGAAAAAAGGTCCTCACCTCCCAGATCCAAGTGAAGAGCGAAAAAAGGTCCTCACCTCCCAGATCCAAGTGAAGAGCGAAAAAAGGTCCTCACCTCCCAGATCCAAGTGAAGAGCGAAAAAAGGTCCTCACCTCCCAGATCCAAGTGAAGAGCGAAAAAAGGTCCTCACCTCCCAGATCCAAGTGAAGAGCGAAAAAAGGTCCTCACCTCCCAGATCCAAGTGAAGAGAGAGAGAAAAAAAAAGAAAAAGGTCCTCACCTCCCAGATCCAAGTGAAGAGCGAAAAAAGGTCCTCACCTCCCAGATCCAAGTGAAGAGAGAGAGAAAAAAAAAGAAAAAGGTCCTCACCTCCCAGATCCAAGTGAAGAGCGAAAAAAGGTCCTCACCTCCCAGATCCAAGTGAAGAGCGAAAAAAGGTCCTCACCTCCCAGATCCAAGTGAAGAGCGAAAAAAGGTCCTCACCTCCCAGATCCCAAGTGAAGAGCAAAAAAAAGATACTCACCTTCCAGATCCAAATGAAGAGCAAAAAAAGGTCCTCGCCTCCCAAATTCAAGTGAAGAGCAAAAAAAAAAGTCCTCACCTCTCAGATTAACTAGTTGTAATATTTCTTTTCTTACAAATGCGGGATTATGTAAAAACCGGGACAATCGACCGTCCCGAGAACATTTTTCGGGACACCGGGACAATTGACCTGAAACCGGGACAATCCTGGAAAACCGGGACGGATGGTCACCCTACTTAAAGCCTTATCACACTAGAGTTATTATTTAAGTCTAAACTTGGAAAATTAAAGTCTTTGCATTCGAATCGAAGTCTTGTGCGTGTGATAATTTGAAGAAAAGACCTAGGTTTTGAAGACCAGGCAAATGAAACAGGATACAATTTCTCGGTCTTTTTACCCAGGTCTTACAGCTGACGCGTCTTTGTCTTTTGTTTATGTCAAAATATAACTGTCAACTGTCATAATTTCACGATGTGCGCATGGGTAAACAAACAATTTCCAAGTCTTTCTAAACTAATATTCAAATACCGTGTGATATGTCAAGACGTGAAGACTTGGATCCTGAAAAAAAAAACTACAAAAATAAGACTTGGATAGCGGTCTAGTGTGATAAGGCCTTTATATAGCTATGTTGGCGGTCGGTAAAAAGTAAAAAAAAAATGTGATAAAAAATTTCAAGTGTACTATCTCGGTGCACAATAATTTGAAATATTTTGAATATTTTATGTTTATTAAATCCTACCCCACTGGGAGACAAGATAAAAGACAATATCTTTTTAGTGCATTTTTGGCAAAAACTCTCTTCAAAACAAAGCAAAATAAATCAAATTTTCTGTTAAGTTCATAATTGTATTGTTCTCTAATCCAATTGTGAGATTCATGTTTATTGCATGTTACAATTATAGCTATCATAATTTATAATTCAATATAAACTCGCTGAATTGTGTACTAAATACTTAATTGCGGCTTGTAATTAGTTTTGTCGTTTGTACTTTGATAAGAAACTTTTAATGACCTATGCCACTGCCGTTGCCACTGATGCGTTGAATATTAAGTGATTTGATCATTTTTCAATTTGACATTTCTACTGTGAAATTTCAAAACAATATTCTAACCAAATTTTGTGGTTTCATATTTGACAGTTCCATAACAATGATTGCGGTTTCATCTGTTCAAATTTGAAATATATTAAAATATACAGGCTGTTAGGTAAATTTCCGGCACAATTTTAAAGGCAGCATTGTTGGCCCATTTAGAGCTAAATAGTCCTGAACCATTTTTGGATAAAATGCGTATATCGCTTGATAATCGATGCAGTATCACCGTTTAGGAACCACTAATATTTTGTCTGTTACAACAATCATATACAGTTACGGTCAAAATAATAAATACATCTAATACACTAACCTTATTATTTGTAGTTGGAACACTAAATAAATTCATATTTTTATTCTAACTGGCATAACCAATAAAGCACTTTATGATCTATTAAAACCATAATATTTATCAAGAAATATTATGTGGTGATAGAAATATTTTAATATTTGTGAAAACACTACCTGAAATGGTTGGTCAAAATAATAAATACAATCGAAAAAATTTAGTCAAATATAAAATTTATATTTCATTTTACTGTTACTAATTACATAATACTAATTTTTATAATCTTAGTAATCAATAGCATGACTTTTATTTGTCAAAACGGCCCGACATCGTTTGGGTATCGACTCGATGAGCCGTTGACAGCTCTCTACAGGAATGCTGTACCAACCTTCTTGAACAGCAGTCCATAATTCATTTTTGTTCCTTGGTTTTTCCAGCTCAACCCTATCTTTTACTAGTTTCCAAAGATTTTCTATTGGAGTCAAACCCGGTAATTGAGCAAGCCAAGGTAAAACTTGAACATTGTTTTGCTGGAACCATGTTTTTGTAGCACGAGCCTTGTGTTTAGAGTCGTTAGCTTGCTGGTAGATCCATATTAGTGGCATATTCCATTCCACATAGGGTAGCATAATAGTTTCCAAAATTAGAATGTAAATTTTTTTCGTCATTATCTCATCTATGCGAAATAATAGACCTATACCATGCCAAGAAAAACAACCGAAAACTGAAATCTTACCTTCTCCATGTTTAACGGATTTTTTCGTGTATTTAGGGTTAAACGCCAGGTTTGGGGGACGCCTAACAAAATTTTTCCCATCATTTCCAAACAACATAAATTTTCTTTCGTCACTAAATAAAATATTTCTTCATTTTTTAATACCTTCTGCACCATACCAGTAAACGTGTTCTTGAGCAAATTCCTTACGGACTTGTAAGTGTCTTGGTTTTAATAATGGTACTTTTCTAGGCGAACATTATCTTAAGTTATGCTTTACCAAGCTCTTTCTAATGGTTCGTGCAGAATTATTCGGTTGTAGTTCGGTTAATAAATTAGTTGATGACATGAAAGCATTTTTTCAATTCCTTCACTAAGCGTCTATCTTCGTTCTTCGAAGTTTTGTGTGGTCTACCCCGGGTTTCTTCTTTAAATGAGTGACTGATGGCATTTTGTACCATTCCCAAAGAGCAACCCATAATATTAGCAATCTTGTAAATGAATTGCCATCATTTTTAAATTTTTTAATTAAGTTCCATTTCACTACCTCAATGCTTATTCTTACCCATCTTTGCAATAGTTTGAACAAAACTAAATATTTTTTTTTGTAAAACATATACTTTTAAATACATTATGAACTTGTTTGAACCTGTCTTAACGTTGTCAAATCATTTTTAAGAGTTTTAGGAAATGTATTTATCATTTTGACCAACCAATGTCAGGCAGTGTTTTCACAAAAATCAAAATATTTCTATGACCAAATAATATTTCTTGATAAATATTATGGGTTTAATAGATAATAAAGTGCTTTATTAGTTATGCCAGTTAAAATAAAAATATGAATTTAATTAGTGTTCGAACTACAAATAATAAGGTTATTATATTAGGTGTATTTATTATATTGACCGTAACTGTATGTGACTGAGATAAATAGAAACCATGGAAACAATACCGTAATTTTATTTTTATTTTATACCAAAACGAACGGTATTCTTTTCGTTCTCAGTCCCTACACTGACCATTATTAGACAGACTATGCATGATACGTGTTGTTGAGTAATGAACTGGTCAACATTAATGGATAGAGTAACTTATATTAGTTGCAAACCAATGTACTGTCACGATTAGAAGCTCTTACTATGTACCTACGCTGTGATTACACAAATCAGATAATATAATTTCATCCAATTACACCTTTATCACACAAGTTGACAAATTTCATCGAAAAATTGATGAACTAAGAAACAAAACATAATTTTACTTAAGTTAAGCTATGTGGGGCAATTCTAGGATCGGTCGAAACGTCAAGATTGGCTAAATGAATTTAAATAATTTCATTGTACTAAATGGTACTTACTTTAAAAGGCCCTCCACATAGTGGATTTAAAATTGACTTGCGAGCCAAGACTTGCGAGCGGTATCAAGTCTGAAAACCTAAAGGATCCGTTGGTCGGTTGCTTAGATTCTGCATTTTACTTAATCTACATTTAACGTTTAGTTAGAATCGAAGGTTACTAATTACATTAGAACTTACAATTTAATGCTGGCTATAAAATCCCATGAGAGACACTCAAGCACAAAAACCTCACAAACACCGTTATCACCTCACAAGCCGCTAAACACCTCACAATACTCACAGTGTTTAACCCGTTAAAGAGGTTCGTTTATTTCATTAAACAGTCCACAACACTTCCAGATTACTTCTGGTTTACCCACTACACGCTACCGGGTTTCTCTACCAAAAATGCTAGGGAGGTTCGTCCGTACACGGTGGCGGTTTACTCATGACTATTTTTTTTATCTCTCACGAGATTTTTCCAGCTCTTTTCTTAAATTAATAATCTGATCTTTGAAACCCATTTTTTGTCGTTGTAAAAATAATCAACTCTCCAATTAACAACAAAACCCCTTTAACTTACCTTGAAGACTCATATTTCTATTATCAATAATTTATAAACCCAAATAATTAATTTTGACTCTAATTACTACGAATTCCATATCACTGAAAATATATGGTTGCCTATCAACATATGTATAAACATTTGCCCATGTTATTTGATATAAATAATATCAATCTTTTAAACAAATCATATAATATACGACGGTAATTCTACCCGTATCTTTCAACACTTAACTAAAAAAATATATGATAGCTCAACTAATCTTTGAGGATGTTTATCTTAAAATAGATTAGTTTTTATATTTGAATAATTTGAATATTTTTTAACTAATTGAATAATTTTATTTTAAACAATAATGCAATTTTATTTCTGAAATTACCTCACCCACAGCTAACTATAAGATGAACTTTTAGATCAGGTCTTATATATACGCAGTGTATAATTTGGTAGATTTGTCTGTATTTTATGTTTTAGCTATCTACCCCTTAATCTTCTATTCTTCGTATTTTAAGGTTGGATGAAGACCGTAGTTAATGTTTTAAAAACATTTCTTTTATGTTTTATCTTTATCACCTTTTAACATGAAAAGAAGCTTTTAATTAATGGGTTTTCGTTTAGTATGAAATTTTAAGTGCGTTTTAAATACTGGCATCTCCTAAAATTCAGAGATATTTCATTTGAATAAAACATTAGAGTACAATATAGCTCAAATTATGAGAGTCCTTTTAGAGAATGGACACATTAAACTGAATTTTAAATCGATAAACAGAATTCATCTCGAAGGATGTGTCCATGGATCCATCAACGAAGCCTATACGAAGGCTTCCTCCCCGCGATTGAATTTTTATGAATAACTTCACCGATTAACGACCCACTTAATCTACCTTAACTAAACATTTTATATGCTGTTTAAACTAATGTTGTCATTTAACTAACAACACATTTCATATCCGTTCCTTCCGTTTTCCTTAAAATTTTAATGAGCTTGTTTATTCCGAATTTCATATAAATAAAGTGTTCTTAAGAGGTTGAAAGAAAACATGGTTTTTTGTTCCAATAACTTTTATTTTAACTGACTGCAGTTTCGGCTCACGCCATTGTCAAAGTTGTAATAAGTAACGGGTGTTTTTTTTAGAGGTATAGAACTTTAAATTGCAATAAAACAACGATGGATTATTCGATTGACATGAATTTTTTTTTATTCGAAAGATAATCTTGTGGCATTACATTAAATCATACCAACAAGACGGCGCAACATGTCACACAGCTCGTGCCACAATCGATTTATTGAAAGACACGTTTGGTGACCGCCTAATTTCACGTTTTGGACCTGTGAATTGGCCTCCAAGATCTTGTGATTTAACACCGCTGGACTACTTTCTGTGGGGCTATGTAAAGTCATTGGTCTATGCGTATAAGCCACAAACGCTTGACCATTTGGAAGACAACATTCGCCGTGTTATTGCCGATATACGGCCACAAATGTTGGAAAAAGTCATCGAAAATTGGACGTCCAGATTGGACTACATCCGAGCCAGCCGTGGCGGTCATATGCCAGAAATCATATTTAAAATGTAATGCCACAAGATTATCTTTCGAATAAAAAAAAATTCATGTCAATCGAATAATCCATCGTTGTTTTATTGCAATTTAAAGTTCTATACCTCTAAGAAAAACACCCATTACAAAGTACATTTTACACTAATATAAAGAAGAAGAAATAAGTATGTACAGGTAACAAAAGTAATAAAAAGATTATATAGGTAATACAAAATTTCCAAATTATGTTTACAAGTATGTTATTATACGCGATAGTCTTAATTATTTTAACTTCATCTTTAAAATCGTTATTATTAAGCAGAAAGCGCATAAGTCTGTGGCTCATGGAGTCAAAAGCTAACATTTTATGTGATATTGGATGATTGGAACTGTTATGTATGACTGTATCTGTACAGGTTTCTTTTCTAAATGTTTTGAATTCATGGATATTGTTAGCGTTGGTGATGGTTAAATCTAAGAAATTTAAGGAGTGATTTACTTCTATCTCTATTGTGAATTGGATTTTAGAATTTATATTGTTAATATCTTAAGTTGGTAAAATTGGGAAAATTGTCTATCGGAACATTACCAACAAATAAATATATCATCTACGTACTTAAAATAGTAAACGAGTTCTTTATTGAATTTATTATTAAGTAAAAACTTTGTTTCAAAGTTGTCCATGAAGATTTCGGCTAATAAGGGTAAAAGTGGCCATGGCTAAACCGTCTTCTTGACAGTAGAAATTGTTACGAAATTTAAAGAAGTTTTGTTTAATGCAAATTTCAAATGCCTCTCTGGAATCATATAAACGTTTCTCTATATAATAATTCTATTGAATTCTTGACGCTATGTTTGGCTTTGAATTTAGTGATGCTGTTGAACTGTGTATTTAATAGGTTGGCAAGATTATACGTGGGTCATCTAAGGAAGCTAATTATAATAGATCTGATGGGAAATGGAATCTTTGTGGATTTTGGGTAGGCCATATAAAATAGGTATTTAAATCTGAGGTTAAGTAGTGAAATCTGGTGGCGATGATGCTAAATGAAACTGTCAAATTTTTTTCGCTCATTTCCACTACTACCGCGTTTTCTTATAATATCCTCGTCAATATCTCGTCAATTTGAATGAGGTTAGATTAAATTAGTTACCTGGTTTGTATTGTCAGGTAATTATTAAGAAAATACATATAAAACTAATTAAAATTCCATTACACTTGAACCTTTCTTATTCTTATGTATTCTACTGTCTACCTGCTTCTTAAAGTTTGGTATAACTAACATATTTCAAATACTTGAGAAGCATAAAATAAGTTATATTACAAACTTAGTTTAAAAGTTAAATGTAATTAGAGAAACAAGTTCCATATGAACTTTGTGTATTTTTTTCTCATTTTACCTAACTAGTTCGAATAATATATGACGTTTCAAGTACTAAACTCCAATAATGAGCTTAGTTATAGCTTTACTGTATGATAAGCAAATATTCAATTTAAAATATGTATGTCTTTTAAGTTTTGTAAAGAATATGGAACATTGATTTTCAAATGGTGTCCTCGGCCAGAGCCATGGACAGAGGAGGGGGGCGAAGGGGCACCGGCCTCGGGCGCCTAATATATGGGACGTGAATATCGTCACTACGTCGGACATTACGGGGGTTAAGAGGGGGGTTGAAGGTTAAGAAGGGCGTCTATTTCAGGCTTTGCACCAGGCGTAAAAATTCCTTTGCAGGGCCCTGACCTCGGCGCATTAATGTGCTGTCCAAGAATCACTGGTGTGCCATTATTTTAGAATTAAAATCAAAAATAAATTATTTAACATGGTTTTCACGTGATTCATACGAGGTGTGTAAATTAAGTAACCGGACTGGCAACATAGCGTTTGATCTGGCAACATTAAGGACGCGGTACTTGGAGGGGCGGCAGGTGAACATGTGATACACCTTCAGTACGAGTTTAAACTAGCTAGAGTAATTTTTTTGGCCGTACCGATTTTTTTCGTGAAACAGTTTTTTATAGTGCGTTCTAAAAATGAGTGACATTCATTTCGAACAACGGTGTGCTATCAGGTTTTGCTTCAGACTTGGGCACAGTGCAACCGAAACTTTTGCAAAACTTCAGCAGGCCTACGGAGACAGTGTTTTGTCAAAGACCCAGGTTTTTTGGTGGTTTAAGGCATTTTCAGAAGGAAGAGAGTTGACTGAAGATGAACCACGCAGCGGAAGGCCTTCATCTTCAAGAACCGATGAAAATATCGACAGAATCCGGGATCTTGTGCGTTCAGATCGTCGGTTGACAGTCAGAATGATCGGGGAAGAATTGAATTTCATTCACACTACCGTTCATCAGATTTTGACCAATGAATTGAGGATGAGAAAAATCTGCAATTTCAATAAACGAGTTTTTGATCAGTAAAAACATTCCTGTGGCTCCTCAGCCTCCTTATTCGCCTGACTTGAGTCCTTGTGAATTTTTCCTCCTCCCAAAATTGAAGAATCACCTCAAGGGACGTCATTTTGGGACACTCGAAAACATTCAAAAGTCCGTAACCAACCAGCTGAAAACTATTCCAGTATCCGAGTTCCAGCACTGCTATGAGGATTGGAAGAACCGTCTCCAGCGCTGCGTGGCTTCCCAAGGAAGTTATTCTGAGGGAGACAATATTGAATTGTAAATCTATTCGAATAAAAGTATGCCACTTTTCCTAGTACATTTTGACAGGTTTCATAGCTAAAATGTGCCAATCTTGCTTACTACTATTCGAATAAAATAATTTAAAAAATTCAGTCCGTTTACTTAATTGACACACCTCGTATAATCTTACAATGTCGCCTTCAATTTTCTTTTTTTTAATTCTTAAAGTGCGGGTGAGTCTTACAATCTTGAAACACATTTTATAATATGATATTTCTCATGAAACTGATACATTTTACACCTTGTTCGGGTTCTGATAATTTATAATGGTTAAAAAAAAAAAAAAAACGCCGATACAAAATCTAAATATTTGAAATCTGCTTTGTAGTATCTTAAATAATATAGTGATGGCGTCATATATTTTTTGACGTTTTAAACGGCATGTTACATTTTCAAATTGACATATAAATCTATCCTTTATGCATGTCACTTCCAGCTTTCATACTTGCCAGTTGGCCCATGTCCGAAAAGGTATTCCCAGATGTATTCAAAATACAAAGATTCTTTAGAGACAAAGATATTTTGCTTCACCTTTTATCTAGTTCAGTGTTGTGTAGAACACGAGTGTTACTCCCACGCAGTGGCGCAGCCAAGAGGGGGGCCGACGGGCCTGGGCCCCTCCCAGGATCAGCAGGTTACACGGCGCTGCTCGGAGAGTTGATGATAAAATTTGTTAACCACAACAGTAGTTAATTTTTAAATTACTTCATTGTTAACAATATTGATGTTCTTTTTTTTCCGTATAAATAAACATTTTTTTAAGATTGCCTACTCTTGATAAAGTGACATAATTATTGTTCAAGTGAAAATAGATCACTTTCCAAATATGCTCCAACGAATTATATGAAGGTGAGCGTTGATCCTTTTCCCCCCTGACACATCGACTAAAACATTCGCCTAGTCAAATGATTTAAACAACTAATTACTCGATTCAGATAAGATAAAGTGGAAATCTGACTTCGGTATAACCTTCAGAATGTAATTTTAAAATGACACCTCAAACGTGAAATAGAGTAGAAATAGTAGAAATATAATAAAGAGAGTAGTTTTGGAGACAATCGCGCTCTTAAAACAGTATTTGGTTTTATTTTGTAGATAAATGTGAATAACAATATCTTCTTAGGTATTTTTGAAATTATGATGTTTTACACACAAAAAGGACTGATATAAGTTGTACTGAACAACAGTGGCGTAGAGGGGGGGGGGGCACAAGTCCCCTCTGAAGGTCCACTGAAATGAAAATTTAACAAATTTGTCATAATCGTACAGCAAAATAACTTATGTATTTTACAATAATAATAAGCTATATTTTATTATGATTAGTGTTGAAATTAACAGAAAATGCATATTTACGTGTTATTTTTAGGTTTTCGTAGGTATAATCAAGAAATCCTTATTCCGTCACATGAGTCTGTTCGTTCGGTACAAATTGTGGCCAAGCGGCTGATTTAGAGAACTGAACATATGTAAGAGAAACATTGAGACTTCAAAAATATATCCCGCGGAAAATATAAATAAATATGTATTTATCGAAGAAAAAATCAAGTGAAAGTTTTTGATACATGGATTAACAATTACATGTTTTTATCAACAAATAATGGAATTATTATTTGATATAAACATCAATATCCACCAGCAGGGGTGAACTTATTTGGGTCGCAGTCTATTTTACATACAAAATGATAAGCAGTGACGGAACTTTAAATATCCCGAAGGGTTTCTTGACTTTTTTTTATAAACAGAAAATGGGAAGAGAGTATATTTCACATTTTTAAATATATATTTCCCCTAAATAAGCTCAAGTGATTTTGATTACCGTTTCAGGGGCCACAAAAAATAAGGTTGAGGGCCGTATGTGGCCCGCGTGCTCTCGAAATTTGATTCGGCCCTCCCCAAGACAAAATCCTGGCTGCGCCACTGCTTTCACGTTATATAAGAGGGTTATCACCGAATTAATTTCAAACTAATAATAAACAAACTACTTGATCAATTCATAATATGCCACTGATTTTACAATAACAAATTTCAAATTTTAATATAGTAATGACACATTTCAATATTGCCATCTAGTGGTCGTTTGTAAAAACATAAAAGGTAACCCTCTTAACATGCTGTTTCTATTTATAGGACGTCAAAGGTTGACTGCAGCGTCCAACTTCTTCTTCTTCTTTGGGCACTATCAGTCAGGTTGACTTTTGGCCTCACTCACATAAGCCCTCCATCTCGATCTATTTCTTGTCAAGTCTTGCCACGTATCCTGTATACGAATACTTGTTAGATCTTCGGTTAGCTGATCTCTTTATCTTTTGCGAGGTCTTCCCACTGGTCGACGGGTATTCAGTCTTCCTTCCCATATCTTCCTAACCATTCTGTCCTCCCTCGTCCGCATAACGTATCCTATCCACTGTAATCGTCTGCCTCTGAGTTCTTAGGTAATACTTCCTAGTCTGTCCTCCCTTATCTTTATCACTTGTCCTATCCATTGTAATCGTCCACCACTCAGTTCTTGTGTGACACTCGGCCTTGAGTACAGTTCTCGGATATCTTTGTTCTTACGGATTCTCTATTCACCATTAATTTGAATGGGAACAAAGATTCTGCGTAATATTTTATTTTCGAAAACTATGAGGTGTTGTCGTTCTCGCTTTGTTGAAGTCCATGTTTCGGAGTGTCCAACTATTAGTCCATACGTCCAAACGTTCATCTATATGTCCAATCGTCTATCCAGCTGCATGCGATAATATATTTCTTTCAGCAGTAATCTATTATTTGTGAATGAATATTTGCGTCCCCAGTAATCAAATATTAATTGTGTGATTTAACGGTGGAATTTCTTTTCCAATATACAAGACAATAATCGTTAAACCGTCAATCCCAGGATAACGTGATTTCAGCTCTAAGGATGCGAGTCTTCATTCCAGCGCGCCCACTTGAACGGATTTCTCATTTTGGTTTCGATTCGCTATGACGTCACTTCTCCAACGATTACGCTCCTTTTCACTTAGCTCGTCAACGGACAATAAAACTGATCACATTTTATTTGTTCAGCTTTAAGACGCCTCCAAACATTCAAGTCACAGATAGGGAGGTATTATATTTCGTTTAGAGAAATAGGAGAATTCTAGTTGACCAAATGTTTTATAAACAAAAAATTTTCTTTGCTTATTCTCAAGCGATATTATTCAGGTTTTGTAGTATGAGCAAGAAACTCTTAAACCGTCACTCAGGTGTAAGATCGCTGGTAAAATCGCTGGTAAAATCGCGGGGCCTGGAGCAAAGATAAAATTCGGAACCTCTCCAAAATACACATTATTTTAGATCTTTAAATAACAAAAAAAAAATAATAATAATAATAAAAATAAATAAAAGTAAATAAAATTAAATGTAAAAGTAAAAATTAAGCGGTTGATGCGTTCAAAATGCATGTTTTGGAGGTGCCTCAATCGGATTGGTAAAAATGCTTCAAAAATTGGTTCAAACGCATGCAAAAGTGTATTGCTCTTCATGGGGAATACTTTGAAAAACAATAAAGCCACTTTTGTTGATAAATAATTGGGTTAATGTTCCGTATAAGTCCACCACGCATAACTCGTCAGACAGAACGTGTATGCTAGTTGGAATGAGATTTGGTATTGACGAAGCGCCGCCCCTTTCTTTCAAAACATAACATTTAGGATTCTGAAATCTAAATAAGTACTTGATAGTTATACGTTTTGAAATCCAATCAATTATTTAATAAGTGTTTGTTAACATTTAGCTCGTATTAAGGTTTTTAAAGAAAAACTTGAATAACGAAATTTCAGTATTTATACGCTTAAAGTCATATTTAAATAGTTTAAATGAGATTTATAGTATACATATGTTGAAAAACACTAACTTTATTAAAATAGAGAATCCTCAAATTATCATTATATTCCGACCTACCAATTTTATGTCTAAAATAGGACATTCCGTTTTTCATCGCATTCATACATACCAAATTATGTAAATGTATAAAAAATGTATAAAGCATTTATATATCTTCACTATATGCAAACAATCAATGATAAAACTAGTAGGCAAATCCAGAGCCGTGAAAATTGCCACAGAATACCTTTTTATATAAAATTATCCATCCTTTTTATAACTCCTTGAAGTTGTGCGCGAGAAAATTTAGCTATCACATTTTGGGTTTAAATTTGGGAAAAATTGGATAGCATTTAGATCATATTGCAATTATATAAATCAGGGGTCTGGGAACTTTTTGGGACATTTACATTCAGACACAATCAAACCCTCATTCATACACCATCTTAACACCTCTTTCATATCCTTACTCTCCACATTACTTAAAAAAATTGAAATAATTATCAGCCATTTTCCAAGTTTCAGGAACTAACTATGTAAATAACAACTGTGTTGATACCGTCTTCCCTTGATTCTAAATTGCACAAAAGTTGTGTCTGATTACACCGAGCACATATGCAAGAATGATTACTATTGGTTCCCCGCTCTTACATATATTCTATTCTAAACATACAGCCTAGTTCTAATTTGACGTGGTGGACTTATACGGAACATTAACCAATAATTGTTTTTGATCTCAAAACCCGAAATATAATTTTTCCGTTAAGACAATTTTGTAGAGAGCGGAACAAATGGTAGTCGGAGCATATGGTCCAGACATTGCACCATCCGACTGGTTCATTTGTTGTGCTTTCTACAAAATTCCCTTAACGGAAAAAAATTAGCATCTGTGGATGATATCAAAATTCACCTGGACAGATTTTTCGAGAGCAAAGACGGAACCTTCTGGAGAGATGGCATAATGAAATTGCCTGAGCGTTTGTCCAAAGTGATAGAAAATAATGGACAGTACATTTGATAATAAAAGTTTTTTTTTTTTAGAATGGATATTTTATTGAATAAAAGGTGAAAAAAAATTTTTGTGAAGTGTGAATTTTCACACATTTCAGGATTTCGCAGGTATTTAATAAGTGAATAATGATTAATTGGAATGCCAAACAAATTTTATGTTAAAAGCTTTTTTTATTAACTCTAATTCGAATGCCTAATACCATTATTTGGGTTTCTAAATATTTGCAGTATTTTTTTTATATAGCAAGGTTTATTTATATTTTGAAAATTGCGCCTACGGCTTCCATTGGTTGTTTAAGTCGTAAACTCCACCCCTCTGATTTCGTATACATGCAAACATAGAATTAAATTATAATTTCAACACTTCCCATTGGTTATTAAATTTACGCTTTTAAAAGTTAAATGCAACATTCGCCAAGATATAATTATAATTTTGACCAAATAATTTAAGCAAAATAAAAATGCAAAAAAAAAACAAAAAATAAAAATTGACAGGAATCGAACAGTAGTTTGCAACTTACGAAGCGAGAATGTTGCCACTGGACTACGGACGTTCACTCGTTTACTGTGTTAAATAGCGGATTAAATATTTTACATATTTTAGTTAAAAACACAAAAAATGCTTTATTTTCCGAAAACATAATCTGATTAAAAATATCTGTTGTACTATTCCGGTTCACACCAATGTACATTAATTAGAATTTTTTCAGATTTTTAGTTTAAATCATCTGGGCTACAGGGTGTGGGACAATTTTGGCAAAAATCGCATCAAAATAATTTATTTTGCAAAAATAAAATTTTGATCGTTAATCCACGTACTAAGGGCTTTCATTTGAAACCCTACACAGAATTGTAAAAAACAAAAAAATTTTCGATGAGTATATGTTTGTTTATATTTTTAGGGGGATATGTTTTTTAGATGTTTTAGTATTTTTCCTATGTGCAGGTGAAACAGTTGTATAAGTATGCAAAATTTCAACTCTCTAGGTTTAGCCGTTTGGCTACATTTTTTTACCGAACAGACAGACAGACGACAAAATGACGGTATAAGGGTTTTTGGTCATACCTACAAAACCCTAAAAACGAACGGACTTATGTAACAACCCAATATAATAGTGTTTCATTGATTGTTTGTATCTCCTTATCTTTAGTTTCTTTTGAAAATATCAAGATTGGTATTTTTTCTTTTTGTACCGATAACAATGATTATAATAAATAGCCCTACGTCACTGTACAGCTGGAAACTATTGAGAAGTGACATTACCGTTGGCGGCGCTGTAATTCATGGAAAAATGGCTGAATTGTCTAGTATTCAGCTGTCAATATGCTAACAGGGAACAGGTTAATTTAAGCACAGTACATTTTTATTTTATGAAAATGTATCTATGACGTTCTAACAAAAAATCAACACCAGAACATATGTAATAATTTCAAACAGTACTGCAGTCGCGTAGTAAAATATTTGACCACCAGACTGCGTATCCGAGCGTGTCAGTTGTCAATTGTCTGCCATTTTGAAAGACCATCTTGGTCTTTCCAAATAGCATGTAATACGCCTTCCTTTAGTCTTTTTATTCAATGCATCAACCCATAATAATGTGTTTGTTTAATAAAAACATTTGTGTTGGTATTTGAATATTTTATTCACTATTTGAAGTAGTACAAGTGGTGTGCTCTAGCGAAAATGAACAGAAACACTACAAAAGTTGAGAATCCCATCAATTTTTATTTTTAGTTATCTATTGTCCTTAAAATAGATATAAAACAGATTCATGAAACAAAACAAGAGAATTATTTGTACTCAAATATGTACTCTTGAAGTTTCTTCAAGGAAAATTCAAGTTAATCCTATATTCCAAGAAAGTCGCACGTATAACTTCAGATTTCCATTATAAGTCAGATTTCTGTCTACAATTTTCATATTATAAACAAAATGCAGACGGATTACAAGTACCGAATAAACGCTTCGATAAACATATTGGTTCCATGGTGTAATGGTTAGCACTCTGGACTTTGAATCCAGCGATCCGAGTTCAAATCTCGGTGGAACCTAAGTTTTTAAACAAATCTTAACATAAATTTAATGATAAATTAGATTTAACTGTGGATTTTATAACGAGATTAACATATCGGTTCCATGGTGTAACGGTTAGCACTCTGGACTTTGAATCCATCGATCCGAGTTCAAATCTCGGTGGAACCTAAGTTTTTAAGCAAATCTTAAAATAAATTTAATGATAAATTAGATTTAACTATGGATTTTATTACGAGATTAACATATCGGTTCCATGGTGTAATGGTTAGCACTCTGGACTTTGAATCCAGCGATCCGAGTTCAAATCTCGGTGGAACCTAAGTTTTTAAATAAATCTTAAAATAAATTTAATGATAAATTAGATTTAACTATGGATTTTATTACGAGATTAACATATCGGTTCCATGGTGTAATGGTTAGCACTCTGGACTTTGAATCCAGCGATCCGAGTTCAAATCTCGGTGGAACCTAAGTTTTTAAATAAATCTTAAAATAAATTTAATGATAAATTAGATTTAACTATGGATTTTATTACGAGATTAACATATCGGTTCCATGGTGTAATGGTTAGCACTCTGGACTCTGAATCCAGCGATCCGAGTTCAAATCTCGGTGGGACCTAAAATTTTTTCAAAGCTAAATTTAATTTGGCATGTTCAAATTTAAAAATTAATAAAAAAAAATCTAAAATGATTCTAACGGAATAGAGTTTAACAGAAAAGGAGGATGGTATTTATTGCTTTAGATCCGAGAGCTAATACCACGCCCAGCTTGCCAGTTTTTTAATGTTACATCGGCGGAAGAACATGTAGAATAGGGGTATCAATTTTAAAGATAATAGTAAAAATAACACAAATGCTTGGTAAGTTCTATTAATTTTATTAGATCTCACTTTATACCAGTTCTACAGTTATGTCATTGTCAAGAGTTTGATAAAAATTAAACGGAAAAACTGATGAAGAAATTATATTAAGTCGTCAAGGAAGAAATTTGTAGAAAAAAAAGGCAAAGTTGGTTGATAACATACAAATATAAGGAATTATTTGAATCATCAAAGTATGCATCCATATTGTCTATACACTTTTGCCATTTAAGCGGCAGGTTGTACAGGCCGGTAGTATAAAACCCTGGTGGACAAGACTCAATGAATTCCTGGAAGGCCAGTTTTACAGCATTGTTGGAATTTAACTGTTTTCCTATTAAAAAGTTGTCCAAATTGCGGAAGAAGTGGCAGTCAGTGGGGGCTAGGTCTGGTGAGTATGGAGGATGATGAAGAAGTTCCAACTCCAATTCCTGTAGTTTTGCTACAGTCATTTGTGCAGTGTGTGGTCTAGCGTTATCATGCAATAAGATAGGAGTCGATCTGTTGACCAATCTAGGCTGCTTTTCTTTAAGTTTTCGCATCATTTCGTCCAGTTGGTTGCAGTATATTTTTATTGTGATCGATGAGCCAGGTTTTTTTGTTTTGTTTGGTTTTTAAGTTACCTGTACGAAATTTGGCGAACCAATTTGTTATTGTCTGTTGCGTAGTAACACTACAGCCAAAACACTATTAATGTTTCGCGCGGTCTGCGATGCCGTAGTTCCACGTATGAACTCATACTTCATAATAGTGCGAATTTCCGACCGTTCCATTTTCAACAAAATTAATTTAAAAAAAAAAATTTTTGATATTTTTTAGAGCATACAATGATTCCTTTAAACAGGCAAGAAGTGTAACTTTCAAACAAAAAAAAAAAAAAAAAAACAGAACTGTAAAATATTAAGCCAATGTCAAATAATAAGCTGTTAAAGTTGTCGAAATGCCGAAAAACCTATTTCAGGATTTTGTCTTAATCAACCCCTAAAGGGGTGAATCTACAATCGGGGTGAATTATACATGTAGTCGTATTTTCTGTGTTTATTGAGTTATAATATAACTTTTTGGCACATAGGTGTCATTTTAAAATATCTCCAAATAGTTTTGACAGTTCTTTTAATTTCCCCTTGTGATTCCCCCCCTTGTGATTTCAATGATAATAAATAAATAATAGCTGTAAAGCTAAAACAATTTAGTAGATATACCACTTATTACTATGCTGGGGAAACACCACATATACCACAAAGGTATGTGCGTGGTATCAATGTATATGGATTTCCAGTAGTGAGCGATCCTATGTATATATTATATATTAGTAATTTTAACTTTTATGTACATGCTAAAGTAAAAATAAAAGATGTGCAATGTATTTGCAAAATATTAACAGTTGTTAAAGATTGTATCTAGTTCGATTTTTGTTAGCTGGTTAATCCATTTGTTGGCAATATTATTAACTACAAATTTCATCCTTGATAACGACAACGATATTATACCCTGTTCGAAATGTAGAAATAGTAATAAAATCACGTGAAAGTCGCTACCCTATTGGCTTTTGCATAAAATGAAGTGCTCACCAGCCAACGAACGACGAGAGTTCAGCAAAAGTATCACGTGAACATTGCATGATTACTACTTCTTGATTTTGAACAGAGTATAGTCCCCAGTTGACTTTAAAAAAGCACATGCAGGTTTAAATTTTATCATTTTATTGCATCATTTTGTTCTGTGAAATATCGAATATTTCAGTTGCACGAATTTCAGTTTATTTGATCTAAATAAATATTTGAAACACATTATAAAATATTTTTTTAAATTAATTAAAATTGTTTTAGTTTTTAACTAGTTTGAGTTTTGTAATTAAATGACTAAAAGGGTATTAAAAATGTTAGCTTTAGATAGATCTATTTAAATACGTTGGAAACTCTCTGTTTGGCAACTGGCCCATTAGCTCAGTTGGTTAGAGCGTCGTGCTAATAACGCGAAGGCCGCGGGTTCGATCCCCTCATGGGCCAAAATATTTTATAACATTTAAAACAATGATTCTAAAACGCTGGTCTACGGACCGGAGTCGCATGGGGAAAAATCTTACCGGTCAGTGAAAACTAAAAATATTAGGGAATAATATTTTTTCTACAACCCGACGTAAAGTAGACACTTAACGCACGCATTATAGTGCCGAAAGTGGTACTTTTAAGAATCTCGGACAGACAAACAAAAATTGGTTTTTGCCATGAAACATGTAGAAACGAAATATGAAGCCGAAAAAATAAAAAGAGGTATACCCTCCAATTTTATTAATATACATACGTAGATTTATTATTACATGTACGAATAACTAAAATATATTTATTTCCTAATGTAAATTTGCAAATTTTTGTAATTAATAAAATAAAAGTTATTTTTAAAATCATATTTTTACCAGTCCGCGTAAAAATGGGTTGAAAAGTAATGTTTTAAATTACATCATCCTGTGTAATACAGTGTAAAGATAACATTATCGCAACTGGCCCATTAGCTCAGTTGGTTAGAGCGTCGTGCTAATAACGCGAAGGCCGCGGGTTCGATCCCCCCATGGGCCAAAATATTTTACACCCCCAAAATTACACCACTCAATGTGATACTGAAATAATCATGTACAATAAAACCTTTGTTGAGTGGATTGAAGAATGAATAAAATTTATTTTTGTTAAATTATTTACAATTTTTAATCAAGATTTTTTACATAATATTCTCTCAAGAGCTACGGAGAGCTGCTTTTGTAAATGAAGTACTTATTATTTACTTAACATCAAAAATATATACAAGAGTGATAGGGAATAAAAATACGATTGCAATTCATTATTTACTTTTTGTTACCGGAAACTGATCTAATATAATATAGTCAGTAGCGTATTTATAGGTTCGCGCAATACGCGCAGAACTGGGGCCCCGGATGATGAAGGGGCCCCGGATTAAAAATGTATACATAAACATACATAGCGACGCTTAAAAGAATAAAAATAAAATAGAATGTTATTTATTAAAAGTGTAATTCGACCAACAACGAATACAAACGGTGATATACCGGACCTTATACTAAATTCCAACGTAATCTGCTCATAAATATGAGAGTAATGGACATTTTTCAAAGTTGGGGTCCTCCTAATGCCCTATTTCTGCATATTTTCCATCTTGGTGCACCTACATTCAAATATTACACCTTTTCACACCTCTTTACCAAATCTCAGCGATATCAGTCCATAAATAAGCAAGTTATAGCCCTGACCCACTTTCGGTAAAAACTGAAGCATATTTTTTGAATTTTCAACATCTTTCTGCGTCATAGGATTAATTTTGAGTTCTCATACCGAATTCCAACGAAATCTACTAATAAATAAGCGAGTTATGGGAATTTTTCAACTTTGGGGGCCTTCTGTGGCCCCTGTGCTTCATATATCCCGTTTTCGTGTACGTACGCTTAAAGATTACCTAATTTCATACCCCTGTGCAAAATCTCAACGATATCGGTCCATAAATAAGCGAGTTATAGCCGTGCTCTACTTTCGGCCGAAACTGGAGCAGATTTTTTTGTCAAAGCCCGAATTTGGCACTTTTAAGGGTATAAACAGAATCATCTCGATGTCACGATTCCAGAAGTGTGATTGTTTTTAAAATCGGTACATAAATAAAGGAATTATAATCATTTGAACTAGTTTTCAGTTAATCTGGTCTAGTTCTCAGATTAAATTTAAGGAATTAGATCACCTACTTAATTAATGAGTTCACATACGTCATTTCATCCTATTAATTGGTATTTAAACCGAATTTTTCATCGTTAATATTCGTAGTTTTTCGTCAGTTGCATTAATTCCAAAATTTAAAACTGGTGGCAGTAGGAGTCAAAGAAATTTAGGAATTATTTTTTCGTCTACGAAGGTCAGAGGTGCAAGTTAATTAGTTTTCAATATATTAATTGGGGGCAGCAGGTGTCAACAAAAATAATCTTTTGTTACTGAAGGTCAAAATGCTATCAGATTAATAAGTGATACGTAAAAAGAGTTCTTTGAGATTTGAGTTGTTTAAATATACAATTTCTGCCAAAATTGGAGCAGATTTTTTAAAATTTTCAACATTTATCTGCAACACAAGTTATTTTAAACCTCATACCAAAATCAGTGTCGAATTAAGATTTTTATTTTCATTAAGTTGAAACAGCAGGTGTCAACATATCTTAAACAATGACAAAGCAGAATGCATAGAATGAGCTTCTAAAGAAAGTTGAAATGAGAAAACTAAACTAAGTGATGAACAAAAAAAGATAAAAGGAAACTTTGGGGGCCGTAAGTCCAGGTCTATTTGGCCTAAACGGAAATCCACATATTACAACTGGTACCAATTTTCTACCTTCATTTTATAAGGTTAGTATGTTTTTTAATGTTTTCTTCCAAAAATGTACTTTAAAAAAATACTGTCCCACACCTTAGCCTAAAAGGGTTAAACTAACAATCTGAAAAAATTCTAAGTAATGCTCACTGATCTGAACCAGAAACGTACGAAAGAAATTTTTGATTAGATTAATATCCAAGCAAATATATTAAGAAACAATATTTTTCACAAAACTTGAAATGCAAATTAATTAATATACATCAACTTAGACAATTATTGCATTTTGAAAAATGTATATGCTTAACTCTACAGGAATATAAGGATGCGTATACGCACCCTTGGCTAATAACAGTATCAAGTATAAGTAAACATGTAATAAGCAAATTATATTATTTATGAATGAAATATGAACTTATTTGAAATTAAACATTTCAAAACACTCTGGGCCCAGATGTACTTTACATTTTACACATAAATAAATGGAGTTGCTCTTACACAAATTGCATTTTTTTTTACATTCGTTTCATGCCTCTTATCAGATGACCAATATTATCAAATCTGATGACATCTGATAAACTGTTTTTTGAAGGACGCCCATAGTTTGAATTTGTTGCTTCTCTATCAGTATCTGCATTACTCTGATACTTCATAAGAGCAACTGCTTATCGTGACAAATTAAGAAATTTGACTATCATGTAAATTGACAACTGTACAACTAATTTTTATTTTCATTGTACTTATTCTGTAAATACATATACTGAACTATGAAAGAACACACAGTAGAAATAAGTGGCTCACCCAGGAATTTTTGTGGGGGGGGGGGGGGCGGAAGACAAAATTATTTAAATTATGAAAATATAAAGTGATGACCTAAACAAAAGGTCCTCACTTTTAAAATACAAGTGACGACCTAAAAAAAAAAGGTCCTCTTCTCTATTTTTAAAACTTTCTAGTGTGTTTGGTGTTTTTATTTATATCCTTCTAAGGGGGAGGGGGGGGGGGGCGGAGGTTTGTACCCGTTGGTATAAAATCAGAATCAACAAATTTATTTTTATTAAATGGGAAAATTCCCGTTTTCTCAAATCCTATAGTAAGCATATTGTAAGGTGACCAGATTTTGAATATCATAAACCGGGACAAATAAAAAAAAATCATTTTATCAAATTATTTATTCATAAGCCACAGATAAAAAAATTAATAATTACAAACAATATTAAAAGAAAGAAATTTTACTTATACGAATACTTTTTAGATTTGTGATTTTTTTCCAGCAAAACTTTATTCTTGGATATTTTATCGTAGAAATCCAAACAACTTTCGAATTTACTTTTATTGAGATGACTGCTTTTAATGTATTGACATGCATCCTACTTTTTTCTTCTGTCTAAAAAGAATTTACAAGACTGAATACTCTTTCAACTGGACTATTGGTTGCTGGAACACTGAAAGCAAATTCGATGATTAGCTTTGTATACTGACAAGGGATAAAATTCTCAGCAAAATGACTGAAAACTTTTTTCCACTTATTAGTTGCGCTGTCAGTTTTAAATTCATCCTCATTTGATTTTTTTTCCAAAAATTTCTTTATCATCGATATTTCCGTAAATAGCAATTCTTCATCAATTGCGGAGAATTTTTGCGCTGAAATATCCAGATATTTATTCACCAAGCCTCTTGATTTTGTAACATCATTCCATGTTGGTATTGCTTTCAGTAAAACCCATTGAAATATGGATCCAAATTAGAAACAGTTTATCCATTCATCTAAATAATTTAAAGATGTGCCAAAGAATTCATCAGCTGTTTGATAGAATGTGTTTGAATCTAGTAAACCTTTCTCAACAAGATGATCGATCATATCTGATAATTTAAAACCGATAAATTTCACTTCTTGATATTTAAATATCTTTGTTTTTATTTGAAAATTCGTTTATCTAGCTTGTAAAATATTTGATAGACATATTTGTAAATAAAGTAATATTTTGTGGGCTTGCGGGATAATAGAAAAAATTGGGTTCGTGAAGTTTATTTTTTTGGGAAACCGGGACACAAAGGGTGCCTTTCAAGACGCCGGGACAAATTATGCAAAATCGAGACTGTCCCGGCCAAACCAGGACGTCTGGTCACCTTACCATATTGTAATAGTAATCAACAGGATTAGTACGCTGAAAATTGTTGCTCAAATTATTTCTTACCATTAAAGTAATTGCTGAATAACTGTATAAACCGCAGGAATATTTCGGAAGAATTTAATAGCGTTTATTAAATGTTTATATTTTCTGAGAATATTAGCTGGAAAGGGTAACAGTGTATGTAAATATTTATGGTAAACAGTTTATTTGATCGGGCTACTAAATTCGATATCGAAGTAATTGGTGGAATTTAATTTCCCCTGAATTGCCACAGTTCCGTTCAAAATATGTTTGTGTAGGTTACAAAAGAATTTTAATTAAATTAAAGATAAAAAGAAACAGCCAAATACTTAGTTGCGAATTTAATTATATAGCTAGCATCTTTAGCAAATTCTAACATCAACTTGAAAAAGTAAGAATTACAGTGAATTAGTTGGATTTCTATTGAATTTACTCATATTTTTTGTTAAATGAAACTGGGTGATCAAACGTACTGTTTTAAAATTATATGTACAGTAGCACAAATATCTCGTGAAATATCTCGTCGGTCTGTATGGTTCGCAATTAAAACAACGGACGTAAACAACTTACTGAAATATTTCTTATGACGTGTTCCACGTAGATTATTCGAGTCTGTTCTGTTCATTAATAAAGCATATATGAGCGGATATTAATTTTATGACATCCCTTCAAAGATGTCGGACAACGCTAACTATTAATTACGTTGCTAAGCCGGATAGCAAGCAATCCCATATCGTTACAAGTGACGCAACTTGGATTTATTCATATGAACCGGAAACTAAGCAACAATCCACTGTTTGGGTCTTCCAAGATGAACCGAAAGACATAAAATTTGTTCGTTCACAAAGCAATTCCAGCACTGTTTCTTTGGTCGTACTGGACATGTCGCAACCATTCCTTTAGAGCAGTGGTTCTTATACTTGTTGAAGTCACGGAGCACTTTTGAACATAAGGTAAATTCGCGGAGCACCAAAATAAAAAGGCAAAACAACAAACAAATACATATAAAAATTAAACATAATTATTACATAACAGTTAAAAATAACATTGATTATACATTATACATAATCAATTTTACATATACCATATATATACACATGTCAATTTTGACCTAAATTCGAATTTAAGCCAAAATTAGTTCGCCGATACAGTAGACTCCATCTCCTGCGACACATGCCACAAAACATACATAGGTAGAAGTAAACAAAAATTGCAACTACGGATATATCAAATGCAAGCCTAACGCCACAGCGTACAGTATTCACACAAATACTTTAGATAAATATAATAAAAAGAGAAAATTCTGAGAAATTATTGTATTGTCCGTTATTTCATATCTGTAAAACGGCTACAGCTACAGCGGGATTCCCCACACTTTAGAGCTGATCGAAAGAGAGAATGAGCTAAACAAGTAGGTTTGCCTGTATCATAAAAAAAATTCACTAATAAAAAATGTCGCCACTGTTCTGACGAGCAAATAATTGTTTTCATTGTCACAAAACAAAAACAGAGTTGTGTCTGGCACAGTGAATAATATAAGCCGGTAGAGTCAATGCTCTATCTGGGTAATAAGATATGATTGGAGTCAACACTATAATTCGGATTTAAAAATTTCGCGGAGCACATGCAACAAGCTCGCGGAGCACCAGTGCTTTAGAGTATCGAAGAACAGTTAATGCTGAATGGTATACAGAATTTGTTTGCCAGAAGTCATCGACAAAATTAGGAAAAACAACCAAAAACGTCGCATCATTCTTCATCATGACAATTCAAGCTCCTACATAGCACGTCAAACAATTGATTATTTGAAGGAGAAAAACATATAATTAATGTCTCACTGTCCGTATTCACCTGAATTATCCCCTAACGACTTTTTTTTCCCAATGTCAAACAAAAAATGCGTGGACATCGATTATTATCACTTCAAGAAGTTGTTGAAGCCTTCGAAAACCATGTTTTTGAGATACCAACTTCAGAGTGGAAATAATGTTTCGAGAATTGGTTTGAACGCATGCAAGAGTATATAAATCTTAAATGCGAATATTTTGAAAAACAATAAAATAGTTTATTCCAAAAAAAAAAATGTTTTTCTTTCTTAATTTTTGTAAAAATTTAAAAAGTAGCCCTCGTATTTACCTAACAAGACACTTTTTTGTCAATATTCATAATTTAGGTAACATGTCAACAGTGTAATTTCCGGAAAAGGCCCCCGTGATGTTTAGTGAAATGAGTGGCGAGTAAATGGCCGAGTGCCTTTGCGTCAGCTCATCAAATATGCATAACACTGCTTCGTCAGACGCTCTACCCTCTCTACCCTGTACCCTGTACCCTGCAGTCTGCCTTCAAACCATTTAACCGTTACAATTACGCACGGGGTTAAAGGCCTGCTTTTATTAAAAGTTTTATGAATACATAATTTAGATAATTGAATCAATGGTGAAATGATTTTAAAGGCTCAAAGACTATTTAATGTAATTCTATTCTACAATCTGAATTCTTGGGGTATGAGAGAAGAGCAGTTTTGGATACCTAACTCACTAGATGAACCACTGTGCCCCAAACTATGGGCATAGTGAATTAACTTTTTAGAGTTTTGTAGGTATGGCCAAGAAATCCTTATAATGTCCCTCACGTATCTGTCTGTCTGTCTGTCTATTCGGTAGAAAGACGAAACATAGTAAATTGAAATTTGGCATGCTTGTACAAGTCTTTGACCCACATATAAAGAAATTATAGAGAATTAAAAACAAATCACATAACGGGACAAATATAAACAAATATTAAATACATATTTGTTTTTTTCTATACGACGTATTGTCACACTAGTTTCTTTGGGGCACTTCTCGCTTCACTCGTCGTACTCCAAACAACTCGTGTGACAATACATAGTCATATAAAACTTATATAATAAGGAAACTAAGGTCTGTAGTGTTTTTAATTCGCAATTTGAAAGCAGAAGTTTGACAAAAAGCGTGTTAATGACCTACTTTTCGCTATTTCAATCACACCTGAACTACGGAATTTTTGTCTGGGGACACTCACCAGCAGCCCATAGAATTTTCGCTCTTCAACGAAAAATTGTTAGGGTTATAGCTGGTGCTCCTTTTAGAGCTGACTGTCGTGAGATCTTCATGAAATTAAAAATAATGACTTTACCTTGCCCTATTTATCTACCAAAGCCTAATGTTCATGCACAGGAACTTATGTAACTTACACTCTTCCAACCACGGGCATGACACACGGCAAAAAAATAATGTACGTAGTAATTTCCTTAGACTTTAAAAATCAAGAAATAGCGCGAACTACTACGCCATTAATTTTTTAAATATAATACCTGAGGAAATAAGATCCCTACCAATCAAGACATTTTCAAACAAACTTAAAGAATGTTTATTGATAAATCCCATATATGAAAATGATGATTTTAATAATGTTGATTTTTAATTTATATTATTTCAGATCAAAGAGTTGGCAGAAGATCTGCAGACGGGAATGGACTCGATTTCCCTTCGATAGGAGGCTTTCATGCCACCCAAAACACCAACTATCAGGACTACAAGCTTAACTTTATACCCGGGATACAGCTTTCTAAGCTCGGACAAAAGGTCCATATACTTGGACCACTTTTCCTCCTCCTTGAGAGAGATATTCTTCTCAGCTGGACTTGAGAATTCGATCACAAACATCTGTTTGGTCTCGATATCCAGGAGGGTTATGTCCGGCTTAGTGGCTGTCAGTAACCTCGAGGTGGGGAAGGAGTAATTCCAATAAATACGGCACTTAGAATTTTCCACCATCGATTCTATGTCAGAAAGGACGTACGGTATAACCGGTATTTGGTCAATACCATAGGCATGTCTAAGATGATAGTAGAGCACGCGGAGAGCAGCATTATGTCGAGACACGTAGCTGGACGCTGCAAGAGATGGACAAGCAGACAGAATGTGCATAATCGTTTCAGGATGGTGGTGGCACAACCTACAGAGTGTGGACTCCGCTATTTGGAATATGCGGGCCCTGTACGCCAAAGTATTTATAACACCATCCTGACACGCAAACACAAAACCTTCTGTTTCCGATCTCAAACCCGCAGACTTAAGAAACGAGAACGTGAGTTCGGTGGACAACTCTAGACTTTTAATATGTCTGAAGAACACAGAGTGCATACTTTTACTCATGTGTTCTTCTGTCAACATGTCTATCTGCCCTCGTTTCACCGAACTGGTAACTCTGTTGTACTCCTCCCGAGCGAGTTGTACTCCAGCGTTTTCTCTGACGGGACTCAAGTCTGCTAGGTTAAATCTCGTTGCGCACAGATGCGCGCGAAGTCTCTGCTTTTGTGATGTTTATTTATTTAATTAAAATGGTTTTTTACTGATCCTAAGTCCTTAAACCCATATTATTGACACTTATATGAAATCAAAGCAACGTCAATCAGGGTAGCAAGACCCAATCAGAAACAGTAAAATAGCACGAAATCCGATCAGACTGTCGGAATTATAAGATAATTAAAACTAACGAATCCGATTCTAGTAGAGTTCCAATAGAAACACTGTAACAAAATCTATATTTACACGAGTGCTTCTCCCTCATTATTTCCTCGCTGTAATTTCTCTGGATTTTCTGTCCTTGTCGCTCTTCTCTACGTTATGGACGGTATTTTAGATATCAGTATTTAATTACCCAGTTGTTTATTGCGAAGTAAGGCGCATTGTCGCTTCTTGTCATAATTTCATTCCTGACATCTCTGTATTAAATTTCTTGAATATTTAACTGGATAGTTCCAAACTTAGTTGTCGCTTTAATTTTATATGTGCTAAGTTTTGTTCTCTAATACTCTGCAAACTATTGTTCGACTTGCTGTTTCTACAGGAAATTCGGTTTGGAAATCGTCAGAAAGGTGGCTTTACAAATGTTATTTTAGAGTTTCGTAGGTAATTCCAAATATTCTTATAATAGACCGGGAGCTCATGACATTTTTGGTCTCCGATTTCATACAGCATGCCTTTTGGAGGAGAGAATATTTACCCTGTGACAACAAAAAAGGGATGGTACTAAACCCCTGCACGCTTTCCGGTCATAGAGAAAATTGCATTTCCACTTGCACAAAATTTTTGTGTTTTTCTCTGATTTAATATTGCTTGCCCTTTTGTCAAAAGAAAGTTATAACAAATTTAAAGTCTTTTAATTATAGGCATGCTGTATGAAAACGCGGAAAATCATATTTTTTTATTACAAGATCACATGACCGTTTGAGCCCTTTGGGACCCTTCGAATCGCATGCATATATTTAAAAGACTTTTTATAACTTTCTTTTGACAAAAGGGCAAGCAATATTAAATCAGAGAAAAGCACAAAAATTTTGTGTTTAAGTGGAAATGCAATTTTCCCTATGACCGGAAAGTGTGCAGGGGTTTAGTACCATCCCTTTTTTGTTGTCACAGGGTAAATATTCTCTCCTCCAAAAGGCATGCTGTATGAAATCGGAGACCAAAAACTATCATGAGCTCCCGGTCTATAACGTCACTTATGTTTCTGTCTATTTGTATTTTCCTTTTGTTTGTTGGCTTTAGCATTAGCTAAGTAATTATTCTTTGGTTTCTAGTATTTCAAAAGTTTTTGAATATATAATTAAACAACGAATGGTATGTTTTAACCGACCGGCAACATATATAAGAGAGGTATTGTGATCATACCAATTTTGACATTTCGAGATTTCGATGGATCTCCACGAATTGAGGTCCCTACATAACTGTTTGACTATTTTTAGCATGATGTCTGTCGGTCTGTCTGTCCGTCCGTCTGTCCGTCTGTCCATCTGTCCGTCCGTCCTTCCGTCTGTCTGTCTGTGTACACGTGTAGAGCAAATTGGACTAAAAGGATGTTTATGAAACTGCATATTTAAAGCTTTTGACATCAATGGCACAGGTTGATCAACTTCTGGTAAAAATCGGTTGACTAGAAATGGGAGTTTACTCGTGTTGATTTTTGCGAATATTTAGCAACAGAAAAATATTTCGAAAAAATGTATTAAAAAAAAGTTGCTATAAATGCAATAACTAATAACTTTTATTTGAGACGTTTTTTCTAAGTATCTATTTTTTCATGGGTGCATTCGAGTTGTACAGAGTAGAGCGAGCGCTGAGTGAACAGTTGATGGTGACGTCAAGAATAGAGCACTAACGGAGCGAGCGTTCTTGTGACGTAATGTTTATAAAGTCTAACCCTACAATTTTAGGCGGCGTTTTTACTTTTAGATTAGTTCCAATCCTCATTGCAGTACTGGAACTCGGATACTGGAATATCTTTCAGCTGATGGGTTACGGACGTTTGAATGTTTTCGAGTGTCCCAAAATGACGTCCCTTGAGGTGATTTTTCAATCTTGGGAAGAGGAAAAAGCCACAAGGACTCAAGTCAGGCGAATAAGGAGGCTGAGGAGGCACAGGAATGTTTTTACTGGCCAAAAATTCGTTTATTGAAATTGCTGTGTGACAAGGCGATTTTCTCATTCTCAATTAATTGGTCAAAATCTGATGAACGGTACTGTTAGTCAAATTCAACTCTTCCCCCATCATTCTGACTGTCAACCGATGATCTGAACCCACAAGATCCCGGATTCTGTCGACATTTTCACCGGTTCTTGAAGATGAAGGCCTTCTGCTGTGTGATTCACCTTCAATCAACTCCCTTCCTTCTGAAAATGCCTTTAAACCAGCAAAAAACCTGGGTCCTTGACAAAACACTATCTCCATAGGCCTGCGGAAGTTTTGCAAAAGTTTCCGTTGCACTGTACCCAAGTCTGAAGCAATACGTGCTACCACAAAATTAAGAAAACAATTCGATTCACCATCGTATTATGAAAATGAGTTTTCTTTTCAATTTTTCATGACACACCTATTGAGAATCAATGCTTTAAATTAAAAATTATTATAAAATCTGTATTCAATATAAAAGCTTCAAGAGTCTAAAGATTTGGCTTGAAAACTGTTTACATAAGCTCTCGAAGCAAATTCTTTTAATTTTATGGAGCAAGTTACCCCAGTTTAACTGGTTATGTCAATATTATGAGATGTTTATTTGCCCTCCACGTCAATATCTCGTATATTGATCAAGTTTGACAGTAAAAAATCGCCAAACGCATAGTAGATGCCCCCAGCAATTGGGTTTCAGTTGTTAACTTTATAATGGACGTTTATTGATCGACGGCAAAAGTTTTCCAGGTTAGGTTAAGTTAAATTTTGAAATATTGCTTTTTACAGGTTTGCGCTTTTGAAATCAAGTTTTACAACTTTTTTATACTCTCTTACCCTCTTTCTTTTCTTTTTTCTCCCTTTCCTCTACAGCAGTATCAACCAAACTTTGTCCAGCGACATTCTTGTTGCCGCAAGATTCCTAGAGAACCCCGAAAATTAAAAAAAAAATAATAATTTGTTAAGATATTTCAAACACTGCATAATCGCAATTTTCAGAAATTCAGAAGACACTAGAAAACTTCTTTTCTCAGTATTTTGTATCAATTGATACAAAAGTAGGTCAACAACCCTTTTGCGAGCTACGACGATATAAAACTGAAATTCAGACATAAAAAAATTGGACCTATCGAGTGATTTTTTTTATGAATTGAAATTTTTTTATGAAATAACAATGATGATCATTGTTACTTTGAAAATGGCGCAAGCCGAAACCACCCAGCAAACATTTAACTATCGGCCGAATGCCGGCAAATTGCTTTTTCTGTTGGTAAATTGCTGGCACCAAAAGTTTGTGCAACGCCAGTATTAATAATGTACTTCACATTTGTATTTCGCACTCCTCCTATACGAAGTACTTTACCAGCATACCACTCCTTATTTTTGTTAATATATTACAATTTACTTTTGTTTTAAATTTTTTTAAAGCAACTTTTCTATTCTTTTTTATTCTAATAAAGTCGATAAATTATTGTTTTTCACAGCTATCGTCTCTTCTTCACTCATACTTTTTACTTAAAACTAAACTTTTTTTGAATGTAATAATTTGAAAAGTCTGATTGTAGCGGTTCAGTCATAAAACCCCTAACGGCTGGCCTTCGAGGGTTAGTCAGTACAAGTTGAGACGTGTTTGTGGACAGTTTGTCAAGAAGTGTATTTGAATAGTTATTGTTTTGTGAGCATTATACAGTTTTTTTATTGTGATTTGTGTGTGTTTTGTTAGATTTAAGGACATATTTAAGGACGATTATTTAATTTTTAGTTTAGTTCAATCATAATTTTTTTTCATGTAATAAAATTTTCAATTATTAATAAATCTGCACAAGATTATAAATATGTCATTTAAAAAAATATAATTTGTCATATTTTATTTTGAATAGTGACATCTTAAATATTTTGTAAATAAAATACTAACCTAAAATAATACAAACATAATCCAAAACTGTAAAGCCTTTTTTACAATATAACCAAGTTTCTAAAAGTCAGTAATAGACTATAAAAATCACCAAAATAACCAGATCTAGTTTGTTCTTACAAAAGTGAATGGCTTATACCTGGGGATGTGTTTTTTTGAACTCAGAGTATTTTTCCTTTATGTGGGTCAAAAAGTTGTATAAGCATACCAATTTTCAACTTTCTATGTTAAGCCGTTTGGCTACAATTTCTACGGTACAGACAGACATACACATGAGTGACATTTAAGGGTTTTTGGATGGTCATAGCTACAAAACCCTAATAAAAATTAAATAAATTTAGGAAAAAAGAAAAAGATAAGTGCGAAAAAATTCTTAAATAATTTTAATGTTTAAATTCATTTAATTTTGGGGGTGCTGTAACTCTGCAGCTCTTATGTGCCAACCGCCACTGCATTCCACTTATCATGCCATTCATCTAATATCCTTTTCACACTAGATCTTTAAGATCGGATGTTAAAGTGAATGTATCTTTAAACGCTAATGTGAAACCGTATGGCCTCGTCTAAATACAAGCGATGTTTAAGACAGAGATCTGCGTCTTAAACTTCGTCCGCATTGCCAACTTAATTTTTATTATAAAAAAATACTCCTTGAATATGTGCTGTCAACATTTTATATTATCATAAACAAGAATACTGTATTATATCGACGTTATAAGAAGTTTAAACTTATTATTATAATAAAATTATTTATTTTAATAATGTGTTTAATAAAATACAGAGCTACAATAATTGAGATAAAATGTATCAACTTACATGTTAATATAGGTGTAATATATTCTTTATTGTAGTGTCTTTATTGTAGAATGAAATGAAATATCCTTATTTGTTTATAATAATTCAAAATGTGCGTCTGCGCAGACAGTTCAAAACTGGTAATTTCATGACGGTAATTTAAGGACAAAATTACTGTAGCTGATGACAGCACCAGAGATTTAAACATCAAATGTGAAAGCATACCGATGTTAAACATCGGGGAACTTCACTGGGAAGTTCACTGGTCTTGAAGTTCTAGTGTGAAAAGGGTATTAGTGCTATTCTTTCCAGGTAGCTCATAAAATGTTTTCCTTACAGACCGCAAGTGCGAAATTATCTCAAATAACCACAAATAATTAATCACAATTTTCAAGTTAAAATTACTTTATTTCACCCCAAGTTACTGACTATAACATCCCTTAAGCGTGACCTAGAATCAAAATAATTTACATCCACAATGTTAAGAAAAAAATTTATTTTCTTTCATCTTAATAAAAAGTTATTCAAATCTTACAAAAATTAACTTAAATAAGAAATACGGAGTAGGGCGTAAATTTAATATTTCAAAAGGTCTGCTGTTAAATAAGAGGGTGTAAACATGAATTAATTCAATTTTTAATTCGATTCATGAATCTTAATTCCAAGTGACTCTATGCTTGTAATTTGCAGGATAATCTAATAAGAATTAGTTGGATGTAGGCGTTGTAAGGACTCAGGATAAAATATTTAGCTTTTCAGGATTATTTATATCCTGGTTAATAATATGTAATACCCTTTTCACACTAAAACTTTAAGACGAGTGAACTTAAAGTTTCCCGATGTTTAACATCGGTATGCTTTCACACTTGATATTTAAATCTCCGGTGCTGTCATCAGCTACAGTAATTTTGTCCTTAAGTTACCGTCATGAAATTACCAGTTTTGAACTGTCTGCGCAGACACACATTTTGAATTATTATAAACAAATATGGATATTTCATTTCATTCTACAATAAAGACACTACAATAAAGAATATATTACACCTGTATTATAATGTAGTCGATACATTTTATCTCAATTATTGTAGCTCTGTATTTTATTAAACACATTATTAAAATAAATAATTTTATTATAACAATAAGTATAAACTTCTTATAACGTCGATATAATACAGTATTCTTGTTTATGATAATATAAAATGTTGACAGTACAAATTCAAGGAGTATTTTTTTATTATAGAAATTAAGTTGGCAATGCGGACGAAGTTTAAGACGCAGATCTCTGTCTTAAACATCGCTTGTATTTAGACGAGGCCATACGGTTTCACATTAGCGTTTAAAGATACATTCACTTTAACATCCGATCTTAAAGTTCTAGTGTGAAAAGGGTATTAGAGCAGTTATAATTTAACTTAAATTATTTTTAGGCACTGGTACGAGGTGTGTAAATTAAGTAACCGGACTGATTTTTATTTTTTTTATATTCGAATAGAATTGCAATTCAATATTGTCTCCCTCAAAATAACTTATTTGGGAAGCCTCACAGCGCTGAAGGTGGTTCTTCCAATCCTCATAGCAGTGCTGGAACTCGAATACTGTAATAGCTTTCAGCTGGTCGGTTACGGACGTTTGAATGTTTTCGAGTATCCCAAAATAACGTCCCTTGAGGACCGCCAACATATATAAGGGAGGTATTGCGATCATACCAATTTTGACATTTAGAGATTTCGATGGATCTCCAGGAATTGAGGTCCCTACATAACGTTTAAACTATTTTTAGCATGATTTCTGTCGGTCTGTTTGTCCGTCCGTCCGTCCGTCTGTCTGTCTGTCTGTCTGTCCCTCTGTCTGTGTACACGTGCAGAGCAAATTTGGCTAAAAGGATTTTTATGAACCTTCATATTTAAGCTTTTGAGATCAATGGCACAAGTTGATCAACTTTTGGTAAAAATCGGTTGACTAGAAATGGGAGTTTACTCGTGTCGATTTTAAGATTTTTGCGAATATTTCATAACAGAAAAATATTTCGAAAAAAAAAATATTTAACAAAAGTTGCTATAAAAGCAATAACTAACGACTTATTTCAGACATTTTTTGATAAAACGAAAAAATATAATATAACATTTATTTAATTTTTTTAAATAGGCCCCTTTTTTGTATAGATATTATAAACTTTGTCTCTCATATAAGGAGCAGAAACTAATTCTATCTCCATGTATAAAATTTTATCAAAATTGACCCATAAACATGTAATTTTAAAAAAATTGGACCCCCATTTAGGCCTTTTTTGTACAGATACATGAATTTTGAACACCTACATACCAGGAGACACTAATTCTAATATTCTGTGTCAAATCCCATCGAAATCGGTCCATAAATAAGCGAGTTATGACCGTGCTCTATTTTTGGTCAAAACTGGAGCAAATTTTTTTACCAACTTGCGAATTTGATGTTTTTGACTATACAGTCAAAAGCCTCATGCACTCCTAATTCTAAAACTGTAAGTATTTTCAAAATCCGTTCATAAATAAGCGGGCTACAGTCATTTGAACTAGTTTCCATTAATCCGCCCTAATTATTTGGTCTAATTCAGTAATTAGTTCAGATATTTGGTTTAGTTTGGGTGTATTCCCGGGTTAGCAGCACTTGCCATACATTTCTGAATCAAATCAAAATATAAATATACGTCATTAGGATTACAATGTAATTTACTGGAAAAACGTATGTTTTAATTGTAATTTATGCAGATTAAATTTGATCAAGGACTTTTTAATTAAGCCTTTTGATTGGCCCTAGGTACGTGTCGCCAACTGACGGTAAGAACCCCAAGATGGCTACCTATTTTTGTCTAATGATGACATTTGATATTTTTTAAGGAAATTAAATTGAAAATTTGTGCTGAAAAGTTGTAAAAAGGTAAGAAATATTTTAAAATTTAATTAGAATTTATTATTTATATTTCACAACAGAAAAATATTTCGAAAAAAAATATTTTACAAAAGTTGCTATAAAAGCAATAGCTAAATAGGTATGTTCGATTTGCACCTTCGCGTTATACTGCTAAACGCTAGCAGTAAAACGCTGCAGTTAGCAGTTTACTACTAAAAACTGGTAACATACAGCGAGTTTAATTTTCTGTTCGATTTGTTTATACGTAAAGAATAAGAAGTACGTCCGACGTAAATGTTGAATGTCAGATAACTTTCCAGGTTAAGAATCTTTTTACGATTTGGTTCGGAGATTATCTTGTGTGTCGAATAGGGTGACCAGACGTACTCTTTTTAAGAGTATTATACTCTTTTTTGAGTAATATTTTCTATACTCTTACTTTTTATAAAAAAAAAAACCTGAATATACTCTTTTTTGATGGTCATTTGTTTTCATTACTTCTAGTTTAGAAGTGAGGACCTTTTTTTTGCTCATCACTTCTATTTTGGGAGTGAAGACCTTTTTTTTTGCTCGTCAGTAGTATTTTTGAATGAGGACCTCTGTTTTTTTGCTCATTATTTGAATTTTTGGAGTGTAACCTTTTTTTTTAGTATACTATTTTTCTGTGAAAAAAATCTGGTCAGCCTAGTGTCGAAAGGGTGAAAAATATTAGATATATTTAATGGATCTTGAAATATTATCAAATCCAGAATCATCTGATTCAGATTTAGATTTTTCGAGTTCGGATGATGAAGTTATGAACTGTATTTGCGAGGTTTACAAAATGCCCCAGGATAGAAAAACTGAAAAATTTTGTAGAAACTATTGTCCCAGGATATTCAAAAAAAGAATTTGTAAGACATTAGCCATCAAAGAATATAGTATAAATATCAAAACAAATATGCTAGCCATATTCCTGTCAAAAAGTCAAAAACAAAGTACCAACCTTTTATTCTTTATCTATGGTACCCACTCAAAAAGGTAAACAAACACAGCCGTAACAAATAATCTGCAAGAGAAGCAGCTGTAACTTTTTAGCAGTAGCGTCATAAACTGGCAGTAAATTACGACAAATCGAACAGATTTGCAGTTACTGCGAAATAAAACAAACAGATTTTTTTAACGCGGCAGTAAACAGTAACTGCAAATGTGCAAATCAAACACACCTAATAACTTTTATTTGAGACATTTTTGGATAAAACGAAAAAAAAAATGAAAAAATTATTTATTTTTTCATACTTATATGTAACGTTTCCATAGTCATGATAAATAATATCTCTGTTAGAAAATATGGCTAAAATGTAGTATGATGGACGAATCTGGTGGGGGATATTTAAGAAAGGAGATTTCTCAAACAAAAACAAATAATAAATAAAGATTACAATTAAAAAATAATATAATATAACTAGCTGGAGTACCCGTACTTCGTACGGTTTTTGTGGTACAGGTAACTTTAGCTGCCTATAATACGCATACTGTTCTGTGCAGGGCCTGGGACAGTGATTCACCTTAAAAGCACTATCTTAGGTTATTATTGATAACTTTTTATTTATTTTTTATAAACCACCTAAAAATAAATTGCATTTTAAAGTGAATTGAAACATGGAAACAGTGAAAACAGAGCAAAAGTGCAAACTCAGGGCGTAGTATAAGCAGCTAAAAGTTACTTTTACCGTTTTTGTAATGCGTTTTTTTTTTTGCTGTAACGTAAATGATAAATGATTGTTTGAGAAGCACTGGTTTTTAGGTATTTTTCGATGGCCACGGCCATTATTTCTCAAATATCTCCGACCATTACGTAGTCGTCCATTATACTACATTTTTCCCGAAAATATTAGGCCATTATTATTTCTACTCTGCTACTAGAATGTATTTTCTACAAGTACTTTGTGATGGCGTTCGGTCCTGTGGTGGCAACAGCTGATTTTTTCATACTTATATGTAACGTTTCCATGGTCATGATAAATAATATCTCTGTTAGAAAAAATTAGGCCAAGTTATTTCTACACTGCTGCTAGAATGTATTTTATACAAGTACTTTGTAATGGCGGTCGGCCCTGTGGTGGCCACAGCTGATATATATATATATATATATATATATATATATATATATATATATATATATATATATATATATTTTGTACAACGGTATTTAATATATTAAACATTTCTTATTATTTATTTCTTAACAAACCTTTCACTTTCTTCATTAATTTTCATTAAATTTAGTATTCTGCGAAATTTATATTTTATAAGGGTGAACATAAAAGTATTGTGCCTTATCTTCTTAACTATTCGAGACCTTAATACTTGGTTTACGCAGAGAATTCTTTGCCAAATCCGCATTTCACCTGCTTAAGAATTCTACCTGCGGATTGGACCTTGTAAGATTGTCTCCTTGCATAAAAAATTAACTGAAAGGACTTTATTTTGTTAGTAAAACAAATTGGGTTGGAACAAACAAATAGACCAGTAGTATTCAATCAATTTATTTACTTTGTGCGTCCATAGTTTTGTATAGTTATCATAGAAATGATACACAGAAATAAAGTGTTAAAATAGTATTTTATTTAAGAAGCATATAATTGAGGCTATATTAAATGAGAATGACGTTTACCACCCGAGCCGTAGGCGAAGGTTGGAATCATCCGTGTGAAATATAGCCAATATACGAGGGCTACCTCGTAGGTTATAATTTGAAAAGTGATCATATAGTTTTGTTTTACTGTGTTAAAAATGTCAAATTTTGTGCCAGTTAAAGAGCGGACAGTACTACTGTTCTGTTTTCATTTGAAAAAAACTGCTGCTGAATCATACCGACTGCTTCGAGAAGCTTATGGTGAATATGCTCCATCGCAAGATACGTGTGAATGATGGTTTCGGCGTTTCAAAAGTGGTGACTTTGATCTTACAGACAAAGAACATGGAAAACCTCCAAAAAAATATGAAGATACAAATTTGGAAACATTGCTACAGGAAGACGATAGTCAATCACAAAAACAACTAGCAGAGCAGTTAGGTGTTAGTCAACAAGCTGTTTCCAATCGCCTACGAGAGATGGGTAAGATCCAGAAAGTCGGCAGATTGGTTCCACATGCATTGAATGAGAGGCAGATGGAAAAACGCAAAAACACTTGTGAAATTTTGCTTGCACGATACAAAAGAAAGTCTTTTTTGCATCGTATCATTACTAGCGATGAAAAATGGATTTATTTTGAAAATCCCAAACGCAAAAAATCATGGGTGAAGAACCCAGGCTTACCATCCACATCAACTGCAAGACCGAATCGCTTTGGCAAAAAGACAATGCTCTGTACTTGGTGGGACCAAAAGGGTGTGGTCTATTATGAATTGTTAAAACCTGGTGAAACAGTTAATACCCAACGCTATCAACAACAACTGATCGAATTGAACTATTCGCTGCAAGAAGACCGCACAAGGTAATCTTTCTTCCCGATAACGCTCCATCACATAAGGCAAAAGCAGTTTGCAACACATTGGAGGCACTCAAGTGGAAAGTGCTACCCCATGCCGCTTACTCACCAGACTTGGCCCCTTCAGATTACCACTTGTTCGCATCGATGGGTCACGCACTTGCCGAGCAGCTCTTTTGTTCATATGAAAATGTGAAAGAATGGCTAGATGATTGGTTTGCGGGGAAAGGGGAAGAGTTCTACTGGCGAGGTATTCACAAATTGCCTGAAAGATGGGGAAAATGTATAACTTCTAATGGAGCATACTTTGAATATTCAAAGTATGTATATACAGTAAAAGTTTATTTATTTAAATTAACTTTTACTGTTCTTTTGAGTTTAATGTGTTTTATTTAAAAAAAAATCTACATTTCATACTTGTAGATCTGGTATATTCCAAAGAATCCACCTGCCACAATGCAGTACATGCAACCCTCGCCTAGCCGTGGAACACATCCTTCTGGACTGCCAAGAGTACTAAATAGAGAGAACAAAAAAAAAACCCTACCGAGTCTAAAGTATCTGCTAGCCAACAACACCGACATAGAACACAAAGTCATACAATACCTCAAGGAAATCAGCTTATAAAGTTGCCACTGATTTCACAATAACAAATGTCGAATTTAACGAATATAGTAATGACATTATTCAATATTGCCATCTAGTGGTCGTTTGTAAAAATATAAAAGGTAACCTTTGACCCAATTCTTCAATGAATACGAATACATACATGCATTGATAATTCCAGGATAGGTTTCCTTACCCTCATTATCTGAATCTCATCTTATTAGACAATTATGCGAGTAAATTAGTTGTAGTGTGATTGGTACATACGCTAGATGGAGTGGCAATATGATTAGGATTGCTACTTGCTACTGTTGTCAGCAACACGTATTGGCATAGACGTCGAGCGTAGAGCTTACAGCGAGAGCGCTACATACTCGAGAGCTAAACACACTCGAGCATCGTTGTCATGCAATGTATGTAAATTGCGAACCAAGAACAATAGTCCTTTTTACATTTTTTACAACAATTATGTTTTCATTCTGACGTTTCGTAGCTGTTAATTTTTAAAATATTAATTAGGGTACTCGTACAGAGCAATCTAACTTGACAGTGACAGACGAGATTGAGAAAAATTACTAATTGTAAATTTACTTACATTTTAGGATTTCGTAGACAAGTGAAGAATGCCGACAGAGGTCCCAAGTATCAGATCTGGAACAGAAAATAATTATTTCAAAATTTACTTTCGTCGGTTCAGCTAATATTATGGATATCTATAAACAGCCCAAGAGACATTTTGGTGCCTGCGAGTTTTTAACTGTCTCTAGGTAATTTTTGGGCACAGAATCCAAAATAGCCGTCAATAGATTTGGTCTATTACAGTGTTTCTCAACCTTTTCTGGCATGGGACCCTCCGATATTATATCAATATTGTCTGCGGCCCCCCTTTATATATATATATATATATATATATATATATATACGCGAAAGAAAGTTCTTGACGAAATTAATATGGTTATTAAATAAAATTCTTATGTTATACTCGTCATATATTTATTAAAAAATGTTCATCGAGACGTTTCGATTGGTAATCCAATCATCCTCAGTCCAATATTATTGTCAAAAGTGTAAAATAATGTATTTCCACATTAAAATGTTTGGAACGGACAGGAACGGTTAATCATAGTCTAGCCGAACGGTCTGTCCTAAACTGTTATTATTTACACTTTTGACAATAATATTGGACTGAGGATGATTGGATTACCAATCGAAACGTCTCGATGAACATTTTTTAATAAATATATGACGAGTATAACATAAGAATTTTATTTACTAACTATATATATATGGTGTATCAAGATAGAGGGAACACGATTTTTCTCGAAAATGGAATGTGTGAACAAGTTGGGAAAATTTTTGAATTAAAATTTATACAAAACATTAAATGATAGTATTGAAATTTTCCGGAAGTACAGGATATTAAGGACAGTTTCCAATTGTTGTATGGGAACGTATGTCATATTGAGTATCTTTGGATAGAGCTTTTCAAAAGAAACTTTTACTTAAACATTTTTCAGTATCTTTTACGGTTGACAAAAAACTATAATATATATGACGATTATATTCCCTACAACGATTTGAAAGTAAAGTATTTTTATTTACAAGTGTTCAAAGTGCCTTATATTTTGATTTAAATACATTCACATCCTTGCTCTTGAGTTATCTGTAGCTCGGAGAGTAATAAAATATAATAAATATAATAAAAAAAATATAATAAAAAATATTTCACTTTTAAATCGTACCTACTTCAAAGTGCAACTTGAATTTTGATAGCTTTTGATCAGTTTTTTAGCAAAAGCCCATTTTACTCATTATAAAGTTAGCTAGTGACAACTTTAGAAAATTAATACTCCATTTAGTTCCGCTTAAACGTTTGAAATAGCCTGTAGCTTAAATTAGTTGTCAAAATAAGTAATTAGATAGAATAATAAATAAAATATTTATTTTATTTTTATTATAAAAGGTATATTTTGAATATAAATATAAGACTTGTATTTATAAATATGAATAAAATTTATATCTTGCAAGATTGAGCGCATTGCTATCATATTTTCATGTTTGGATCTCGTATGACTTCGCGGCCCCCAACGAAGCCTTCACGGCCCCCCAGGGGGCCGCGGCCTCCCTGTTGAGAAACGCTGGTCTATTAGATCTAGTTTTTGAGATACACTATATTGGCCTCTTTTACAATAAAATATATTATTTCTTAACTTGTGTTTTTTTCACGTATTACTGTTACTATTTACTCCAACTGCCAGTTACAAAAACAAAAGAGACAAAGTAAGGTATTTATTTCACAAAGTAGATAAATATACATTCATCACTTATCACTTAAAAATGTTCTTTTGTACGACTTTCTAGCATGGAGTTTACCAGATCAGTCTTTCTAAAGACTCCAACAATAGTAGACCATCGTGTGGCTATCTTATCTTCCTTGATATCTATCTTCCATAGTTTTATGTCCTGATGGAATCTTTGCCCCGGTTCTTCACTAAAATCAACTAGGTTTTCTGGTGTTCATAATACAACCGAGAATATTAAAGTTGGAAAGCATATTTTCCACTAATTCTCAGCCTTATGATTTCCAAGAAAATTTTGTACTACTTGAATAAATGAACACCAAGAATTAGATTCTCTCGTTCATTAATGTGGTTGGATTGGATTGTGGATCTTCAGTAGGTTGCCTTATCTGAGGACCATCAAATATTCTGGCTTTCAGTTTAATCCCAGGAAATTTAGGTGTCAAGTAGCCTACACAAAGTCCATCTCGATTTAAAGTATTCAAAAATTGCTACATAAGACCAAACTTGATATGCAGGGGTGGAAATAAAATTTTCTCTCTCGCAACCAAAGGTTCGTTGACAACGTTTTGTTTTTCTTGAATTATGACATTTCTTAATGGAAATCACCCAATTTATGTTAACCCAGTGTTGATCCTTAGCTCTGCTGTCCCAAAGACATAAAAAACAAGGATATTTTGTATATCCACTTTGCTGTCCAAGGAGGAAGTTTACCGTTTTTAGATAAAAAATTAAAATCAATTAGTCTGTATCTCAAAAACTAGAGCTGCTACCAAAAAGAGTCAGGTATTTTTGGAATCAGTACATCAAAAATATCCAAATCAGTTCTTACTTTTCCGGCACTAAGAAAAATTATTTTGTTGGGCAATGTTATTTTTCAATGATGAATTGGATCAAGTCATTTTAGAAAAAGTGTGGGGGTTTGCAAAAAATACGATACCAAATTTTACAGATCGTCAATTCAAATCACATTTTCGGGTATCCCTATAGTTTTTGAAATGGGTTTCTCCGGGTTTCTCCTATATTTGTCGTATTGTAAAACGTCCTTTTCCTGTTAATTATTTTTTACAATTTCAGAAAGTTCTAGCAATTACCAGACCTGTTATACGGTGTCGCATACTCTATTAATCCCAGGAAATTTATGTGTAAAGTAGCCTACACAAACCATCTCGGTTTAAAACCTTAAAAAATTGCTACATAAGCAAATTTCAGCTCTCTAAGTCTAGCCTTTTGGTCATAATTTCTTTCATACAGACACAGCCATGTGTGACGGTATAAGATTTCAAGGTGATGTTTTTGGAACTCTTAAAATTGTTGAATTATTATTACCTCGTTTTACACAAATCTGTCTGATGTCTGTTTGTCCTATATGTCCAGTTTTTATATCCTGTATACCAGGAGTTCGATTTAAAATATAATACGTTTATTTATAGTCATAACATGAATTGAATTTAAAGAATAGGTGATGCGTTTTAATTAAAAAACAATAAAGGCTCAGCACCAAAATAATTAAAAGGTTTTTGTCCGAGTCACGAGTCTGGTCTCTGCGACCATTCATTCTTCTTGTTTTGCAATGTAAATTACGAAAATTCAGAATTTCGGTATTGGTTATTTTGACGGTCCGATGAGTTATTTCAATATTTAGAAAACCCTTTTACATCAGAATAAAAGGGAATTATATTATTGATCCTCGGGAGAATTGGTTCAATAAACGACATACAACGTTGAATATATTTATATATAGGGGAGGGTTTCTTCCATATTTTCAAAACCCATATTTTCTTAGAAATTATAGTCGGATTGTTTTATAATGACAATGACATCACAAAGAAATCAACGACTTAAGGTGGGAACATACTATTGACACCACCCGACGTGTCCATACACGATGCGAACCGTACATACGAGGTCTGTTCAAAAAGTATCGCGAATTTTGAATTTCCGCGGGTTACGTATATTCGATTTTCGATTTTTTTGTGGTGTTATGTTGGTACTGATGTCTCTCACTTATGCCGACAAGTTCGGCCATTTTGAATGTTCAGTTAATTTTTGACAGTTGTTTTGCTTGCACGTGTTTTGGCTCGTCTTCGATTTTTGCCTATACCAAAAAATGGGTCAAAGAATCTGTATCAAATTTTGTGTGAAAAACAAAATTAAGTGCGCGGACGCATTCCGAATGTTGACTGTGGCATATGGTGAAGCTACCTTGGACCGAAGCAACGTTTATCGGTGGTACAAAATGTTCTCAGAGGGCCGAGAAGATGTGAACGACGAAGAGCGTGCCGGGCGCCCGAGCACGTCAACAACAGACGAAAAAATTGATGAAGTGAAGAAAATAGTATTGGCCAATCGTCGAATCACCGTTAGAGAAGTTGCTGAGGACCTAAACATATCGATTGACTCGTGCCATTCGATTTTTACCAATGATTTAGGCATGAGACGTGTCGCCGCGAAATTCGTACCAAAATTGCTCAATTTAGACCAAAAAGAGCACACTAATAATGCCGCGGCCTCCGTATTCCCCAGATCTGGCCCCCTGTGACTTATTCTTGTTCCCGAAACTGAAGAGGCCCATGAAAGGACGACGCTACGCTACGAGTGAGGAGATCGAAGACGGCATCGAAGGAGGAGCTGAACAAGATCACAAGAAATGATTTTTTCAAGTGCTTCGATGATTGGAAAAAACGTTGGCACAAGTGTATAATATCTGGTGGGGATTGCTTTGAAAGGGACAAAATAGATATTCATGAATAAATAAATAATTTTTGAAAAAACACAAAATTCGCGATACTTTTTGAACAGACCTCGTATATGCAATGTTGCCACCTGCCTGAAAGGAAAATTCCCTTTGGGTGGTGCAAATATTCGCTTTTTCTCAAGAAAATTCTCTTGCCTAAAGTGTGACCAGTTGTTTTACAATGGAATGTGAGACAGGTGCTAAAAAAAGCTGCTCACCTCTCAATATTTAAGTGACGAGCAAAAAAAAAGGTCCTCACCTTCCAAAATCCAAGTGAAGAGTAAAAAAAAAGAAAAAGGTCCTCACCTCCCAAAATCCAAGTGAATAGCGAAAAAAAAAAAAAAAAGGTCCTCACCTCCCAAAATCCAAATGAAGAGCAAAAACAAAGGTCCTCATCTCCTCCGATACAAGTCAACTGCACAAAAGTTAGAATGCGAGACATATCTTGATATGGAACATCTATCAATCTGTCAGATGTGGAAAATTCCCTTTTTTTGGCGAAATTTCCCTTTTTCCCTCTAGACATCAAAAATTCCCTGAAAAAGGGAAATTCCCTGTCAGGTAGCAACACTGCATATATGTAACACGCCACCCGACGAAATACGAGGGTTACCTTTTATGTTTTTACAAACGACCACTAGATGGCAATATTGAAATGTGTCATTACTATATTCGTCAAATTCGACAGTTCTGTGTTGTTGACATTTGTTATTGTGAAATCAGTGGCAGCTTATAAATTGACCGAGTAGTAAGACTCAGTTGTGATTTAAAAAAAAAATGATGCTGTGCGCAAAATGATTGAAGAAGATCGGCATGTGACTTACCGTGAGATAGAGGAATCGTTTGGCATATCGCAGACTGCAATACATTCGATTTTACACGAAAATTTAGCTGTGAAAAAGATCTGTTCCCAATGGATTCCGCATAATTTGACCAAAGCTCAAAAAAGGCTCGTGTTGATTGGTGTAAGCGCATGTTAAAAAAATTCAACCTAGACACTGCAAAATCCGTGTACAACATCGTTACAGGTGACGAAACTTGAATTTATTCATATGAACCGGAAACTAAGCAACAATCCACTGTTTGGGTCTTCCAAGGTAAACCGAAACACAAAATCAGGAAAAACAACCAAAAACATCTCATCGTTCTTCATCATGCCAATGCAAGCTCCCACACAGCACGTCAAACAATTGATTATTTGAAGGAGAAAAACATCGAATTAATGTCTCATTGCCCGTATTCACCTGATTTATCCCCTAACGATTTTTTTCTTCCTCAATGTCAAACAAAAAATGCGTGGACAGCGATTTTCATCACATCAAGAAGCTGTTGAAGCCTTCGAAAACCATTTTTGAGATACCAACTTCAATCACCTGTAACGATATCCGTATACAATATCGTTACAGGTGACGAAACTTGGATTTATTCATATGAACCGGAAACTAAGCAACAATCCACTGTTTGGATCTTCCAAAATTAATCGAAATCCACAAAAGTTGTTCGTTCACGAATTACTTCCAAGAAAATGATTGCTTGTTTCTTCGGTTGTATTGGACATGTCGCAACCATTCCTTTAAAGGATCGGAGAACAGTTAATGCTAAATGGTATACGACAATTTGTTTGCCAGAAGTCATCGACAATAATCAAAGAAGTTATATTGAAATAATCAAGGTGTAAATAAGTGTTGCCTCATCCTGTATAACTAACAACCCGAAACAATATAGTAGGTAACATTCTATCAGGAAAAGTTCTTAGGCAGAAGAAGCGTCGGTAGTAAAACTTCAGGGTTATAGAATCTCCAAAACTGGATTGTGTGCATAACTATAAATCTAATCTCAACTGTATCTTGCATTTTTTCATGTGAAAATGTATACACTTTTGTAAACTGTTTATGTTTCTGTGTCAAGGAACGTCGTATAAAATGTTTGTAAAGTAATTAGCTTGGGAGAAAAAGCAGAGTTGTTTTTATAAAATTGAAATGCCAGACACGTTCCGACAATCAGACCATTTTATAATATACAATTGTTATTTACGCAGAAAGTTGGCGTAATTCTGGCTTAATTAATTGCCTACATACACCAATTAAGACGAAGTTTACCTAACAAGCCATTTAAATACAACGTTCTTCAAAAAGACACTTCACACGAAAATGCTCTTTGATTACAAAGTAGAAAATTTTAAGACTGAAAAATGCCTTTAACTGGAACACAGCTAAAGCTTTATACAGCTAAAGGTCAATAGCCTTAAGGTAATAAAGGTTATAATTAACGCGTATTTTGTGATTTTTTAATTTGGTAAATTGATGCTATAGAATGTCTGTAATAATAGATATTTGGAAAATAAAATATGACGTTTTCGTCAAAATACAGATAGATCAAATTTAGACTTTTAATACTGTAGCAAAAATTAAGTACAATGGTAGCTTGACTTATAGACCGGGAGCTCATGACATTTTTGGTCTCCGATTTCATACAGCATGGCTTTTGGAGGAGAGAATATTTACCCTGTGACAACAAAAAAGGGATGGTACTAAACCTCTGCACGCTTTCCGGTCATAGGGAAAATTGCATTTCCACTTGCACAAAATTTTTGTGTTTTTCTCTGACTTAATATTGCGTGCCCTTTTGTCAAAAGAAAGTTATAACAAATTTAAAGTCTTTTAATTATAGGCATGCTGTATAAAAACGCGGAAAATCATATTTTTTTAGTACAAGATCACATGACCGTTGAAGCCCTTTGGGACCCTCCGAATCGCATGCATATATTTAAAAGACTTTAAATTTGTTATAACTTTCTTTTGACAAAAGGGCAAGCAATATTAAATCAGAGAAAAGCACAAAAATTTTGTGTTTAAGTGGAAATGCAATTTTCCCTATGACCGGAAAGCGTGCAGAGGTTTAGTACCATCCCTTTTTTGTTGTCACAGGGTAAATATTCTCTCCTCCAAAAGGCATGCTGTATGAAATCGGAGACCAAAAACTGTCATGAGCTCCCGGTCTATTAAGTGGGGAACAGAATGCAACGAGTTCTACGGCGCGTTGACGGCGTTCGGACGTTGCTATCTGTCAGAGGAAAGTTAAAACCAAGCTGTCGTACGCAAGTGCACAGAATGGACAACGTCCTACGGCATTTGAACGCCGTTGATACTGAATGTTCGTCAACTTCCAACTTTTGAAGCCGTTTAACGTTGACGCAGAACACCTAACCTCAGTTTTTACTGAATGGTAAAGTGTTTGTATGTATAAATAACTGGCATACAAAATAAATAACATCACACACAAGTCTTCATCATCCATTATACTTTTAATAAAAGAAAGCGCACGTATAGACACAGATATAGGTTGTCACGTGATACTTGATGGCGTTAAAAATTATTGCATTGTGTGCAGGCGAAAATTCTCAACGGCGCTAACGTAACCCCGCGCAAATGACGGCGCGCTGACGGCGTAGCGCGTTGTGCATTCTGTTCCAGGCTTCACGAGTTTAATTCCGTGACGGAGCTCGTAACTCAAATTATTCGTATGTCAAATAAATTTTCGCCGTTGGAATAAATTGAAAAGCCATTAATACGTTCCGGGCCCTCAAAACACACCGCAATTTTTTTGTTATATGTTTTTAGATAAGAAAATTGTGTTTATAAATAAGGAATATTGTATAAAAGCGAAATACAATAGAATTACTGCAGTAAACTGATTAAGTATTATGTACATGAAGGAAAAGAAGACCAGACGACTTGAAGATACTGACAGAGGTAGAGGAGAAAGATTGAACTGCATAACTGTATCATATTCGCTGATTTTTGTCCTTTTCGCCACGCCTTCTTCACTTTCATCTGCAGAGTTTTCGATAAAATCCTGTTCAATGCGGTCTGTTTCATGCTCCCTTTCACAATGTTTCTGAAATGAGTTCGGAGTGTCATTACCAGGTCTACAAGTATGAAATGCGGATTTTTTTTTTTTTAATAAAATACATTAAACTCAAAAGAACAGTAAAAGTTTATTTATTCAAAGTATGCTCATTAGAAGTTATACATTTTTCCCATCTTTCAGGCAATTTGTGAATACCTCGCCAGTATAACTCTTCCCCTTTCCCCGCAAACCATTCATCTAGCCATTCTTTCACATTTTCATATGAACAAAAGTGCTGCTCGGCAAGTGCGTGACCCATCGATACGAACAAGTGGTAATCTGAAGGGGCCAAGTCTGGTGAGTAAGCGGCATGGGGTAGCACTTCCCACTTGAGTGCCTCCAATGTGTTGCAAACTGCTTTTGCCTTATGTGATGGAGCGTTATAGTGAAGAAAGATTACCTTGTGCTGTCTTTCGTATTCTGGTCGTTTTATGAGCAGCGAATGGTTCAATTCGATCAGTTGTTGTTGGTAGCGTTGGGTATTAACTGTTTCACCAGGTTTTAACAATTCATAATAGACCACACCCTTTTGGTCCCACCAAGTACAGAGCATTGTCATTTTGCCAAAGCGATTCGGTCTTGCAGTTGATGTGGATGGTGAGCCTGGGTTCACCCATGATTTTTTGCGTTTGGGATTTTCAAAATAAATCCATTTTTCATCGCTAGTAATGATACGATGCAAAAAAGACTTTCTTTTGTATCGTGCAAGCAAAATTTCACAAGTGTTTTTGCGTTTTTCCATCTGCCTCTCATTCAATGCATGTGGAACCCATCTGCCGACTTTCTGGATCTTACCCATCTCTCGTAGGCGATTGGAAACAGCTTGTTGACTAACGCCTAACTGCTCTGCTAGTTGTTTTTGTGATTGACTATCGTCTTCCTGTAGCAATGTTTTCAATTTTGTATCTTCATATTTTTTTGGAGGTTTCCCATGTTCTTTGTCTGTAAGATCAAATTCACCATTTTTGAAACGCCGAAACCATCGTTCACTCGTATCTTGCGATGGAGCATATTCACCATAAGCTTCTCGAAGCAGTCGGTATGATTCAGCAGCAGTTTTTTTCAAATGAAAACAAAACAGTAGTACTGTCCGCGAATGCTCTTTAATTGGCACAAAATTTGACATTTTTATCACAGTAAAACAAAACTATATGATCACTTTTCAAATTATAACCTATACGCATTTGACACTTAATGATAACTTAACAAAACGCCATATGTGTTGAAACTTTGAACTATACTGTTTGCGCGGCAAGTTTGAAAAAAATCCGCATTTCATACTTGTAGACCTGGTAAATAGCGTCGTCGAACGCTCAGTTGTAACTTATAGTGATGTTTCTTTTGAATAAAGTCTGAAACATTCTCCCACATTCCCAACATTTCGTTCATCTCACTTGTAGAGATAACCTCCTCCGCTCGTAATTCGAATTTTAGCTCTCAACTCAAAGCAAAACATCGGCCGATAGACGGCTCGTATCTCGAAAAACTCTTTAGTTGGGACACTCGTAAGTCAAGGTACCACTGTTTCTTTCTTTGGTTTTTTAATAAAATTTTATCTAACTTCACTCAAAAAGTCTCCGGTCTGACATATATATGGCAACACTGTTGACAGACCCATATGATTTCTGGATAGTACCAACCTTCAAACGATACGTGTGAAAATTTCATGACATTCTGACAATTAGTTTAGAGGTTACAGTGGTTTTAGTGACTCCAGTTTTGTAATTTTCAAAAGAATGGATAAAAAAGAATTTCGTGTGTTAATTAAACATTGTTTTTTGATTGGAAAAACTACTGTTGAAGCCAAACAGTGGCTTGATAAGCGTTATTGAGACTCTGCACTAGGCCAATCAACTATTACTGATTGCTATGCTGAATTTAAATTAATTATTTAATTTTAATTTTTTTACTTTTAGGCGCGTTGGAATGAATATATCGCTCTTGAAGGAGAGTATGTTGATGAATATAGTTCAATTTGCCGACGGAGTGGCCGAGCGCACTAAATCGCAGCAGTTTGAACTGGTGAATACAGTCGGATTGTGTGGCTGGTAGTTCGATTCTCCGTCGGTGATATTATTCGGGCGAGAATAATATGTTTACATTACTCTCATTTCACAATCATTCACCCCTCATCCAGGTGTAGCAGCTCGCCCCCTGGCATCGGCGATTAGCCTCGTTGCAGAAATAGGCCGATGTAAAAGAATATAAATAAAAAAAAAAATTAAAAAAAATAGTCCAATTTCTAAAAAAAAAAAAAAAATGATTTTCTTAGTTAGACCGGAGACTTATTGAGCGATGTGGTATGTCTGTTTTTGAATAACCATTGTTGTAAGCAATTTTGAAAATAGTATCTAATTCTCAATAATAATAATAATAATAATACTTTTATTCCAGTCGATCTGTAAATACAGACATAGGATATGTCAAATAAGATACAATTCATAATATGATACACAGTTATAGTTACAATAACTTATATTAGTTAGATATATCCTAAATACGTACAGGACACTATTATTAGCAGAAGCAATTATGCAGCAGAATCTTTCATGTATTCATCTACCGAGTAATATGCTTTCTCTAGGAGAAAAGATTTCAATTTGTTTTTAAATAATGTTATGGAATTAATCTGCTTTATGTCAGAACTAAGTTTATTAAATAAGCATATTTGATTGTACATAGGAGAGTTCTCAAATGTAGATAATGTGTGTGTAGGTATTTCTAGTGAATGAAGTCCAAATCTAGTGTTATACCTGTGATTGTAATTTAAAAATTTAAAATCATTTATATTATTTTTTACGAAGATCAAATTTTTATATATGTATAAACAAGGAAAAGTTAAAATTTTTAATTCTCGAAATAGATTCCTACATGAAAAGTTTCTGCGCACGCTGCTCATAATTCTAATAATTTTCTTTTGCAGTCTAAAAATTCTTAAAGAATAGCTTACACCTCCCCAGACAGTAATACCATATGATATGATGCTATAGAATAGGGGATAGGCATGATTTTTTTAAATTTTTGTATTATATTCCTCTTGTTGCATATAAACATAAAAAACAGTTTTTAATTTTTTTTTTTTAATTTGAAGGCTTAAAAAAATCATAAATGTATGTAGCGCGCGAAAACGACGTGTGACGTCATACCCTTCTAACTGACACATGACACTATTAGTCTACCCAGCGTACATAGTCGTTTGTGAACTTATTTGTTTGTATAACTTTTATAGGTTATGTAAAGTTAGAGTGATTTTAATTAAAATAAAGTTTAATTCTATAAAAACAATTTATACATGTTTACCGAATTAAATTTTATATTAAAATATATAAAATATGGAAGATCCAGGCCCCAGTACTTCGAAACATAGTCGAAAATATTGTTTAGTACCAATGTGCACAAATAGTTCAATTAGAAATCCAAAAAAATAATTTATATCATTACCTGATGACGAAAAACAACAGAAAAGCTATTAGGCGAAATAAAACCGATATTTCAGAAAAAAGTAAACTTTATGCTTGTGAAGACCATTTTAATGTGAGTACATATATTTTATAAATTATTTTAATAATAAATGCGTGAAAAATTGTTTAAAAACAAATACAAAACTCTCAAACAATACAATATAAACACGTAAACATTATGTTTTGTCTGTATCTGTGACGTCAAACCCTTACAGTCTCAGTCGCATCTACTCGGCAACCTTCGCGGCGTGGTCGGCTTATTTCAAATTTACAATATTTTAATTAAAAAATTTGGCTATAATATTAATTAAAATGTGATTTTTGTTGTGTTAGGTGACATAACTAACATTAAAATATTAAAAAAATGTAGTTTTAAGGAAATATAAATTTTATGCGTATCCCCTATTGTGCATAATAATATATTTTTAAGGTTGAAAAAGGGGTAAGAGTTTTTAATCTTCTCATTGCATAACAGATGGAGGTTAGTTTATTTGCAATTAAATTAATGTGAGTACACCATTTGAGATTACTGTCTATTGTTAATCCTAAATGTTTAATAGACTTGACAGAATGCAACGAGCTTTTATCGCTCTTTATTAATAAATCAAAATTATGCTGACAATTGGATATGTTAAAATGAATAAAAAAAGTTTTGTCAAGGTTTAAAAATAAATTATTTGCTCGAAACCAATTGTCAACTAAATTGAGATCTTTGTTTGTCTCACTAACCAAAGTTCGAACATTACATGCATTATTTATGATTGCAGAATCGTCGGCATACATATATAAACTAGAGTTATTACAGATAGATGGAAGTTCGTTAACGTATAAAATAAATAAAAGGGGTCCCAAAATAGAGCCCTGTGGTACGCCAACATTGATAACTTTTTCGGAAGATACATTTTGTCCTATTTTTACTATCTGTTTTCGGTCTGACAAGTATGACTGCAGTAAACTTAACACGTTGCCTCTTATTCCAATCCTTTCTAATTTGTTTAATAAGATTTTATGATTTACGGTGTCAAAAGCTTTGGATAAGTCGGTAAATACACCAATCACAGATTGCCCTTTGTCTATTTCCTGATACAAATTATTTAGAAATTTGTTGAGGGCTAATTCTGTAGACAATTTTTCTCGGAATCCGAATTGATAGGGGGATAGTAGATTATTTTTATTTACAAATTTAATAATTCTGTTGTGTAATGCTTTCTCAATAATCTTAGAAAATATTGACAAAATACAAATAGGTCTATAATTTTCGACTTGTGTTTTTGAGCCTTTTTTAAATATAGGGATAATGATGCCTGTTTTAAGGATTTTTGGAAACGAGCCACTTTGAAAAATTTCATTGATCAGGTAGGACAAGTGAATGTTGATAGTATTTATGCACCCTTTCAATATATATAAGTTAATATTGTCAAAACCTGCTGAGTTGGACCTATTTAATTTATTTATTATTTCAATGATTTCAGTTTTAGTTATTGGCTCAAGAAAAATTGAATTGTTTATGATTTTCTCGGAAGTGCTTTGATATTGAGGCGATGAGTTGGAACAAAGGTTAAGAATACTATCAACAAAGTAAGAATTGAAATGATTGGCAATAGTAAGTTTATTATCTGTAATCGTGTTGTTAATTGAATACAATCGAAACTAGATCTACAGAGTGAGATTTTTAGTAATCTATCTATGAAACTGTTAAAAGCAGCCATTTTTGTACTATAAAGATGTTGGGAATTGAAGGAAATAATCGGAGTACGTAGGTATTCCTAAATATGTTGAAATGAAATTTGTTATTGGAATGGGATATAGTAATATCGAAAAAGTTAATACGGTTTTCAGTTTCTATTTCTATGGTAAATTTGATCGATAGGTACTTACTTGGGACGACTTATTTATTGGTAAATAATGGAAACAAATGTATTCAATTGTTTCAATAGGTAGATTACTGTTATGAGTTACTAATCACTTATTTTTTACAACAAAAACTCCTTTTTCTCAAAAATTTTGCTATGTAAGGATATAAAAGTGTTACACCGTTGAAAAGCAAAAATAAAACTAACAATTTTCCTTGTTGAAAGGTATGATAAAAATAACATCACACCTTATAAAGATTAATGGATAGTAATATCCCAAAGACCAGGATGCATTGTCAGAATTTTCACCTTAAAGTTTATCAAAGCGTTCTTAAATTCCGGACCTGGCGAACTGTGGACGTTGTCCAATGACCAGCGACCAGGGAATTCACGTACAGATCCCTATCGGATTCCTCGTCTGACACGTAAACCCCGTAATATATAATGGTGTTCTGGTATTGACTCCATTTCGCATTTTTACTGCGCAAATTCAAACTAAAACTGCGATTTAAAATAAGGAAATTTAATGTTTAACCACAAAATATTATTACTTGATTATTTTCCTGGATTGAATTGACACTTAACATAAAAATAAAGGCAAATGATTACAGGAGATAGATTACGTGGTATAAAAAATAGGAAAGGATAGTAAAATTGATGAGAAGTAAGGATGAACATCCATCAGCCTATCGAAGATACAAGAGATGGATAGATAAAAGAAAGGTATAACCAAAAAACCTTATACCTACTCTTGATCAACTCGTGCCATTGATGGCAGAAGCTTAAATATGAAGTTTCATAAAAATCCTGTCAGCCGAATTTGCTCTGCACGTGTATACAGACAGATGGACAGACGGACAGACAGACGAACGGACGGACAGATAGACAGACGGACGGACAGACAGACCGACAGACATCATGCTAAAAATAGTCAAAACGTTATGTAGGGACCTCAATTCGTGGAGATCCATCGAAATCTCGAAACGTCAAAATTGGTATGATCACAATACCTCCCTTATATATGTTGGCGGTCGGTAAAAAGGCAAAGTTGGTTGATAACTTACAAATATAATGAATTATCTTATTCATCAAAGTATGCACCCGTATTGTCTATACACTTTTGCCATTCAAGCGGCAGATTGTTTAGGCCGCTGGTATAAAACCATGGCGGACGAGACTCACTGAATTCCTGGTAGGCCAGTTTTACAGCATTGTCGGAATTAAACTGTTTTCTTATTAAAAAGTTGTCTAAATTGCGAAGTTGTCTAAAGCCCCCACTGATTACCACCAGTGGGGGCTAGGTCTGGTGAGTATGGAGGATGATGAAGAAGTCCAAATCCAATTCCTGTAGTTTTGCCACAGTCATTTGTGCAGAGTGTGGTCTAGCGTTATCATGCAATAAGATAGGAGTCGATCTGTTGACCTATCTAGGCTGTTTTTCTTTAAGTTTTTGCATCATTTCGTCCAGTTGGTTGCAGTATATTTCTGCTGTGATCGATGAGGCAGGTTTTTTTTTTAATTTTTAAGTTACCTTTACAAAATTTAGCGAACCAATTTGATATTGTCTGCTGCGTAGTAACACTAGAGCCAAATACACTATTAATGTTTCGCGCAGTCTGCGATGCCGTAGTTCCACGTAAGAACTCATGCTTCGTAATAGTGCGAATTTCCGACTGTTCCATTTTCAAAATTAATTTTTAAAATAGTTTTTGATATTTTTTATAGCATACAATGATTTATTTAAACAGGCGAGATGTGTAACTTTCCAACAAAGAAAACAGAACGGTAAAATATTAAACCAATGTCAAATAATAATCTGTTAAATTTGGCAATATTATTAACTACAAATTTCATCCTTGACGACCTGATATATATGTATGTCAGTACGGTAGAAATTGTGGTTGAACCTAGAGAGCTAAAATTTGGCAGTATATATCTACTATTGCCATAATGAATTTTACAATATTTTATGGCTTTACCAAAGTAATGGAAACAACGTTGGAAAAAAGTGGATTGCCCTAAACTATTCGATTGCTTCCAAGTTTACGGTAGCAATCTTAGGGCCGGTTTCTGAAAGCTTAGTTAACTGTAACCAAATAGTTAGAAAATTGTTGCTATGGTTACTTATGGGATTGTTATATTGTGACCGTAGTTGACTATTTGCATATAATTTACTAAGCTTTCAGAAACCGGCCCTTAGTTGTTCTAAGGTTGTTCTACATGTATCGTCATCTTTGTTGTTTACGACTAATAGTCACATGATAGATTATGAGGCAAGTCGTGTATGTATATACATATTCTTTATTTCCCCTCAACCTTGCGGAGTGGATAGCGAGGTTTAGGTGCGGAAATGAAGAGAGGAACAACAAAAACTGGGCAATGCCAGAGGACGGGCTATGTATAATGTGCAAGGAAGAAGAGACAACCTATCATCAAATACTTTGTTAAGATCACTAAGCTACAACGCATAATAATGTTTAAAATACTTCTTCTCCGATCTTAAGTATGCCAATACACTTGCTATTCGTTAAATACTCGTTAGCAGTACCGTAGCTAGAATTTTTGGCGCCGTGGACAAAACTATTGCTGAACACCATTTCGTAAATATAACCTACTTAAGCACCACATATATTTGGCGTCATAGGTAAATACGAGTTGTCCGTAAAATATGGTCTCTAAGGTAAAATATTGTCCTCCACCATACTTGTCACGAGGTGGATTCAAGAACGGACATCTTTTCTACAAAATTTATTATATTATAATAATTTTACAACACAATACAATTAATTGTCAGAATGGCTGCTGGTGTTGACTGTTAGTAGCTGATGTCAGTCCCGTTCTTGCCCCGGCTTCTCCAGGATCGGTCGAACCACCCCATGTATCCGCACGAGGCGGACACGTGGAGAAGCCCTGTAGACGGCACTCACATCTCGGGTTGGTGACTTGAACAGCTGGGCTGGTCCTCGGGTAGCGTGCTCACAAAAATGATCGAATAAATAACTAACTACTTCAATGACTGACTCAATGAATCACTTACTCACAATGAATAACGGACCAACCACTCTATTCCCTAAGACCATTTTATAACTGTTAACCAGGACACTATGACGTGAGGTCCTACCTCAATTGTTTTGGAAACATTATTCATTTGTGTAATTGTTGGCAGCAATTAAAGACCATAGTCGGCACAATTGAATAATGTTTATCAACACAGTAGAAAGTAGTTCAAAACTTATGTTGACAAACACGCAACACTCTGCACATTCTTTAAACGTGCGAAAATGGTGCAGAGAGTTTAAAAACATGGACGTATAAACGTCCATGATGAACAGCGTGCCGGACGGCCATCGGTTTCGGACATCACATACCCCCTTTACACCGGACCTTGTACCAAGTGATTATGATCTCTAGAGCCCTGCAAACCCGCGGGTATCCGCGGATTATCCGCGGATATCCGCAACTTTTCTGCGGATGCGGATAAATTATCATTTAAACCATGCGGATGCGGATCGGATGCGGATTAAATGTCATATCCGCTTATCCGCAATATCCGCGTGAACATTAAATCTTCGGTTACTTTCGGAGAAACAAGCAATTGTGTTCTGACTACGCAGTCCTCGGTTATTTTCGGTTGTCTGTATATACATGATATTTTGTAGCATTCAATCTCACTTTATGTTATTTTTATTAAGACAATTGTCCATGATCAAGACTGAGTTGAGAAAATCAACTTAACTTTCTTTTTATTATTGAATATATTATAGAAAATAATATTTTGGACAAAAGTTTCCTGGTACACTTTCGACGTAATTCTTCCTACCTCTGCTCTAATTCTGGCTTTTAAATCTGATAAAGGTTTTTTTTTTACATAAAACTGATTAGTAAGTTTTATTTAAATACCAAAATTTACCTACATAATTTTTTCTCGAAAATTTTATTATGTAACCTGCCAATTTTTTTATACTACCCGAAGTAAAAAGTCTTGCAGATCCCAAAAATTTGAAAAATGACACATGTTGCTATTTGAAAAAGTTGCAACGCCTAACTCATGCGCGAAATGGCGTAAGAGAATTACTTGATCCTAAAAATATGAAGCACCTTCTATCAAGTAACTTTTCTGATTTTTTTTTTAAATTCAATATTAAAAAAAGCAGCACACCACTTACCCCTACGAAAAAGAACGCTTAGAAAATTGTTATCTCTCTCAAGATTTAAATAAGTTATTAGCGCATCTAGGCCTTAAAACTTTTGGGGTCCCTTAGGTTAGGTTAGTAATAAATAAGCTGGTAAATCCAAAAATTTTCAGTAGCGTTTTAGAGCAGAGATTACCTAAACATGCGAAATATGTTAGTTCTTTCCAAACTGACAGCAAAACCTGTAGTGCGGATAGTGCGGATATTTTTGCGGATGCGGATCGGATGCGGATTTGTTATTTACAAAAGCTGCGGATGCGGATCGGATGCGGATCGGATGCGGATTTGTTATTTACAAAAGCTGCGGATGCGGATCGGATGCGGATCGGATGCGGATACAGAAAAGCTTATCCGCGCAGGGCTCTAATGATCTCTTTCCTGCGTTGTAGTTACACCTGGGTGAAACGAATTTCAGGACCAACGAGGAGTTGAATGAAGAAATCGTACGCTACCTGCACGCCGCGATGGGAGAGTTCTATGACACGGATAAACGAAAAATGCTACACCGCAAAATGCATCAATCACAACGGGGATTATGTACAAAAATAGTAGAAAGTCCAGGCATTCAAACAATGTATAACTCATTGCAAATAAACGCATTTTTCTTTGCGAAAAAAAAAAATGGAGACCTTATTTTACGGACAACTCTCGTATCTGGCTTGCCCACTCTTATTTCATGCCCTGATCGGTAGACCTACTGTGAATGTTCAATCCTCTGTCCCAGATATTTATATACAATTTCATCGTCATCACGTGTAAATTTCTTTCTAGAAGTTAAATTGCAAATCAACATACCAACATTAAATTTAATATGAGTTGAAAATGTGTAGGAGTATTTGACACGCACTGGCAATACTTAATTCCTGCAATGATATTAAATTTCGTTAAACGGGTTCTTTCACCCCTGGTATTTTAATATGGCGTCGTTCGGTCACGGGTGGTCCGAAGAACAAAACAACTATTCCATTGCACGTCTCTCGTTCGTTGGGAATGTGTGGAATGACTAAGCGTTTAGGGGCGACTCCAACTCGACGCCTGTGACGCCCAACCGACGCTCTGTTGTGTTATTTATCTAAATTTACTGCCACTTATTATGGTTAGGGTAATTGAGAGTATACGAGACTATATTGGAATTTATAAGGTTACTAGGAAACGTTTTTATCGGATACCTTGGTGATAAAGTATTATATTTCTCATCATATAAAAATAAAAGGAAATGTTTACCTTGGAGTACTACAGAAGTCACCGTACGTAACCACCTTGCGTTGGTACTAAGAAATACACTAAACATTTATTGGTTGGCATCACTTATTTTGGACGTGATGTTAGCAGTTAGTCAAAAGTTAAATAATTGTAAGGGCTTACACACTATTACGACATGTCCAGTTCAAGATTGTTATCTTAAAGTAAATTGCGTAAGATATGTGTAAATGACGTAAATAAATAATATACCGTAGCAGTTCGCTGTTACGGTCTCACCTTTAATGTCTGAGAATTTCACGTCTTACCACACAAACCACAAAGTAATCACAGAATTACTGAGACTACTTGACGAAGACAAGATGGACATACATGTTTGGATGTTTAGATTAAAGCCGAATTTACACTGGTAGTGAATCACGAATGTGGCTTACGCTTTCGTAGTTCACTCTTTTTCCACTAGTATTTCCACTAGTAAATAAATTTTCGTGAAGCATGATAATTCTACGAACAGTCAACGCAACGCTACGATATTAGACATGTTTAATATTTCACGCCCCAAGAAAACTTATTGAAATTCAGTTGTTTTGTACACATAATCTCAAAAATGAGTGTCTCAAAACACCCAAATGTATCTATTTTAAAAATAATCAAGACACAGTTCGAATGACAAATTAATAATAATAAATTTATTTCGTGCCTTTCGACCCTGAAAGACTTCGTTTACATTCTATTACATTTATATATGTGAGCAATTCTTGTCACATATGGAGTACCTCAAGGATCTCATCTCGGACCTATTCTATTCTCTCTATTTATAAACGATATCGGTTTATTCGTTAAACAGTTAGTTAGTTAAAATTTTTGGCGCACAGCAACAAAGGCTATTTGCGCTTATTCGTTAAACATAGCAATTTTCTATTATTTGCGGATGACTTGAAGATATATAAAATCTACGAGAGTATTTAATATTAGATAAATATACTACATTTCATAAATAAAGATGTATTATTATTGCTGACCATGATCTTCTGCAGGAGGACCTGGATTACATTGCACGTTGGTGTATTCAGAACAACCTTCAACTGACGTCTCAAAATGCAAATTTATAGGTTTTTCACGCAAGAAAGATCCGTCTGATACGTCAGAGCGTAGACCCAAAGTATCATAAAAAAGACGAATATGACTATGCGGGGAGATCTACTCCCTAATCCACCATATTTTCTTCTTTCTCGTTTTATTTCTTATAGTCAAAATATGGCTATTTAGAATTTCAGCGGCTATTGTTTCGCAGGTGGAAATAGTAGCTTCGAGCGCATATGCCGCCGTTTTCACGACTGAAAAGGAAACTTTTTAACCAGGGTAATACCCTTTTCATACTAGAACTTTAAGACGAGTGAACTCAAAGTCCACCGATTTATAACATCGGTTAGTGTGACACCACACTAGATATTTAAATCTCTGGTGCTGTCATCTGCTACGGTAATTTTATTTAAGTTAGCGTCATGAAATTACTAGTTTTGTACTCTTTGTAGTTCAGAAAAATCGGATGTAAAATTATTGTAGTATACCATCCAATATTTATCGCTTTGAATCTGTACCTATTGATGCGCACTACGTCTATTTTTGTAAGTTGACAGAATTCAAATAATTGTACTTAACCTAAAGTGGACAGATACTTTGCCAATTTTTGAAGACTGATAATCTTAATCTTTGTTCCAAATCAGTCAATCTCCTGGATTCGCAAAACCATACAGTTTTCTTTTCTAATTTATTACATTTGAAATTGAAGGGAATTATTATTTTATTTATTTTTTGTTATTATTATTTTTGTCTATAAAATTACGATTTTTGTTTATCAAAAATCATTATCGTTGTCATTATCATCGTTATAAAATAGTTTAAGGAAAATAAAAACATATTATATTAATAATGATTACGCTGAATTTGTTTTATGCATAACACCCAACTTGAATAAATAAATGAGAAGTACAGAATTGTAATCAAGAGTAGTTTGTGGACAAGAAATGTTTAAAAAAATTCTACAAACTTACTCAAAAAAAAAAAAAATTAAAGTAATTCCCCCTGTACTTTTTCCCTGGGTTGTAATGTTTAATGGTCACCTTAGATAAGTCATTAGTTAAGTATGTTGTATAAAAAGATACTGAATAAATACAAACGTATATATAAATGTCCTAAGAATGTGAACAGCTAAATCTTATTTATTTTAAACAAAATAAGAAAAAATATTGCTAAAATTGACAGTAAATAACCTCGAAATATGTTTGACAGATGAATAGTTGTTCGCTACGGTCATATGAATATGCGCATCCTATACTGCGCCATTATTGGTTCATTCTGTCCAATATTTTAGGTCGAGACAATAAATATTGGTTGGTTTTCAGTATTGTACTAGATCTAGTACGAAAATCATGTAGTAAACGATACAATAATTTGTGTACTATAAATCGTACGAGATTCAAAACGAGAAATCGCATCGTGTACTACAGGCATAAGATCTTTTTCATCTTAAATTTTTACCATGTTTTCTAGTTGTAACTAATCTTTATTTTTGTCATATTAGCTGCTATCTTTCATCTTTTCTTTAATAATCTTCTTTAATCTGTCACTTAAATATTATCTCTTGGTTTAAAAGAAATGATAGAGATGAAATATCTTGAATAGCAGAGCTTAGAGTTAAATTAAAGTTGTCACATGATTTTCTTACACTCTTTTTATCGTTCTTTTTCTTTTTCAGATACTGTCACGTTCCTTCGTGTAATTATTTTTTAATACTTTTTCACTTCTCTAATTGGCAATTAGTGAATTGATAATTGGATATTTATATTTAGATATATAACTGAGTGGATAAGAGGAGAAACACTTCTTATCCATCATCGATAAATTTAAGAGCAATCTGAGGCATCAGATGTTAATTAGTGATTTGTACTACTGCTAGAACTCTCAGTAACAGTGTTTCTCAACATTTTTGGCATCACGGATCCTCTGTAATGTATTTTGGAGTTGACGGAATCTTACCCAGGAGGTTCCAGCCTTACCATAAAGTTTTCATTGAAATTCATTGAAACTCTATGTCCATCAACAGCTTTAAGATCAGTCTTGATTTATACATGTTTCATCAACCTTCATAATTTTATAATACCTGATTTTACTTATATATATATATATATATATATATTTTTTTTTTTTTTCTGCAGAATTATTTCTATAATTATTTTTTTGTGATATGTGAATGCATTGTACTATTATATGATGTTGTGTTTTTGGTATTTGCATATATGTATTTGTATTATGTTATTTAATGGTTTTTGTCATGATATTTTTTTTTGTAAGACTTATTTTTGTTATGTAAAGAAACTTACAAGCCTGGCTTCTATTCCTCTCTTTTTATAATAATAATAATAATAATAATAATAATAATAATAATGACGTCTCTAGTATGACGCGGCTCAAAAGGTTGCTGAAGTTTGAGATTAGTGGACGCTTGTCAAGACCTGACAAACCCCATAATAATAATAATAATAATAATTCCACAATATGCTTTAATTTTCTTTCAGTACATAATACATACGAGGCGTGTAAATTAAGTAACCGGCCTGGCAACATAGCGTTTAATCTGGCAACATTAGGGACGCAGGACTTGGAGTAACGGCAGGTGAACATGTTATACGCCTTCAGTACGAGTTTGAACTCGCTAGCGTAATTTTGTTGTCCGTACCGATTTTTTTCGTGAAACAATTTTTTCTAATGCGTTCTAAAAATGAGTGACTATCATTTCGAGCAACGGTGTGCTATCAGGTTTTGCTTTATACTTGGACACAGTGCAACGGAAAGTTTTGCAAAACTTCAGCAGGCCTACGGAGACAGTGTTTTGTCAAGGACCCTGGTTTTTTTGGTGTAATGCATTTTCGGAAGGAAGAGAGTTGATTGAAGATGAATCACGCAGCGGAAGGCCTTCATCTTCAAGAACCGATGAAAATGTCGACAGAATCCGGGATCTTGTACGTTCAGATCGTCGGTTGACAGTCAGAATGATCGGGGAAGAGTTGAATTTGACTCACTCTACCATTCATCAGATTTTGACCAATGAATTGGGGATGATAATGCACCTTGTCACACAGCAATTTCAATAATGAGTTTTGGCCAGTAAAAACATTCCTGTGGTTCATCAGCCTCCTTATTCGCCTGACTTGAGTCCTTGTGACTTTTTCGTCTTCCCAAGATTGAAAAATCACCTCAAGTGACGTCATTTTGGGACACTCGAAAACATTCAAATGTCTGTAACCGACCAGCTCAAATTTATTCCAGTATCCGAGTTCCAGCACTGCTATGAGAATTGGAAGAACCGTCTCCAGCGCTGTGTTTCCCAAGATTCCAAGATTCTGCAAGGTTGAAGCTGTTTTCTTGTAGATTTTTGGCTCTTATTAATTGATTATTAGACCGCAATCAACTGATCTAAATGTAGCAAATAAACATAAACTTTTCAGCTTCCAAACGCTGTTAAAAATGTTCTATTGCACCGATCTATTTGAACTTAGTGCGTATTTTTACTGAGTATGGCAAATGTCAGAAATAATATCAAACTTGCGTTCTGAGTGCCATCTCTTATCAGACTCACTGACTTATCAAACACCCCTCGTAATACATATTGTTATGAAACGGAATAATTCTACCGGAGTTTTTATTAGATTTTGAATAATATCGGTTTTTACGTCGTGAAATGAAATCTTGAACTAAAAGTCAAACAAAATCTCGCGACTCATCTTTTCCCCATGGAATTTGTCAATACCATAGCGTAGTGTTTTGTTTACAAGGACTGAATTATCGATATCATTTTAAATACTTAAAGAGCTTATGAAAACAACAACGTTTAATATTTAATGTGTTGATAATAATAAATCATTTTAGTTGCAGAATCATGAACATTGCATGCTGCCCTGTGATAAATGGATGTAATTTTCTGCTGTCTACTAAATTGATACAATCTGCTCTGCATTAAATTAAAATGTGTTTAAAAATGAACTAAAACAACAACTATAATACCATTAAAGAGCTGTTTAAATTAATGTTAGTAAATGTTTTAAAAATAGTACGCTAGTATACTGTTTGACAAAAATCTGGTGAAAGAACGGTCTTTATGGTACGCATAGAAAGCACTATGATAGAGACATTTACACAATCAAAGAAACAATTATCAATTCATATTCTAACAGCTGTACATTATATTTATTATTATATTATGAGGAAGTAATGGGATTCGGACTGGTCAGAAGTTAAAACAATATTTTAACTTCGCTAACGTTTTGATTTATGTTTTAAATCTTCATCAGAGCTGTAAGAATTGCGTAGATATAATTTTGGGTTACAATTTTTAGTTAATAAAGTTAATAAAGACAATTTTACATAATTGTTAATATCAAACTACAATTAAATGGTCAAGATTATGCCAAGCATATATTACCTGATTACGTAAAGCATAATGTAACGAATTTCTCGGGAATTTCTTTTAAAGACATTTTTTGGGATTTTTGAAAGGTACATATTTTTAAGAATTCAGATAATAAAATAAAATTAGAAACCTTACGTTTCAGCACGTAACTTTAGAAATATATTTTTAAATGATTCATTGTTCAGGGAGACATTGGGAACTATTGCTTAGTAACTTTGAACACTAGCATCTCCTTGAACAATGCTTAAACGCCTTTTCCTAGAAATGTCTAGAAATGCCTTATAAAAACACACGTCTCTCTGAAGACGAGATAAAAGAGATAAACCAAGATTGAGCTTTAATAGCTTTTTTACTATGTTACTATGTTAATTCAGTATTCAGTCCGGTTAGCATTAACATCTAATTTGTTGAATTCGTAGAGGCACTGTGTCGGCATTCTGGTGGTTTATCCGATTCTATTTGTTTTAATCTTTGTCATTATTTTTACTTATATTTTAATCTTTTAAACTAATAGTAAATATTACTTTTAATAAATCAAATTCATTAATTATAAACCGTCTTACTTAACGTGTGTAAACCTTCAGCGTTAAGAACTTAAGTGAACAGCTAAGATCCAGACTATTAACAAGATCAGTCGGTTGGTGAGTACTAATACATATCATTTAATTCACATATCGTAATGATGAACCCTGGATAACACTCACGCCTACTACCCGAACTCCTTTAGCCAGAAATCTCATATCAGTTTGAGGTCAGATTTCATATTATATCACAGGCTTGCTACATAGTTGATAATAAATGGTACGTTGTAAAGTAACGTACCGGGCTCGCTACAATATGCTGCATTTTCGTAACAAGGTAATATTTCATCACGAATAAATATTGAAACTAGGTCAATCAGAGGTATAAGTACATGGATGTCGTACGGAATCCGGGCAGAGGAACTTAACCAACTTCTCTACAAGTTCCAGTCAACACGGTAACGACCGAGACACCGACTCCATATAACAATACATGCGGTGAGCCAATCAAGCAGTGTCATGTGAGTGAGAGAAGGCTTCTCCAGGCTCCTAGACTCCCTGAGGGACAGCCCCCGCCTCGGAGATAGGTCCAAGCCGATCCTGGCCAACTCTATGTACATGGATTCATGCAATTTACATTTTAAACTGGATATATATCAAACTATGAAACACTCAATAGCATTAAAACACCTTTCCTAGCCAAAAAAGAGATAACGAAAGGAATCAAAACAGACATCTTTAAAAAAGTCGCAACACCAATACTGACCTACGCATGTGAAGCATGGACTATGACGGAAAAACATAAAAGCAGAATTCGAAGCACCGAAATGAGATTTCTGAGGAAAATTGAAGGCAAAACAAAGAAAGACCACATAAGAAATGAGACATTCCGGGAAAATTTACACACAAAGCCAATAGAAAACACAATCCAAGAAGGACAGCTAAGGTGGTTTGGACATGTTCAAAGAATGGGAGAAGAAAGAACAGCGAAGAGAGCATTTTCAGCAAGACCTGATGGCAAAAGACCCCGAAGCCGGCCAATAAAAGCGTGGGAGATGGAAGTGGCACTAGCCATAAAGGACAGAGGAGGAACCTGGCAAGATGGAAAAACTTTAGCACGAGATAGAAAGTGATGGCGTAAGTTCTGGAAAATAGTGCCACATAGAGACAACCCAGCAAACATTTTTATACGGGCCAGTACTGGTAAAGCACATACTCCCCGGCATTGAAAATAATGGGCCAGTACCCCGGTGTCCCCGTGGCCGTTACTGGCCCATTGATGTATCAGTTGCCGGCCCAGCAACGGTAAAGTGCAAAATAATCGCATTAGTTGCAAGATTTATTTCTGATGGTTTTAAGTAAAAAGTATGAGTGAAGAAGAGTGCTTATAAAATGCTGGTAAAGTACTTCGTATAGGCGGAATGCGAAATAGAAATGTGAAGTACATTATTAATACTGGCGTTGCACTTACTTTTGGTGCCAGTAATTTACCAGCATAAAAGCAGTTAGCCGGAATTCGGCCGTTAGTTGAATGTTTGCTGGGAAGTGACTCAACTCACACAGCCTTACACCGAAAGGTAGAAAGGCTTAGGATTAAGTAAGTAAGAAACACTCAAAATCTCATCACGATCGACAATGTAAAAATCGATAGACATTTACCGATAAAACGCCAAATCTCAGTGCTTTAATTTAAATTTCTTTATTTTCATTGTGCATGCTACTTAATTTCCACGTACAAATTTAACGTTATGTTTAATTTAAAATTTTGACACTGTGAATGCATCATTAAGGTCTAAATTTCAAAATAGTTCTAACTTCTTTTAAAATTATTATGATAAAAAAGAAATACTGTCCAATTTTTAACTCTTAAAACTTTGTTCACAATTTCCTAGTTACTGATATCAAAGTTCCGAGATATAAAATCGATTTCTCGCAGTTACCTATTGTCGTTTACACTTAAAAATTTTATAGGATTTCAGGGGCTTTGTGTTGAGTACTTTTTAAAAGTTGACTGTCTTTGAAAGTGAGCATCTTAACTAAATGGCTAATCTCGAAGAGAAAACACAAATAAGCTATAACACAAACTCTATAAAATCGGTTATAATATTTTCTTCAAGTTTTAAAATGTTTTATGTCGATATTACGTACTTTGTTATTTATGGATTAAATGTATTTACCATAAAACCGCAGTTCCGTCTTTTCCATAAGGGCACATGAGGCACGAGCCCAGGGCCCCCGGTGTGATGGGGGCCTCAAAATTCCGAGGTAGTCGTTTACACGGAAAAAAGAGGAGCTCAATTTTTAGTGCAATTTTACTACAATTTTACTACTTTTATTAAAAAACCTTGCGAATGAATCGGCGGACTTGAGTATCGCAGCCTTAGATACTCTAATAAAATCAGATAAATTAGAAAAAAAATTCCAGAATGTGGAAGTTGCTACAAGAATATTCCTTTGCTTCATGGTCACCAATTGTAGTGGGGTTTTACGGCTAAAAATAATAAAAAATGAATTACGAACGATTATGTTAAAATAACGAAGTACTAATTTGTCAATCATGTGCATAGAAAGTGATATCCTTCAAAAATTAGTCTCGGGTACAAATTTTAGTTCATCACGGGCATCGAAAGTGAATGAGTTTAAACGTAGTCATACATCCACAAGTGATGAACATGAAGCCAGAATGATTGGCAAAAGCCACGATATGGTCTTGAGCAGGGGTGGGAATACTTTTTACCACGGAAAGACAACTTTAATTTCGAAGACAGTAATAAGGCCGCAAAATATTTACCGTCTTTCCTGGAATAATTCTCCCCATACAATATATATCTACCCACCTGTATTTTATAGACGCAAAATAAATAAAAATAAGGACAATAAATGATAATTTATCAAATTGTTATTTAAATGTAATTTTATTAATATGCATCCTAAATCATTTTATTTAATTTAACAATATGTATATTCATTCAACAAAAACAAACATTATGACTTAGATTATTCAACAATAACAAAAAAGATATCAGATTTGAGGACCATTTAAAGATCCAAATAACTAATTTAATGGGACTTTTGGGTTTGTTTTTTACTTGAAATAAATTGGATTCAGGCTGCAGTTTCGTAACACGTAACTAAAGTTGATCTTCAAATGAAAATCAGTTATTTGAGTCTTTAATTGGGTCTTAATTTGTATGAGATATGAAAAAGATGATTCGCAACAGTAAGTAATTCCGAAGCAAGAAAGCAGTCAACGAGCATGTTGACGTAAATGTGGGTATTCAATTGCATTTTTCCAAATATCAACAGGATCTTTCTTTGTATCAAAAAGAGACTTTATTATGTTATCTTCACCTAGCTCCAACAATTCCATATGTACTTCGCTGGGTGGCTCTGAGACATCAACCATATCTGGCTCAAAGGCTAATTTCATTGCTAGAGTATGTTCTTCAAAATCAGAAAACCTTTCAAAACAGCTGTGTAATTCTTACATGCTTCAGATGATGCAGATGTTCATTTAATAATTTTTTTAATTGCGGGAAATATTCTTTAGATATATCCTATCGAAAGAAGAGAGTTTTTTGCTCTGCTGGACTAGTAACTGAATTAATATTTGTGGTTTTAAATTTGACAAAGAAAACGTAAAAAAAGTAATTAATTTGTAATTTGTAAAAATATATAAAAAGTATGATAAGGCCGCAAACAAGATTTCAAAAGGCCGCAGGTTCCCCACCCCTGGTCTTGAGTGATCGACGAGTCAAAGTACGCGAACTTGTTGAGGTCACAGGTATAGCACATGACTCAATAGTTTCAATTTTGCAAGAAAAATTGGAAACGAAAAAGATATCGGCAAGATGGGTGTCGCGTTGGAGAAAAAAAGAAATCGTGTGGTCGATTCAATGGTTAGTTTGGCGCATTTCCATCGCAAAACGAGACGCAAAAGCAGCAGATCATTTTGAAACGTGGCTTCCTCAGAGAGTTATCCCGTTTTCCAAATGAACATCCGTGACTGGTCAAGTGTATTGACTACTTAAATGGGATAGGACTTCTTGTCATTGAGAATCATATGTATTTAAACAAAGCTTTATTAAATGTCGAAATTTGTCACAAAACTTAATATGACCCCTTTTAAAAATATCCGATTCCTTTGAACCTAACCAACTGAATTGACGATGGCATAATGAAGCTCTGTCGATAGCGTTATTCGAATTACAAAGTGCACGCCATATCGTGTGATACTTGCCTGACTGCTGACCATCTACTGGCCTTTGAATATAGATAAAGTAACAAAACACATCGCGTTTATACTCAAATGAACTGTTATTTTCCTATACCTATCAACACAACATTGTTTATCACGAAACATTAAAAATTAATATTGTTTTGTTCAAACGTTCTGTAAACAATTTTTATAAAAATTTAAAAAGGATTCATTTTTAACTTATTATATCTTGTGTCTTTCTGAATTGTGAACTTAGGAGAATAACATGAGAAATCAGTTTTTTGCAGACTGCTGCTCAACGTTCTTGCATAAAACAATAGTCATCGATCAACGATTGATTTTTAACGATTGATGATGATTTTTTACGATTTTAGTAAAGGCCTAACTCAACAACAATGCATAGATTCGCTTCGTTCAATTTTTGGTAATGAAGCACCATCAGAAAAGACTGTTTACAATTGGTTTGCAGAATTTCTTCAGGGTCGTGCGTCCGCCAGTGATGAATCTCGTAAAGGTCGACCAAAATCGGTTGTGATTCAAAAAAACATCAATGCTGTGCGCAAAATGATTGAAGAAGATCAGCATGTGACTTACCGTGAGATAGAGGCATACTTTGGTATATCACAGACTGTAATTCAATTTTGCATGGACATTTAGCTGTGAAAAAGATCTGTTCCCGATGGATTCCGCATAATTTGACCGAAGCTCAAAAAAACGTGTTGATTGGTGTAAGGGAATGCTAAAAAAATTCAAGCAAGGCTCTGCAAAATCCGTATACAACATCGTTATATATGACGAAACTTGGTTTTATTTATATGAACCGAAAACTAAGCAATAATCCACTGATTGGGGTCTTCCAAAATGAACCGAAACCACAAAAGTTGTTCGTTCACGAAGCACTTCCAAGAAAACGCTTGTTTCTTCGGTTGTACTAGACATGTCGCAACCATTCCTTTAGAGCAGTGTTTTTCAATAGGTGGTCCGCGGACCACCAGTGGTCCCCAGAAAATTTTAGTGGTCCGCGAAAGTTTTTATATCTGTTTTTTGCAGTTTTTTTTAAATTTTTTTATACACTTTTTTATGTAAATAATTTATATTTTGTTTATTTTCTGTAAACTTTCTGTGATTTTCTACAAATAAAATAAATGTTTTTAGTAGCATATTAAATAAATTTGTTTTCTTGCAAGAAATGAACCAACAATTATTATTAGTGGTCCGCGTTAGAAAATTATGTATTATACTGGTCCGCGGTGCGTCTTTGGTTGAGAAACACTGCTTTAGAAGGTCGGAGAACAGTTAATGGTGAAAGGTATACAATAATTTGTTTGCCAGAAGTCATCGACAAAATCAGGAAAAACAACCAAAAACTTCGCATCATTCTTCATCATGACAATGGAAGCTCCCACACAGCACGTCAAACAATTGATAATTTGTAGGAGAAAAACATCGAATTAATGTCTCATTGCCCGTATTCACCTGATTTATCCCCTAATGACTGTTTTTTTGTTCCCCAATGTCAAACAAAAAATGTGTGGACAGCGATTTTCATCACCTCAAGTTGTTGAAGCCTTCGAAAACCATGTTTTTGAGATACCAACTTCAGGGTAGAAAAAATGTTTCGAGAATTGGTCTGAATGCATACAAAAGTGTATAAATCTTAAAAGCGAAAATTTTGAAAAGCAAGTTATGTGCTATGCAGCACAACACAAGGAAGTCACCGGACCCGACCTGCTGCATCAGCAGCAACATTCCCATAAAGATATAAAAACATGAAAAATGATATAGTTATAGGTATAGTCATGTAGTTAGTCAGATATAGTTATACATTGTCAGATAGTCATTCATATAGTTATGAAGTTAGTTGTAATACTTTAAAATATAATTGTCGAATAAAATATAATCTTTTTAAAAATCTCATTTCGATTTCCAATCATAAATTTAGCAATAAAACAGATAGTTCCAAAACATTTTTTTTTCTTTCTTAGTTTTTGTAAAAACTTAAAAGGTAATCCGTACTAGTTCTGATATCACTCATCACTCGTAGGTTTAAAAGTGAAACTCAATGTGCTTGATGTAATTGGTTTAGATGCAATGCAATTGAAGAGATTGAATCTTGCAACGAAGGTTGCGGTCTCGTCTTCTAACTCCTGAGTTGCAAAGCTCTCGAGATATGCTTACATCAGCTTTTCTCAACTTTCCCATTTATGTAACTACTCTATGTTAAACATAATTAAGGAAAATAAATGCTAGTTTTAACAGGATAACTTCCTACAATAACAAACTGTATTAAATTAACTCTTTACTTTGATATCTCATATGTTATTAAAATAAATCATTTCATCTATACTTCTACTCATTATTGAACATGGAGATTTCCGCACATACGAGGTGTGTAAATTAAGTAATTGGACTGATTTAATTTTTTTTTTTATTCGAATAGAATTACAATTCAATATTGTCTTCCTCAAAATAACTTCCTTGGGAAGCCACACAGCGCTGAAGATGGTTCTTTCAATCCTCATAGCAGTGCTGGAACTCGGATACTAGAATAGCTTTCAGCTGGTCGGTTACGGACGTTTGAATGTTTTCGGGTGTCTCAAAATGAAGTCCCTTGAGGTGATTTTTTAATCTTGGGAAGAGGAAAAACCACAAAGACTCAAGTCAGGCGAATAAGGAGGCTGAGGAGCCACAGGAATGTTTTAACTGGTCAAAAACTTTGTCTCCTGATGTCCTTTTGGTTCTGTGAAAGGTTTTTTGGAACCATTTTTGCACAGATTTTTCTTTTTAAAACATTGTATGAGTTAACAGAGACTAACTTAGAATAACTACTTGTGGTGGGCCATTAATTGTATGCAGAAAACGAATATTTCCAATTTTGTGGGATTCGTGACCCAATTCATTGGTCAAAATCTGATGAACGGTAGTGTGAGTCAAATTCAACTCTTCCCCGATCATTCTCACTATCAACCCATGATCTGAACGCACAAGATCCCGGATTCTGTCGACATTTTCATCGGTTCTTGAAGATGAAGGCCTTCCGCTGCATGATTCATCTTCAATCAACTCCTTCTGAATATTCCTTCTGAAAATGCCTTAAACCACCAAAAAACCTGTGTCCTTGACAGAACACTGTCTCCGTAGGCCTGCTGAAGTTTTGCAAAAGTTTCCGTTGCACTGTGTCCAAGTCTGAAGCAAAACCTGATAGCACACCGTTGCTCGAAATGAACGGACGTTTGAATGTTTTTGAGTGTCCCAAAATGACGTCCCTTGAGCTGATTTTTCAATCTTGGGAAGACGAAAAAGTCACAAGGACTCAAGTCAGGCGAATATGGAGGCTGCGGAGCATCAAACACCCAAGTCTCGTCACCAGTAATGACACGTTCCAGAAAATGGGTATCATTTTCAATCGATTCCAAAAAGTTAAGGCGTCTTTTAGACCGGGAGCTCATGACATTTTTGGTCTCCGATTTCATACAGAATGCCTTTTGGAGGAGAGAATATTTACCCTGTGACAACAAAAAAGGGATGGTACTAAACCCCTGCACGCTTTCCGGTCATAGGGAAAATTGCATTTCCACTTGCACAAAATTTTTGTGCTTTTCTCTGATTTAATATTGCTTGCCCTTTTTTCAAAAGAAAGTTATAACAAATTTAAAGTCTTTTAAATATATGCATGCGATTCGGAGGGTCCCAAAGGGCTCAAACGGTCATGTGATCTTGTAATAAAAAAATATGATTTTCCGCGTTTTCATACAGCATGCCTATAATTAAAAGACTTTAAATTTGTTATAACTTTCTTTTGACATAAGGGCAAGCAATATTAAGTCAGAGAAAAACACAAAAATTTTGTGCAAGTGGAAATGCAACTTTTCCTATGATCGGAAGCGTGCAGGGGTTTAGTACCATCCCTTTTTTTGTTGTCACAGGGTAAATATTCTCTCCTCCAAAAGGCATGCTGTATGAAATCGGAGACCAAAAATGTCATGAGCTCCCGGTCTATTTGCCTTATGTCCTTTTGGTCCTGTGAAAGTTTTTTTGGAACCATTTTTACGCAGATTTTGCGCAGATAAAATATTCCCCGATCATTCTGTTATCCGACGATCTGAACGCACAAGATCCCGGATTCTGTTGACATTTTCATCGGTTCTTGAAGATGAAGGCCTCCCGCTGCGTGATTCATCTTTAATCAACTCTCTTCCTTCTGAAAATGATTTAAACCACCAAAAAACCTGGGTCCTTGACAAAACACTGTCTCCAAAGGCCTGCTGAAGTTTTGCAAAAGTTTCCGTTGCACTGTGCCCAAGTCTGAAGCAAAACCTGGTAGCACACCGCTCGAAATAAATGTCACTCATTTTTAGAACGTACTAGAAAAACTGTTTCACGAAAAAAATTGCTGCGGACAACAAAATTATTCTAGCGAGTTCAAACTCGTACTGACTGCGTATCACACGTTCACCTGCCGCCCCTCCAAGTCCCGCATCCCAAATGTGGCCAGATCAAACGCTATGTTGCCAGTCCGGTTACTTAATTTACACACCTCGTAAAATCGGCTCACTAATCTGGACTCTTGCGGAATAGTTCATTAGTTGCAAATTTGGCATGCAATTCTTTCAAATAAAACAACTATCTCAACTAACCTTAATCGAATTTATAATTATAATAATGCAAATATTAATTAATGTCGATATTTGTAAAAGCATTATTAACATTTTGCATATAACAACTGATTAATGAATTAGATGCAATATGTTAATTGAAAATGTGGAATATTTTGCATAAATGTGGTAAATATGGGGAATATTTACAATTTTCAATGACGCCTGATTATGCACTATTAATAATTTCCTGGATTAACTAAGTATTGTCTATAAATATTAAATATATTAATTCAGAAATGTAGATTTAAAAAATATATATATGCATGAACATGGATTATTTAATAGAGAAATTTATACTAAAATCTATATAGGCAGTAAAGATTTGACCTAGACCTTTTTATAGAGCAACAACAATAACAACACAAAGTTAATGAAATAAATTTTATTTTTGAAAATAATTCCCTTGCTTTAATACTCTTGGTGCTGTTTTTATGCGGTGGGTACGTTCGGCTGAAATCCGCATAAAAAACGCACAAAACAAAACATATGTTTCTATTAAAAAGTATAGATCCGTTCCAGAGCTTTAAAAGCAGTACAATGTTTGCGCGAAATCGGCAAAAAATATAAATTAAGCATAAAATACTTTTGTTTTTCATTTTTAAACATGATTTATTTATTGATTTTACTGATTCGTGTGAGTATTTTACATTTTACCGACCGCCAACATATATAAGGGAAGTATTGTGATCATACCGATTTTGACATATCGAGATTTCAATGGATCTCCACGAATTGAGATTCCCGAACCAGCGGCTTCAGAAACTAAAGCAGAAAATGAAGTGAAATAGTTCCTTTTTGATTTTCCTTCTATGTTACCTTTTTTTCTTTAAAACTTATTTATTTTAAGTAACATTACACGTGAGTTACTAAAGTGATTAATACATTTCACTACTGTTTTTAACTTGTGACCAAGTAGATTAACATGTATTATTCGACAGCAAAAAGGAACCATGTACTATTTTTTTTGTACTATTTTAAACCTACATCATTCACGAAAAGCAGAAAGAGTATTGGACCGAGATGAGAACCTTGAGGAACTCCCAAGGTCACATGAATGATTTTACATAATGTATCGTTGACCCTGCAAAGTAAACTGAACGATCTGGACAGCTTTGCTCGTATAGCAGGGCTTAAGATCAACGTGAGCAAAACAAAAGATACGCGCGTAAACATCGTAAATACTCGGAATATTCACCTTCAAGATGCAACCATAGACCGAACCTCCAAATTCTGCTACCTGGGCAGCATTGTCACCGAAGACGGGGGAGGTAACGTGGATATCATGTCTAGAATTCAAAAAGCAAAGCTAGTGTTTGCCTCTTTGAACAAATTCTGGTCATCAGCCCTCCTAACCAAGAAAACGAAAATCCGAGTATTTAATAGCAATGTGAAGTCTGTACTGTTATATGCCTGTGAGACATGGTTGATTAACGAGACATTCACCGATAAACTGCAAGTCTTTGTTAATAAATGTTTAAGAAGGATAATGGGAATCCATTGGCCTGACACCATAAGCAACGAAGAACTATGGCGAATAACAAAACAGTCAGAGATCGGAAATGAGATACGCTTGCGCAAATGGAGATGGTTGGGACACATACTTAGGCGAGACTCAGACAACATAACCAGACAGGCCCTTCACTGGATCCGCAAGGAAAAAGGAGGATCGGACGACCGAAGAACACATGGAGGCGCACAGTGGAGAAAGAATTGCGAGACATGGGAAAGTCGTGGGGTGAAATCAAGATCTTAGCACAGAACCGCACCAGATGGAGATGCTTTATTGAGGCCCTTTGCTCCTCTTGAGGAGTTGTAGGAGCTAATATATATATATCGTTGACCCTCATGTTTTGTCTTTTACCAGTTAAGTATGATTCAATCCAGTATTGCAGTCTCATTTTTGCAGTAAATCCACGATATCTATTCACGACATAGGTAACTATTCCGAAGTAAATTCGAAAAGACTAGGTCAAACAAATACTCCGCTCGTATTTTGGTTAGTTGTCACTTCTAATCAAAATTTCCAAATAATGTTATTGGTTTCGAGGTTTTATTATATACCAAACAAAATACATTTCTGATATGTCTCTGTATTTCCAACCAAAAATATTTAAAACAAATGAAAACTTAGGTAATTATATTAATGAAAATATTACATTATTGAAATTGTAGCCGTGAGCATAGATATCATTTGTTTACAGTGTAGGACAAGAGGATTAGTGTAGATGGCAGCACAGTGTTGTATATATATTATCTCACATTTAAGCTAATTGTATTATCTGAATAGAGCACACATTCACATTGTCCTGGTCAGTTTGCGGCATTAAGGGGTTTTATTCAGCTATTTCAATGGAATTAAAGCTGTAATCTCTGGATATATTCGCTACCTATAGGCTGGATGACGCACAGTTTGATACGATGACAGCTATACTGTATATATATGCTTCACTCCATATCCACTAGTATGAATAGCAGTACGTTGATAAGAATATTAGTTGGGAATTATGCAAATATTATCATTTATGCTCATTACATTGGTTTATAGATTTGCAAATAATTTCTGTATCTTTCATGAAATTATATATTTTGGAATCAAACCCAGAAAGATCACGAATATCACCGAAGTCTTCACCCAAAATCCTCAGTGAGTTTACCATCCTAGTCAAAACTCGTCAGGGATTACTTAATCTGCAGTGTTTGTTAGAACGACTCGTCCTGGTTACAGCTAAAAGTATCCTCAGAAGTCAGGACCCACTATTACAATTCGTTAGTGAGCATGAATTTAGTGGCAAAGGGGTGTTTCATTATCAGGCAACGCGAAATGTAGCAATGAGATTTAACCTGGCAGACTATTAAATGTAGATGTATCTATACGTCTATACTTTCTTCACTCATTTCTATTTTGCTACAAGAAATAAATAAAATATTTCATTTGAACCTACACTACCGACAGAAAGTTTGAGGCAGGTTATGAATTTATACTTTCAAGATTTTTTTTTTTTTATTAAAAAAAATAATATAATTTTTTGTAAGTGAAATTTTATTTTACAATTAAAAATGGGTAAGCGAGGAGAATTAAGCACTGCCGAAAGAGAAAGAATTCTCGTTTATCACGACGAAGTTTATTCGCAAGACCAAATTGCAAAATAAAATGAAAATTTCAAGATGTGTGCAAAGGACATTGCAACGATGCGAAGAAAATAGTGCCCATGCGAGTAAAAAACGCTCTGGGAGACTTAAAAAAACTTAGTAAATTAGAGGATAGAGAAATAAAAAAGATTTCCCTATCAAATAGAAGGTACACCGCCGAAAAAATCAGATCTGTGTACAATTAGTTCAATGATGTTAAGATTAGCACTTCCACTGTCAAAGATCGTCTGAAGCAATTCGGCTTACATGGGCGTGTAGCCGCTCTTAAACCCTTATTAAGACCAGTTAATAAGACAAAAAGGTTAAACTGGGCTAAAAAACATAAAAATTGGTCAATCGAACAATGGAAGAACATCCTTTGGACAGATAAGTCAAAATTTGAACTTTTCGGTTCAAAACGCCGTGTTTTCGTTCGAAGATATACGGGAGAAAGGTATTCTGAAGAATGTTTGGTACCAACAGTAAAACATGGGGGTGGATCTGTCACTGTTTGGGGATGTTTTGGTGGAGAAAACGTTGGAATTTTACATAGAATCGAGGGAAGAATGACAAAAGAAATTTATAAAGATATTTTAGAGCATCAAGTACTACCATCTGGTGAGAGATTATTTTTCAATCAGTACGTTTTTATGCATGATAATGATCCAAAACATAACAGCAAAATCTGTAAAAACTATTTAAAAGAACTTGAAAGTCTTCAAGTTCTAAAAATAATGGAATGGCCACCACAGTCACCAGAACTTAATCCGATCGAGTTACTATGGGAAGAACTTGACAGAAATGTACGAAAACAGCAGCCGTCTTCTATAGAAAACCTTTAGCACATATTGCAAGTAAAATGGAACGCAATACAATCCGAAACACTGCGTAGATTAATTAATCGTATGCCGAAGATTTGTGAAGCTGTAATAAAGTATCGAGGTTATTTTGTGAAGCAAAAATTTAAGCAAAATGTATTTTTAATTTGAAATTGTTGATACAAAATGTTTAATTCATGTAACCATAATATTTAATGTACAAATTTGACTTGAAAAGGTTTATTTATTTAGCTATTTCTAAAAATTCAGTACCTGCCTCAAACTTTCTGTCGGTAGTGTAAATGAAGCATTTGAATCTAGTTATTCATGGTTTCCCAAGAGGAACCTATCAAACTTCAAAAGTATGTCTTCATTAATTTTAAATTATATCAATATTGGTCCAATTCGAAAAAAGAGTTTACAGAGTTTAGCTTATTGAAAGAAAAATTCAATACATTGCATAAATATGTTTTATTTCAAATTCAAGTAATAACAATAATAATGGAAAAATGGATGAAGAAATTATGGAAAGAGTAGGCGCAGCAGGAAGAATGTTCAACAGCATCAAAGCACCGTTCTTAACTAAAAAAGAAATACCAACTAACATCAAGGTAGAGATCTTCAAAAAAGTGACAGTACCAATTTTGACATACGCCTCAGAATCCTGGACCATTACAGAGATGCACAGGTCTAAAATAAGAAGCTCCGAAATTAGATTTTTAAGGAAAATCGAAGGTAAAACAAAATTGGACAGAATAAGAAATGAAGTATTTAGGAAAAACTAGGCACAAAACCAGTAGAGACTATAATAGAAGAAGGACAACTAAGATGGCTGGGACATATACACAGAATGAGTAAAGACAAAATAGTAAAAAGAGTTTATGAAGCAAGAACAGTGAAAAAAGTTACACCAGGAAGACCGAGAAAAACCTGGCACCAAGAAACAAAAGAAGCTGCAACGAAGAGAGGAGTAAAGTGGGAGGAGATAAGAAAATATACAAAGGACAGAACACGATGGAAAGAAATATGGAGAACAACACCAGAAAATAAGTAACTCGACTATAGCCTTACACCGCAAGGTAGAAAGGCTTCAGGATTAAGATAAGCTAAGCATTTTTAAGTACATGGAAGCCAGAGAAAACTTAAAATCACGCCGCGATCGACCGGTAGATCGCGATCAACTAGTTGGGCAGCCCTGCCATAGTCTATGAATGATTACGGCATTTTGGGTGCACCATTTCATTTCAGAAAGCAAACAAGTTAACATAGAATGACTCCCACATATATTTTCCGCCAAAATTGTTTTAATATCACAACGTGAATTTTGAAATATATATTCATTTTAATATATTTCTATGCGAGACGAAGTATCACTAAGAGTATTCCATTATTCATATTATGTATTTGCTTTAGTAAATTTAAATGTCTTGTCATATTCAATTTACGTTTCATTACGGTCCAGAACCTTAGAATAAAGGCCGCCATTTCTCTTATTATTAATATTAAAGCACACTATTTAAATGTAGATGTATCTACACGTCTACACTTTCTTCACCATTCATTTCTATATTGCTACAAGAAATAAATAAAATATTTCAATTGAACATAAATGAAGCATTTGAATCTAGTTATTCATGTGTCCCAGGAGGATCCTTTCAAACTTCAAGTGTGTGTATCTTCATTAATTTTAAATTATATCAACATTATTCCAATTTGAAAAAGTTATAGTATTTCTAAAATGAAACTGCCACTCTTGTTAAGAAGCTTAACAATGCAGTAATGGGTTTATGGCAGTAATCTTAATACTCTGTAAAAAGAATAATAATAATAATAATAATTTATTGGTGTTATGTACATTATGAAAAAATGTTTACACAAGTCAAAAATTACATACATGTCAATTTAGATAAAATTACAATAGAAACAAAGTACAATGATATTACAATATACAAGATGTCTCAAAAGAAATTTTATATTTAGTGGATCGATTAAAAAAAAAGTAAGCCGTATATAGAAAAAATGCTTATTAATTATTAAAATACACTTTTTGGGGATTTATTTCTTAAAAATAATATCGTCTAAATGTAGACCCTCGCGTTCTCGGCACTCATTTAATCGAACAGTAAATTTACTTATGACGTCTCGGCAGGTGGACTCAGGGATGGCTGCCATTTCGTGACGGATATTTTCTTTCAAATGCGCCAGTGAAGTCGGTTTATTGGCGTAAACTTTAGATTTAAGATAACCCCATAGGAAAAAGTCCATATGGGGTTAAATCTGGACTGCGTGGAGGCCAATTTATGTCACCTCTCCGGAAGATCAATTTGCCTGAGAAAATTTCACGAACACGTGGCAGAGACATATTGGACGTATGTGAAGTTGCTCCGTCCTGTTGGAACCATGTTCTTTGGTTATAGCCAGGAAAGTTTTGCAGTTCAGGTACCAAGAAGTTGTCTAACATCTCCACATAACGCTCTGAATTCACTTGTAACTGCACGCCCCCTTTCGTCTTCAAAAAAGTAAGGGCCGATAATTCCTCGCGCCGACATCGCAGCCCATACGGTCACTTTAGGCGAATGTAGGGGTTTCTGATGTTTGCGTTTCGGATTCGTTGCACTCCAGTAGCGGCAGTTCTGCTTATTTACGTGGCCATTAAGATGAAAATGAGCTTCATCCGAAAACAAAATGTTGGTAAACGTTGAAAATCGCTTAATCACCTGATTTCCGAAATTAAGCCTCTGACTGGCATCTTGGGGCTTTAATTCTTACACCAATTGCATTTTGTAGGGGTACAGCTTTAGGTCTTTGTGCATAATGCGATGTAATGATGATCTATGCACATTTAAAGCACTTGCGCGCTTCCGAATTGAAAGGTTCGGGTCGTCACGAACAGACTGATTAACATTCTCCACGTTTTCTACCGTTCTTGATGACCTAGGTCGCCCGGATTTTGATTTATCCAGCGTTGTACCAGTCTCTTCAAACTTTTTAACCCAATGTCGAATGAGAGGAATGCTTGGCGCATCATTTAAGTGGCGAAAACCTCGAATACTGCAGAATTTTCTACGTGCTATAGTCGCCGAATCACCGTTTTTGTAAAACTCTCGCACGCATAACGCGCGGTCTGCTCCCGAGAAACGCTCCATAGCGACTAAATTCCCAAGAGCCAGGCTACCGATTGACATAACCCCGCGCCCCTCGGATACGTTGCGTTCACGCAGTAAGCTAAATAAATTTCTTTTGAGACACCTTGTATTAAAATGTGGTTAGTTAACAATTAAAATATTTTGAAAAGTCGATAGTATAAAATTCACATACATTATATAAACAGTTTTCCGTCAGTATGAATTTCATTCTGAGTTTAAAGCTCTTTATGTTTAAAACCCTTATCTCCTCTGGTAAATGATTGTAAAGGATTGCGGCTAGATACGTACCATTTTTAGATTTACTTAATCTTAGTTTTGGTAGCCTTAGATTGCATTTACTCCGGATGTTTTAATTGTGAGTATTATAAATTTTTGCAAAGTTAGAGGTATTTTCCTTTACATATATCAAACAGGTATATACAAATAAACTGTAAACAGTCATTTTATTCGATTTAGTGAACAATGGGCGGCAATGAGCCCTGTAGGGCGCATTGTTCACTATTCGTACGGCCTAAAAGTAAAAAATGCGTAACGTTTCGTATGAGACACACGATTTAAGTTTTCTCAGCGCAAAATTATGTTTCCTTAACGAAGACGCAAGAAAATCAATATGCCGTTCCCAATTTAATTGGCCGTCGATAAATAAGCCTAGGAACTTGACTGGTTCGCCAAAGGTGATGTTGTTGGCTATGTTCCGGTTTAGCGAGAATATTAAATTATGAGTTTTATTCTCATTTAGGGTAAGGAGATTGGCAGAAAACCAATCTTGGGCTTTGCTCATCGACTGCTCGGCTATTTGGCGCAGTTCTTCAGGAGAGGAATGTCTGGATAATATAGTGGTGTCATCTGCGACTAGGATGACATCAGAACTGCCAGAGGAAACATATTTTGGTAGATCGTTTGTGTATAATATAAACAATAAAGGACCAATAATAGTTTCTTGGCCCACTCCGTATTTGATATTTTTTATAGATGATGAAATACCATTTTTTGTGACGAATTGCGATCTGTTCATTAAGTAGGATTCAGTGAGTGAATTAGCTACGCAACGAATTCCGTACGACTCAAGTTTTTTTAATAGTAACTTGTGAGGTACGCAATCAAACGCTTTTGACAGATCACATAGCGTTATTTGGGTAACTTCATGATTTTCAAAACCTTGAATGACGAATTTTATAAGTTCGGTTGCTGCTTGGGTGGTGTTCATCTTAGGTCGGAAACCAAACTGTTTATTGTCTAAGATGTTGTTTGAAAAGATGAAGGAGGTTAGTCTACTTTTGAAAATTATTTCAAAAACTTTAGAAAAAGTTGGTATTATGGATATCGGTCGGTAGTTTGACTCTAGATTAATATCCCCATTTTTGAAAATGGGAACTACCCTAGCTAATTTCAATTTTTCGGAGAAAATGCCAGTTTAAATAAAAGGGGTATTAAGGTAATTTTAAATTTAAATATCAGGTGATTGCAAAAGTTCGTGCCCGTGTAATGATGACTGTATCCGTGATTTGATGAATAGTAATCCACGGATTTCAACTGAAGAGATTGCTGAGAAGTTAAATGTTGACAAATCGACAGCATTTCGCCATTTAAAAAAACTTGGCTATACTTCGAAACTCGATATATGGGTTCTGCACATTTTGACAGAACGGAACAAACTGAAACGTGTTTCCACTGCCGTTCCTCTCCTTGCCCGTCAACAAAATGAACCTTTCTTGGATCGAGTAATAACTGGAGATGAAAAATAGATTATATATCACAACATAAAAAGAAGCTGGAAGCATGGGAGTGAACGAGCAGAATCTTTGGTAAAAGCTGAATTGCATCCAATGAAAGTGTTGTTATGTGTCTGGTGGGATTGCAGAGGAATACTTTATTTCGAGCTTCTTTCACGTGGCAAAACAATAACTGCGGAAAAGTACTGTGAGCAATTCACCCAACTCAATGTGGAAATCCAAGCAAAACGTGCAAGTTTGGTTAGTCGAAAAGGCATCATCTTTCACCACGACAACGCTAGACCACATGTTGCTCAATAGACACTGCAAAAACTTAGGGAGTTAAAATGGGAAATCCTCCAGCACCCGTCGTATTCCTCTGACCTTGCCCCCTCAGATTTTTATCTGTTTCGTTCTCTTCCAAATAATTTGAATGGCAAAAAAACTGTTTTTGTGGAAGAAGTCAAAAACTTGTAAAACGTTGGGAGACAGTTATAGAAAATGATGGGGAGTACATTATTGATTAATAAAAATGTTTTTCTACGAAACTGTGTTTTATTTAATTTTATTTCAAATCGGCCACGAATTTTTGCAATCACCTGATAGAATAGATGCAACACTAGTTTAATTGAAATTTCTTAAAAAACATTAAGGATATTTTCCAAATTTATAATCCTATTGTTTCTAAATTTTAGGGGTTGTTATACTTGGTTGTTAGTTAATTTTCAACGTTCATAGCGTGCATACATTAACAATAGGGCTCTTTGGCGACCATTTGATTTTGAAGAAATTCCTAATTTCTGTAGTGAAAATAGTGAATCTGTGCAAGGTGATTTGGAGTGGTAAAATATGGATGTGGCTACTATTTTACGGCTACCGCCATATTATTGTGTTTTAAAGCCTATAGAACTAATATGGAGCCAATTAAAAGGTAATGTGCGCCGGAAAAATACAACACTGACAGAAAGTGACACTGTATTACAATCAATTGAAGATGAAACAAGTGCAATAATAGTGATTTGTGGAAAAATGTGTAGAACATGTAAAGACCATTGAAACATTTTTTTTTATAAATCCACCAAATAAATCTTCAATAATTATTAATTAAAATGACAGTGGTAGTGACACAAATTCTGATAGTGATATGAACAATGATAATAGTGATAATGATTAATATAATTTTAAATTACAATAAATTGACAAGTTCAAAAAAAGAATGATTTTTGTTTGTGCAAATTTGAATTATTTAATATAAAGACTTTAAAACAAAACGATTTTTAAACATGCTTATATTTATAATTTAAATATAGCCAGTCCTAAGCCTGATAAATATGTGAAGGAATGTCATGTGAGTATATACAGTTTATTCTAAACAGCATATAAGAAAACACGTTTATTTTAAATAATTATTACGGTCCTGGCAACTATTTTTAACAGAACCATAAACTCAGCAGATATAATGGTTATACTATCAGTCATTATTGGAATCAGCAAGTGAGAGTGGCCATTTCATTTTGGAAATACTATACAGTGTTTTGTTTTTTCTTATTACAAGAAAAATTCAAGAAATTTAATAAATAATCTTTTTTATTTGAAAAATTCAAGTAATAACAATAACAATAATTAAAGAAGGAGGTTGTACGGGTTGCGGACAGCAATGAAAACCAATCAAATCAGCAGACAAGTTTCGAATAAGATTTATTCTTCATCGGAGCTACAATAGGATACATATCAGTAGTGTATATAACAGTAGAATGTAGTGTAACAGTAATAAATTATAATAATAAAAGTATGAAATGATTATATTGTGACTAGTTTTCTATTTTATACTTTATTTATTTTTTTATTTATTATCAATTTTGACTAATATTTTCCAACATGCACTTTCACACATCTTTCTATGAATTTTAATGCTCTTATCAGGTACGCAAATATTTTATTTTTATTTATGGTTTTTTATGTATATTTATTTTTATTTTTACTCATCATTTTTTATATTTCATATATATTTATTTATTTTATTTATTTATTTATTCTGCTTTTACATTATACTTTCATTCATAATTTATAATTATAATTTATTACTGTTACACTACAATCTACTGTTATATACACTTATATTATATATCCTATTTTAGCTCCGATGAAGAATAAATCTTATTCGAAACTTGTCAGCTGATTTGATTGGTTTTCATTGCTGTCCGCAACCCGTACAACATCCTTCTTTAATATTTATCTACGGACACGACCACATCCAATAACAATAATAAGCAGCGCATTTGTCTCCCTCGTCAAAACGGGATTGAGGATTACTTAATCTGAAGTACTTGCACAATCGACTCGTCCTGGTTACAGCTAACAGTATCCTCAGAAGTCAGGACCCACTATTACAGTTCGTTAGTAAATACGAATTTAGTGGCAAAGGGGCGTTTCTTTGCCTGGCAGCGCGAAGATAACTACGAGATTCGACTTGGCAGATTTAAGTCCCGTTAGGGAAAACGCTGGAGTACAACTCTCTCGGGAGGAGTCCAGTGAAACGTGGGAGCTACACATGTTGACAAGATAAAACATACGTAAAAAATTGCACTCTGTGTTCTTTCAACATATTAAAAGTCTAGAATTGTCCACCGAACTCACGTTATCGTTTGTTAAGTTGACCGGTTTGCGATCGGAAAAGGAATGTCTTTTGCGTGTTGGTGTTATAAATACTTTGGAGTACAAGGCCCACATATTTAAAATGGCGGAATCGACAATGTGTAGACTGTGCCACCACCATCCTGAAACCATTATGCACATTCTGTCTGCTTGTCCATCTCTTGCAGCGTCGAGCTACTTGTATCTAACTTTTTTATCACACCTTGTATATCTTCCTTGTATATAATAAAATATTTATCACTAATCAGTCCGGATTTAGAAGGAATCATTCGTGTGAGACCGCTTTACAGGGTATGATATCCGAATGGAAGTACCAGTTGGATAATGATTATTTCATTGTTGCAGTATTTCTAGACATACGTAGAGCTTTTGAAACTATCGATAGAGGAATACTGATAGAAAAATTATTTAACTATGGGATCCACAGGGAAGTTGTTTAGGACCGATATTATTTCTCATTTATATTAATGATATTGCCAATAATGTAAATTTTGATTATATTAATTTATTTGCAGACGATACCTTGTTTGCCGTCTATGATAACGATCTTAATAAAGCTATAAATAGAGTAAATGTAGAACTAAATAAATTACACAAATATTTTTGTTTGAATAAATTAAAAATTAATATAGAAAAAACCAAATGTATGATCCTCACGTCAAAATATAAATATTCTAAAATTAATATAAATACAATAAATATTGAAGTAGATAATGAAAAACTAGAACTTGTGTTAGAAATAAAGTATCTTGGTTTTGTTGTGGATAGTTTTTTAAATTTTGATAAACATTTAAATTACATAGTAAATAAAATATCTCAAAAAATTAATTTCTTAAGTAGATTATCGAAGAAACTTTCCATTTCCACTCTTATTACCTTATTTCAATCTCTAATACAACCACACTTTGATTATTGCGGTACTATTCTATATTTAATCAATAAAACTTCCATAGATCGTCTGCAAAAGCTTCAGAATCGTGGCATGAGGGTTATTTTGAAAGTATCAAGGTATACACCTATTAAAAGTATGTGTAATATGTTAAATTGGCTTTCTGTAGAAGACAAATTATTTTATGGAGCAATGTTGTTTATCTACAAACTTTTAACAGGTGTATTGCCAGAATATTTGCATAAAAATATAATTTTCAATAAAGATGTGCACAACTACCCAACCCGAAGTGCTAACGACCTGAGGGTGGTAAAAAAATAAAAGAAGTACAAATGATAACCAGATTTTTTGTAAAGGTTTTAAACAATTTAATAATTTACCATGTAGCTTAAAATTTGAAAGTAGAAATTTAAAGCAATTTAAGAGGGATTTGTTTTCATTTTTAATAAATAAATGTTAATGTAAAGACTAAATTTCTAATTATATTATAATATATATTGTAAACTATATGTATATTAGGCTCTGCCTATTTTGAATAAATATTATTATTATTCCTACATTATTCTGATAAATACTATGGATGTTTTTTTGATTATTTTTTTCCCATTTGTGGGAAAATAATGTCTCATTTGAATGTTGTTAAATTTGTTGTGATGAGGTTTGTCATTTTAAAATTATTTCAGTGCTGTATAATCCTAGTAATTTCATTAAAACGAGAATGAGAAAACAGCAATAACCAACAAGCCAACATAAACAAATCGAATTCATTATGAACGTAATATTTCCATGTGTATTTCTCCCTGCTAGCTGTCAAAGAACTCATTTCTCTGACAAAACTCACTGGCGTGCAATGTCAAATATAATATCTGAAACATGTACCAACGAAATATGAGACAGAATAAATAGAAAAACAGATGTAGCCTCCAATTTTCTTAATATAGATTTAAACCTTCAAATCAAAATTTAATATTAACCCTTACGATATTTGATTATTATTAATAATACTCCCTCCGTCCATTTACATTTTTAATTTTTTTCTTGTCCGTAAATATGATATACGAGATGTGCAAATTAAGTAACCGGACTGATTTAATTTTTTTTTTTAATAGAATTACAATTCAATATTGTCTCCCTCAAAATAACTTCTCTGGGAAGCCACACAGCACTGGAGACGGTTCTGTCAATCCTCATAGCAGTGCTAGAAGTCGGATACTGGAATAGCTTTCAGCTGGTCGTTTATGGACGTTTGAATGTTTTCGAGTGTCCCAAAATGACGTCCCTTGAGGTGATTTTTCAATCTTGGGAAGAGGAAAAAGCAACAAGGACTCAAGTTAGGTGAATAAGGAGGCTGAGGAGCCCTAGGAATGTTTTTACTGGCCAAAAACTCGTTTATTGAAATTGCTGTGTGACAAGGCGCATTGTCTCATCCCCAATGCATTGGTAAAAATCTGATGAATGGTAGTCTGAGTCAAATTCAACTCTTCTTCGATCATTCTGACTGTCTGATCTGAACGCACAAGATCCCGAACATTTTCATCGGTTCTTGAAGATGAAGGCCTTTCGCTGCGTGATTCATCTTCAATCAACTCTCTTCCTTCTGAAAATGCCTTACCACCAAAAAACTTGGGTCCTTGACAAAATACTGTCTCCGTAGAAGTTTTCCAAAAGTTTCCGTTGTACTATGGCTTAGGATGAGGTCAAACAAACAACCATGAACGCTGTATGGAAGAAAATCTACTCAGAGATGGTCGATGATTTTAGGCGCTTAACTAAACTAGAGGATCAAGTGCAGTAAGCTACGGAGACGTGCGTGAATCTGGCGCAGCAATTAGAACTGGAACTGGATAACGATGACATCAACGAAGTTCATTTGAGCAACGATGAAGAATTAACCAATGATGACCTTATTCAGATAGAAGCATTCCGAAATTCCGAAGAAAATACTAAGCTATGTGATGTACCAACTCCGATCCAAAAGAAATTTTCTACTAAAGGATTAGCTGAGGCTTTTCACCTTATAGATGAGGCACTATACAAATTAGAAGCGATAGACTCGAATACCAAGCGGTTCGAAAATGTAAACCGCCGCATAAATTCTGATATGTCGATCTACGATGAAAAGAAGTGGGCGACCAGGCAATCAACTTTAGACAAGTTTATGAGACCTTCAACCAGTGCTGGAAATCCAGAGCCAACACAAAGTTATAGAAGTAAAAGGAAAATCTTCTACTGACAATCAAATATTTATGAATATGAATATATATGAATTTCAGTTTATTTTTGTTTTGTTTCTTTTATATACGTATTTATGTAGCGTATTTTTCGGACCATAAGACGCACCTTTTTACACAGAAAAATCTACTCACAATTAGGGTGCGTCTTATGGTCCGAAGATACAGGTGCGTTGTTTCAAAAGTGTGCGATATTAGTGAGGAATCAATTCGGAGTGCACAAAACAGAGTCAACCAATAAAATATAATAGAAATGAATACAGAATTAGTAATTTGTGGAGGCCTTACAAGTCAACGACAACCTTTGGGTCGATTAATAAACCATTTAATAATTTTATGCGGAAAGATTGGAACAAACGAATGATAAAGCCAAATCGCGATGTTACAACAACGGATGAAACGAACGACAATTTCAAAAGTACTTGGGTAAAAAATTCATGGGAAGCTGTAAAAGAAAAGACGATTATAAAGTATTATAAGAAATTCGGTAAAGCAACGCATTGGATAATGTCGAAGATGACTTGGTTTTTGAAGAGATTGACTACAATAGTTCACACGAAAATAATACGAACAATGACATTAACGAGACGAGTGATAGAACAGAGAGTGAAGATGACCAGAATGTTGCTGGTACAAGTTATTGTAATAATAAATATTCTTTCTAAAAATTGTCTCATATATTTGGGGTGCGTCTTATCGTCCGGTGCGTCTTATGGTCCGAAAAATACGGTAGTTTATATTTCTTTTGTTCCTTTATAAAAAATAAATAAATAATATACAGTATTGGCCATAAAGATTGCAACTTTTAACATCTTTCAATTTTTAATAATAACATTGGAAAATAAATATTCTTAATTCTATAATTTAATCATATTTTGTTTGTTACATCAATCAATAATCAAATAATCTGACTTACAGATTAATAATAAATTATTTCTTCATTTTTGCTTGGACAAAAATATTGCAACTACTTGAATTTTCTTGTTATATGCAGATTTTATCCATAAATTATATGTTGTACAGAAGTAATATTTCAGTTTATATTTGTCAATCATGGGTCGTAGTAAAACTGTTTCAAGTGAAATTAGAAACTTCATAATTTCTGGTTTTAAAGACGGGCTGCTGCAAAATGTGATTTCACAAAATTTAAATGTTCATAAATCTACTGTGTCGCGAATTATAAAACGATTTCGAGAAGAAGGTAAGTTTGAAGTTTCAAAAATTCCAGGACAGCCACCAATAACTATAAAACGAACTGATAAAAAAAATATTTATATATCTACCAATAACCCCTTTCTGTCATCGGAGAAAATTTTGGGCCTTTTGCCACAAATGGATAAAGAAAACATCTCAACAAGAACTATTCGCAGAAGATTAGTTAGTTAGGGTCTTTTTAGTCGCCGTCCTGCTAAAAAACCACTTCTATCCAAAAAGAATGTGAAGGCCCGATTAGAATTTGCTAAAAATCATATTGACTGGACTGTGGATCAATGGAAAAAAGTTATTTTTAGTGATGAATCTAAGTTCAATTTGTTTAAAAGTGATGGTGTAAGTTACGTTAGGAGACCTGCTAATAAAAGATTTGTTCAAAAATACACCTTGCCAACAGTTAAATATGGCGGAGGTGGTGTGATGGTATGGGGCTGTTTCTCGGGATATGGTATGGGTCCTCTATACCACATTGAAGGAATAATGGATCGATTTAAATATATAGACATCCTTCAAAATGTTATGGAACCTTATTCTGAGTTCATGCCTTTAAAACATATTTTTCAGCATGATAATGACACAAAACATTCTTCGAAGTTGGTAAAAAAATGGTTCGAGGATTCAAAAATTAACGTAATGACTTGGCTGTCACAGTCACCCGATTTAAATCCAATAAAAAACCTTTGGGAGATTGTCAACAGAAAGATTAGAAACAAAACGCATTCAAATATTGAAGAATTGTTTAAAGCTTTGCAGGGTGCCTGGTCTAATATTGATAATGAAATGATCACGAAATTATTAGAATCAATGGTGAAAAGATGTCGGGAAGTTATAAATACTGGTGTTTTCTATACAAAATATTAAAAATGATCTGTTAATAATAATTCATTTTCTTAATTAATAAAAAAAAGATTTTTTTAAGAGTAGTTGCTATCTTTATGTCCAGGTAAAAATAATAAATACTATAAAAAAAAAAATAGAATTTACTATTAAAATTTAATTTTTTACTATAATATATGTAGAGGATTGTTAAAGGTAAGAATTACATTTTTTTAATTTTAAAAATATTGAATAGAATAAAAATAAAATAGGATTATCAAAAGTTGCTATCTTTATGGCCAATACTGTATATGGTATGTACATTTAAGCAATTTTCAAATTCGACTTACGTAAAATTCGAGTTACGCAAATGGCTACGGTCCGCATTAATTACGTATCTCGGGGGATTACTGTATAGTGTTCACCGTATACGTTGAACGCCACTGTCCATAATTAAACCGCGAAATAAAAATTAGAATCGCGTAGAATTTCCCGAAACTGTTTAATTTTGTATTGAAATATAAAAGTTGATTGCACGTTTTGTGGATTTGAGTACGAGTAAATGAGAAATAAAAGTTTATTCGTAAAATGGTGATTTAGGTAGCAATGAAATATATTTCTGGTGAAATTCCTTCCGGTTAACACGTGTCCGAGTTAATCGTCTGCTACTGACACCTATGTTGTTCTCAGTTAATTGCTTCAGCACTTTAATTGAAAACCGTTTCTGCACCTTTGTTATTTGTTTCGTAATGACATTGGTTGCGCGTGCGTATTATAACCATATCACTTGTATTAGAAATACTTACAAATTCTTGGGTTTTCACGAAAATTTCTACTTTTCAGTCTTCCGAGAGAGATCTTTGAACTGCATTGCACTTAAAATGCACATCACTGATAATTCTAAGAACCGCAGGTTTATTACAATGCCTTCTCTCAAAGTTCTCAAGTTCCAAAGTAAAAGCATTTAGATAAACTAATAATTTTTAGTGACATTTATGCTTTTATAATTTAGATTGTATTATCTTATTACGAGTGTTACCTTTTATGTTATTATAAACGACCACTAGATGGCAATATTGAAATATGTCATTAGTATATTCGTAAAATTTGACATTTTTTATTGTGAAATCAGTGGTAGCTTATAAATTGACCGAGTATTTTGTTGACAATGAACGTTGAAGAAAAACAAGTTTGTGAAAAAATGGATATTACTCGTGAAGGTATTCGTTGGATGATTTTCCACGATTTTAGTAAAAGCCTTACTCAACAACAACGCATAGATTCGCTTCGTTCAACTTTTGGTAATGAAGCACCATCAGAAAAAATTGTTTCCAATTGGTTTGCAGAATTTCGTCGTGGTCGTGCGTCCGTCAGTGATGAATATCGTGAAGGTCGACCAAAATCGGTGATTCAAAAAATTATTGATGCTGTACGCAAAATGATTGAAGAAGATCGGCATGTGACTTACGGTGAGATAGAGGCATCCTTTGGCATATCGCAGACTTCAATACATTCGATTTTGCATGAACATTTAGAAAAAGATCTGTTCCCGATGAATCCGCATAATTTGACCGAAGCTCAAAAAAAGGATCGTGTTGATTGGTGTAAGGGAATGCTAAAAAAATTCAACCTAGGTACTGCAAAATCCGTATACAACATCGTTACAGGTGATGAAACTTGAATTTATTCATATGAACCGGAAACTAAGCAACAATCCACTGTTTGGGTTTTCTAAGATAAACCGAAACTCACAAAAGTTGTTCGTTCACGAAGTGCTTCCAAGAAAATGATCGCTTGTCTTTTCGGTTGTACTGGACATGTCACAAGCATTCTTTTAGAGCAGGGGTGGGCAAATCTTTTGGCTGTCGGGCATTGGGGACGAAAATTGGACCGCGGGCCAAAAAAAATTTAAATATTGTTTTTGTTACGAAGGATGTTTTATAAATTTTAAAAGCAATATTTTTAAACCAAAACAGGTATTTATTATGCAATTTAAAGAAAGAAAATTTGAAAGAATATTGGACAGACAGTAATATTTTGCAGGACATAATAATTTATAAAATACTCCACGGGCCGGATCCAGCCCGCGAGTTGCTTTTTGCCCCGGCCTGCTTTAGAGGATCGGAGAACAGTTAATGCTGAATGGTATGCAACATTTTTTTTTTTGCAAAAAGTCTGCAATATAATCAGGAAAAACAATTAAAAACGTGGCATCATTCTTCATCATGACATTGCAAGCTCCCACACAGCACGTCAAACAATTGATTATTTGAAGGAGAAAAACATCGAATTAATGTCTCATTGCCCGTATTCACCTGATTTATCCCCTAACGACTTATTTTTGTGGACAAAAAATGCGTGGAAGCGATTTTCATAAAATCAAGAAACTGTTGAAGCCTTCGAAAACCATGTTTTTGAGATACCAACTTCAGAATGGAAAAAATGTTTTGTGGATTGGTTTGAACGCATAAATCTTAAGAAAACTTGTATAAATCTTAAAGACGAATATTTTGAAAAGCAATAAAACAGTTGTTAAAAAAAATATATATATTTTTTTTTGTAGAAATTTAAAAGGTAACCCTCGTATAGCTTTTTTTTTTTGTTTAAGCGGAACTAGATTTTGACAACTAGTAATTTTTATTGGTTAAATGAAGCTTTTGATCATTTTGTTTAGCAAAACACACCTTTAAACTTAAAAAAAAGCCCGCGACAACTTAAGAAAATTTGGAATAGTCTTGAATAAATTTATTGACCGTCACGGTTAAATAGTTTTAAAGTTTCCTAGAAAATTCTTACATGCTTTGTTTTTTTAGAAACTGGAAAGCTGATGTCTAAATGGACCTTAAGAGTGCATCTTTGTAGTCCACAGTGTAACTCTGCCTGTGATATAATTCTAGACAGAATATTTGTGTGAATGTATTTGATATCAAACATTACACTATCAAGTTGGTAGTGTTTAGTGTAGTAATGCTATATCCCCGTAGGCTGCAAATTATTCAGAACCAATGTACACGTTCGCACAATATCTCTGATTTACACACGAACCACTGCACTGGTCAAATAGCAACTCGCCTTGTGTCTACACACGTTAATCTATATCACTGTTCGCCACCACGGTTTGTATTGCTAACTGGACAGCCGGAAAAATACATACACAACACACTAAAACCAAATATAACGATCTCTCAAATATGGCAATTCAAAAAGATGAATAATGGTGGGAAAATCTGTATTTGACCTCTAGCACTAGTATGATATCCACTTGGTCAATGTGTAGTTTTTTTGTTTTTATGTTTCTTAATTTGTTGATAATATTTATGTTGGTTCATTGTTCCACTTTTTTCATTCTTGCTTTGATTATGTTCTTTTGGTCTTTGGGTTGGTTTGCTTGCCTGTATTCATTACATTTTCATTCTCCTTTATGCCTTTGTGGGATGGGATCCACACAAATGTGACTGTATTTTTGTAGTTTTTAATGGCATCGTGTATGTTTTTGTCCTTTTTTAATGTTAGGATTTTTTTGGGTAGGTCTGTTGATACGATTGTAATACATTTAGGGCCGAGAGTTCCAGTTCCTAATAAACTCCCTAATAGTTATTAGACACATAATATATTTATGAAGCTATTATAATAAATTTATTGGTGATTTCCAAGTTACAAAATCCTTCTAATAGTTTATTAGCAACATAATTTTTTGTTTTTGTATTGGTATTTCTTCTGAAGATAGTAGCACGGTGCAAGAGGGATAGAGCTATACGTAAATTTGTAGAGCTAAAGTGAGATGAAATTTTGACACTGAATATTTTGACATGAAATATTTTGACAATAAATAGTTTGACTTTACATTCAATGACATTACGTATATTTTTTGTGTTACTGTTAAAATGGAAATTAAACGGCGTTCAACAAATTTTATCACAGAAAAAGAGGACAATATAGATAGAAGAGAAGTTAGTAAAAATAGCATTTTAGAATACAAAAGTGACTGAAAATAAAAAGACAGCCATATTTTGCTTTATATTACATTCCTTACAATATGAATTAAACTTATCAGCAATTTTCAGCCACACATCTTTATTATTCTGCCAATAATTGCGTTTGTCTTCATATTTTCTATCATTTTTATATAAATAGTAATGATTAAAGTATTGTTTGTAATGTGTTGTAATCGTAATTGAAATAAATACATATATAAAAATACAAGACAATGTTTATTTAAAAATATATATTTATATATTGTTCTTTATATATCACATTTACAATAAATACCCAAAATATTCTAAAAACGGTTGTCTATAATGTATAAATTCTTCCAAACAGATCGTTGATTTCGTCAAAATACAACTAAAATGTATAAAAAACACTAAAATCACCATTATAGAAATATTTAAAAACTACACATTCGTATATTCTTTTAAAATTATACTGTTTTTCAATTAAAATTGAAATATTAACACATTTTGCGAACTTGTTTTTGGTTATATGTCACTTTATTAAGCAGTTCATGTTGCCTATAAGTTATTAGACAAATAAGCCTATTTATTAGCAACCTAATAACTATTTAAGGGTGGAAATCTAGGAAAAAAAATTATGTTGCTAATAAACTTATTGGACAGTTTATTAGCAACTGGAACTCTCGGCCCTTAGTGAGTCGGAGTATATTTTGTAGTGTTTGTGTTATTCTTTGGATGTTTTTATGTGTTCTGTCGCTTTCTGTACAGTGGCGGCTGAGACAGTGTCTTCTTTAAAAAAAATAATAAGGAAAAAAAAAACTGAATTTAAAATCTGCGTATATTTATTTTTGTTATTTCTAATTTAAAGATTTTTTATATAAGTGTTAGATTTTAAAAATTTAGATCTAGAAAACAACGCTCAGGAGGACATTACACGTTAGTGTCCCGGTACAGTGTTGCCACATGCGATTTCTAATGTATTTATCTACGCAAGTAATAAAAATGAACTGGAAAGGGCAACAGCGGCGAATGGTTAGTGTGAATGTGTTGGTGAATTTCGGCCGGCGGCCTTACCTAGATCGTTTGATTTTATTTTACTCAGACGTGAAACTGGATACAGGGGATACAGCGGATACAGATACTATAAAAGCAATAACTAACAACTTTTATTTGACATTTTTTGATAAAGCAGCATAAATTAAACAAGTACTTTGTGATGGCAGTTGGTCCTGTGGTGGCCACAGCTGATTTTTAGGGTTTTGTAGGTTTGACCAAAAAACCCTTATACCGTCATTTTGTCGTCTGTTTGTCTGTCTGTCTGTCTGTCTGTCTGTCTGTCTGTCTGTTCGGTAAAAGTTGTAGCCGAACGGCTAAATCTAGAGAGTTGAAATTTGGCATGCTTATACAACTCTTTGACCCGCACATAGGAAAAATACTAAAACATCTAAAAAACATATCCCCCTAAAAATATAAACAAATATGTGTTCATCAAAAAAAATATATTTTTTTTAAATTCTGAGTAGGATATCAAATGAAAGCCCTTAGTATGTGGATTAACGATCAAAATTTTATTTTTGCAAAATAAATTATTTTGATGCGTTTTTTGCCAAAACTGTGCAAAAAAAATTTTATCCCATACCCTGTAGCCCTGATGGTTTAAACTAAAAATCTGAAAAAATTCTAAGTAATGTACATTGGTGTGAACAGGAATAGTAAAACAGGAATTTTTGATCAGATTATGTTTTCGGAAAATAACGCATTTTTTGTGTTTTTAACTAAAATAGGTTAAATATTTAATTTGCTATGTAACACACCAAATTAGTAGCTCTAGTAGCATAGTTGGTTTTGTCTTGCACTTTGTAATTTGCAGTTCGAACGTTGCAGAGTTCGAATCCTGTTAATTTTATTTTTTCTGTTTTTTTTTGCATTTTTATTTTGTTTAAATTATTTTGTCAAAATTCTAGTTATATTTTGGTAAATGTTGCATTTAATTTTTAAAAGCGTAAATTTAATAACCAGTGGGAAGTATTGAAATTATAATTTAATTTTTTTTGACGAAATCAGAGGGCGGGGCTTATGATTTAAGCAACCAATGGAAGCCATAGGCGCAATTTTCAAAATCTTAATGAACCTTGCTATATATAAAAAAATACTGCACATATTTAGAAACTTAAATAATGGTATTAGGCATTCTAATTAAAATTCATAAAAAAATATTTTGACATAAAATTTGTTTTGGCATCCCAAATAATCATCATTCACTTACTAAATACCTGCAAAACCCAAAAATTTGTTAAAATTCACACATCACATACATTTTTTAGTATTAATTACATCAATTAATAGATTAAATGGACGATATGAGCAAAAATAAAACAATCTACAAAAAATTCTGTTTTACAACTAAATTTATAAAATATTGATAGACGTAAAGATAGCAATTAAGGTTCTGACAACTGACAATAAAAAAGAAGTAACGATTATTAAATGGAGTAGTATGTTGGGTTTTTAGGGGTGCGTTATCTAGAGCAGAACTAATAACGGCTGTGCAAAATAAGAAAAGCATCACCGTTGATCTCTGGCATTTCCGAGAAAACAAACCAACACTCGATACAAACAATATAGAAGCTGACTCTTTTTTTCCACTAACGTTTACTTTTATGTTATTAACTTTCCGACCAAAACACAACCGGCAAATCCCTACACATATTATTTGAAGACCCTGGGATAAGAAGGCTACAAGCCACACTTTGTATAATTTTAAGATGTTTATTGGATTATGATCGTAAAAACGATATTTGTCACACAAAAATATAATTTAACATTTTAATAACAGATAGCAGAAATAAATCGAAATATTGTTTTTGCCATTCAGATATTTTTCGTTGAAATTTGCAGAATAATGTCATAAGCCACAGTGTTTTCAAGATGGATACTTATTCATAGACTTAAAAATTTTGCAATGTCCGTTGTTTTAAATTTAATATCAATTATCCAAATACTATGTTTGTAAAATATGAGTACAATGAGGAATTTAGAAGTGTAAACATATCGAAAAGGGGTCGACAAATTTGTTATAGTTTAAAAGAATTGAAATCAATGTGCGATGGCCCTATTAGAGTTAATTCTAAAAAAATAAAAACTTAAAGCAACTTTTACACCGCCAATACATCATGGTTTCTACACCAGTTTAAGCGGCTTTAATAATGAAGTTGACGAAATTAATGATGATTTTCCGGAAAATGAAGAACCAGAGTAGCTCAATTTGATATGGCATCTGTTATTGTTAGATTATAACAAAACATTCATCCGTCAGTTGAATATTTAGTTTTGAACAATACAATTTTTTTTAGAGGGACTATTTTCTTGTTATTGATTGTAACATTGCATAAAAAGTATGGTATATTTTAATATAAAAAGGGTACATGCCTCATTTTTTAAACAAAAATACTTATTATTAATAACATATAAACATTATTTACACTGTTTCCATCCTAGTACATATTTTTGAATCTATTAAAGATGTTGCGTATGTTGAAAATTGTATAACAACGTGCGTACGATTTATAGATTCTTCTAAAATATTCTAAATGAAATAACTCAAAAACTCAGTTTTGTGGCTTAAATCCTTCTTATCCCAGGGTCTTCATTTGTTCTGGAAAAATTGTGTACGATTTGAATCACGGTAACAAAAGAAATTTCTAAAGAGTGTAATTGTACCTATAAGAAAAGCAATCAAACTAAAAATGAAAAATATAATACAGTCTGTAAACTTGAATCTTTTTTAGGATTTTGTAGGTATGATCACCAAAAAACCTTTATAACGTCACTCAGGTGTCTGTCTGTCTGTCTTCTATCTGTCTGCACGGTAGAAATTGTAGCCAAAAGGCTTAACATAGAAATTTGGCATGCTTATACAACTCTTTGACCCACATATAGAAAAAAACACATCCCGAGATAAATATAAACAATTATGTATTTAATAAAAAAAGAAATATTTTTTTTAAATTTTGAGTTGCATACCAAATGAAACCTCTTCATGCCTGGATAATCAAGCAAATTTTTATTTTTGAAAAATATATTTTTTTTATTGGATTTTTGCAAAAAATGTGTAAAAAAACTTTTGTCCTTCACCTTATCTCCCAAAAGAATTGCTCTAAAAATCTGAAAAAATCTCCGTAATGAACACTGATGGGAATCGGAATAGTTCAACATGAATTTTTGATCAGATAAGTTTTTCGAAAAATGTCGATTTTTTTGTGTCGTTGATAAAAAAAATATGTTTTAAAATTTATTGTGTGGTATCAAAAAAAAAGCTCTTAAGACGTGGATTAGGGAACGATAACTAGTTTTTTGAAATTCGTTTTTTTTTTTAACACGAATTTAGCCAAAAAATTGCAAAATTCTTGTCCCGCACATTTTACCAAAAAGGGTTAAACCAAAAATCTGAAAAAATTATAGGTAATGTATATTGATCTGAGTCGGAAACGTACGAGAGGAATTTTTGATCAGATTGTGTTTTTGAAAAAATTATTTATTTTTTTTAATTCATGGTTAAATTCTTGCTAATAATGTTATGGATTTTTTGTATTTATAACTAAGATGCACTATCTTATAGTGCGTGCATATTTTTGGAATTTAAAATATTAAAAAAATAATATATTTTTTTAATAGTTACGAACTGAGTAACTCACACCACACCACACTACACTCTACACTGTAAAATATTTCTTATTAATCTAATGAAGACTTGATTACGTAGCAAATGCAGAAAAAAAAAATCGCCTGGATATTTAGCAAATTATTTAAATTTTGTCTAAAAAAGGGAAACTCTTATTTCTCAAATAACGAATAAAGGTAATTATCAAAAAAACTGTTGATTTTGATGTCATTATAGAACAAATATACCTAGACATGCAGTTTTATGTTGGCTTCTTAAGCCGCATTCAGACCTCTTTAAATTAACGAGTTATAGACTGTGCGCTGTGTCGCTCTGACTTATGCTTTAATGCATTCTTTTAACGTTCAATGTACCGTTCACATCTGTTATAAATTAGTACGTTACGAATAGCCCTCCATCTGTGAATTTTGAAACCAACTATTTAGCTTCGTAAAATATTTATATGTATTATCGTTCTTATAATTCTGTTGTCTTAGATTTTAACTACCTAATTACCTAAATTGATCATATTTACTGTCCGTCTTTGTAATTTTGAGCAAGATTTGTTAATGATGATATTATGTTAGGGTATGTAAAGGCATTCGATAACTACGGTGTCACTGATAGACTACGATAGCCAATGTGTTTATATGTCTGTCTCATTAAAACATCTCACTAGCTATAAGTTTAGAAAATTATGCACAATCCACAACAAACAGCGTATTAAATTTTGAGGTCTGAACAGTTTCACGTCTTATCATATGACAAACTTGCTTGTGACAGTGAACAGTCAATAAGCTACAGTGCATAAGCTATTGATTTAAGAGCTCTGAATGCGACTTAACACTTATTAAATACCTACAAAACCCTGAAATGTGTGAAAATTCACACTTCATTTTTTTTTCTTTTTGTTGTCGGTTTTGTGGATTTCGTAGGTAAAACCAAGGAACCCTTATACCGTCACTCATATGTCTATCTGTCTTTACGGCAGTAGCATTACATGATTTTCTGATAAAGAAAAACGTATAAGCATGCCAAATTTACACTTTCAAGTTTTTACCAATGTTAAGCCATTTGGTTACTATTTAAATCATACAGACAGGCAGGCAGACAGGCAGACAGACAGGCAGATACAGACACATTAGTGATGTTATAAGGTTTTTTTGGTGGTCATACCTACAAAACCCTAAAAATGTGTCATTAATTCTTTAAGGGCTGGTTTATGAAAGCTTAGCCGAGTTTAATCTTTTGGTTAAACTCGGTTACAATATAACAATCTCATAAGAAACCATAGCAACCATTTTCTGACCATTTGGTTACATTTTAATAAGCTTTCAGAAACCGGCCCTAAGTGGATAAGTATAAACATTTTTAAGTTGTTTGTTTTTTTATTTTGGTACTGTTTTAATTATTTTGTAATATTTTGTTTTCTAGTACCACGCTATTATTGGGTTTTTACCTGTTGTTTGGTCAAAATTGTTATAAATAAATAAAATAAATAAATAAATTATCGCACCGCTTTAAACTAACATGAAAATATTGTTAATTTTGACCCGATTGCAGCAAAAACATTCAAGATATTCAGCTTTGTAGATACCTACAAAATTCTAAAATGTTTGAACATACACTCTCATCAATTTTTCCTTTTGATTTAAAATTCCAGGAACCTCATGTCTGTCAAATCTCTCGAGTCTTAAAAAACAATAAAATATTAGTGAGTGTCTTTGAGTGAGATTTGGTTGTGAATTGGAAGAGGAACGCACGAAGACAAGTTACTCAATATACACTCTCATTATCTTTGTAGTAATTAATTTGAAACTGGACACATTTCAAGTAAGTAATCAACTTGCTTGATTAGATCGTAATTTAATTTAACTGCGAGCAAGGAAGGCGCAACCGTTTCTTAGCGTCACAATAATACGCACAAGACAAGGCTAAGGCGCAAGGTGAAATATCTTACCAATTACAAAACAGACAGCAGGACCAAAACAGGAATAACCAATAACTGATTCTACATTCCTGATTTGCAGAGTAACTAAATTGGTTTGGATAGTACCTTAGAATGAAAGAACTGTTGAAGCATTGGTTAGAAAAAATTAGCTGTTGCCAACACAGTAATCTCATATACCCTTTTCACACTAGAACTTTAAGATTGGATGTTAAAGTGAATGTGTCTTTAAACGCTAATGTGAAACCGTATGGCCTCGTCAAAATACAAGCGATGTTTAAGACAAAATCTGCGTCTTAAACATCGTCCGTATTGCCAACATAATTTCTATTATAAAAAAATACTCTTTGAATTTGTGCTGTCAACATTTTATATTATCATAAACAAGAATACTATATTATATCGACGTTATAAGAAGTTTATACTTATTGTTATAATGAAATTATTTATTTTAATAATGTGTTTAATAAAATACAGAGCTACAATAATTGAGATAAAATGTATCGACTTACATGTTAATACAGGTGTAATATATTCTTTATTGTAGAGTCTTTATTGTAGAATGAAATGAAATATCCATATTTGTTTATAATAATTCAAAATGTGCGTCTGCGCAGACAGTTCAAAACTGGTAATTTCATGACGGTAACTTAAGGACAAAATTACTGTAGCTGATGACAGCACCGGAGATTTAAACATCAAGTGTGAAAGCATACAGATGTTAAACATCGGTGAACTTTAAGTTCACTCGTCTTAAAGTTCTAGTGTGAAAAGGGTATTAGGCACTACGTTATAATAAATATTGGTAAAAATGTATCGCTGGTTATTTTAATAAATGGTCTTGCGCATTTATAGAGATGAACATTTTTATTAGCATATAGAATAAAAAACATAAAATGAATAAAAATAGTAGTAAAAAGAATTAGAAAAGTTACAAATTATAATACATTAAGCTCATACAAACATTTCTTGGTCAAATATTGGTCAAAACAGATCTTATTATAATATGTTTTCTGTAAATAATTCGCAGTTGAATAAAAATAATTAAATTTTTACTAATTATTGTTTAGTTATGTCAGTAACTAGTTAGATAACAACAAATACAAAAAGTCTTGACCATGTAGGATTTTTATTATATGAGTTATTTGAATAAAAGCGAAAAATTGGGGGATGTAAAGTTAATGTCAAAATTGTTTCGCGGACCCCCGGTAATGGCTACACGGACCCCCAGGGGTCCGCGGACCACAGTTTAAGAACCGCTGCTCTAAAGGAATGGTTGCGACATTTCCAGTACAACCGAAGAAACAAGCTTTCATTTTCTTGGAAGTGCTTCGTGAACGAACAACTTTTGTGGGTTTCGGTTCATCTTGGAAGACCCACTGGATTGTTGCTTAGTTTCCGGTTCATATGAATAAATCCAAGTTTCGAAACCTGTAACGATATTGTATACGGATTTTACAGTGCCTAGGTTGAATTTTTTTAGCATTCACTTACAACAATCAATACGAGTCTTTTTTTGAGCTTCGATCAAATTATGCGGAATCCATCGGAAACAGATCTTTCTCACAGCTAAATGTTCATGCAAAATCGAATATATTGCAGTCTGCGATATGCCAAAGGATGCCTCTATCTCACGGTAAGTCACATACCGATCTTCTTCAATCATTTTGTGCATAGCATCGTTGTTTTTTTGAATCACAACCGATTTTGGTCGACCTTCACGAGATTCATCACTGACGGACGCACAACCACGACGAAATTCTGCAAACCAATTGTAAACAGTCTTTTCTGATGGTGCTTCATTACCAAAAGTTGAACGAAGCGAATCTATGCATTATTGTTGAGTTAGGCCTTTACTAAAATCATAAAAAATTCTCCACCGAAAACCTTCACGAGTAATATCCATTTTTACACAAACTTGTTTTTTTAAACGCTCTCTGTCAACAAACTCCTCGGTCAATTTATAAACTGCCACTGATTTCACAATATCAAATGCCACATTTTACGCATATAGTAATTACATATTTCAATATTGCCATCTAGTGGTCGTTTGTAAAAACATAAAAGGTAACCCTCGTATTCTGCGACGTGTTAACTATATAGTTGAAATATAGTTTGTTGACTGTAAGTATCTTAAAGTAGATGGCAGTAAAGTAAAGAAAATACCATTAGAGTTCCCAGCAAGATATCGGAAATGTGCGCGCCATGAGGTTTGCACTAAATTGAAACAGAAATACTCTTAAAGAAAAACGGAAATTAAATATAATCTTTATCGATGCAATAAAACAGTTGGACATTACTAAATTACTTATTTCCTAAACTAGTATGAGGTACGAGAACTTAAAGTGTGCTGGCAGATTGAGTGTCAAAAAAAAAATTCTAACTAGCGTTTCTTAGTCGGGAGTCCACGAACCCCTGAGGGTCCGCGAGTGGTGTTAAAGAAGTGCGTTAGCCAGAAATGTAATAATGAATTTCTTTTTTCAAAAACCAAGCACAAAATAGTATATTATGTTACTAGGAGTAGAACGCGCTCTTTTTTGTGAGCAACTGAGCAAAAACTGAGCTCAAATGTTGCTGCCGAGGCGCAGCCGAGGCTTGCATATTGAGCGAAGCACAAAAAAGGCGTTCTACTCTGAGTGACATATACTATTTTTTCTTCAAGCGTAGGTATTAAAAATTTGCAACCATAAATACTTATGACTTTATAGTTTCAGATGCTATTGCTGCTAATTCCGGCGGTGTACATTGAATTGGTTGAGACATTTTTTAATTTTTGATCTTTATATTGTGTATTTTGTAACTAATCACAGAATGATCACAAATAATAATAAAGTAACTCACTAATAACGTAACTAACTTTTGAATTCACTACAAACCACGCTACAAACATATTAAATTGACAGATGTTTTGTTTATGGCAACTGCTGCCATCAGTGCCATCTGATGATAACTATATGAACTATTTACTAGTATAAAAATGTTCACATTTTGTTACTAGTAAAAAAATTTCTCATTTCTACCGAATGTATTGAACAATGTAATGTTAGCATTATAATCCGCTTGAAGAAAAAATAAATTACTATGTATAAGGAGGCATAGTAGACTAAAAAATCTTATATTTGAGAGAAATATAACATTCAAAATGTGATTTGTACTGTTACTAGCAGTAGCGGCGCCCCCCAAATTGCTTTGGTCCCAATCGCCCCCCCCCCCTAGAAATAAAAACCATATTTACTAGCAAAATCAAAATATTTTATTGAAAATACAAATTTAAAAAGAAATAATAATAAATAAATAACTAATAAAAACTTATAATAAATGTTCAAAAGTTTCTCAGTTTACTTGCATAAAAAATGTTAAGCGATCATAAAAATGAATCAAAACATTCAGCAATTGCTCTTGAGGTATATTGTTGGATGCTTGAACAATTTTGTCTTGCAGATCAGCAACATCCCTAAGTTCTCCATTATATACTTTGGCCTTTAAATATCCCCAATAAAAAAAATCATTGGGTGCCAAATCCGGAGATCTCGCTGGCCAATTCATCGACCCTCCTCTTCCAATCTAGCTATTTGGGTTCTATGTAAATATTCTTTAACTATTCTAGAATAATGGATTTATGCGCCATCATGTTGAAACCATACTTGTCCATTAATATTCAGGTTTCGCAACGCAGGTAATATTTGGTTTTGCAAAAGGACTAGATATTTTGCGGCATTAAGGTTACCGTCAATAAAAAAAGGTCCTATAATATTGGTTCCTATTATCCCTGCCCAAATATTTAATTTTTGGAGCCTTTGAGTTCGGGAGGAATGAAACAAATGTAAATTTTCTCGACTCCAGTACCTAAAATTTTGTCTGTGCACTTCACCATTTAGAGTAAACGTTGCTTCGTCAGTAAAATAAAATTCTTTGAAGCATTGTTGGGTTGGAATTAATTTTTTCAAACATTTCAAAACAAAAATCCTTACGTACTACTGCGTCCCTTTCTAACAATTCTTGATTTTGAAATTTGTATGATCGAAACTTTTCTTTTTTAAGAAATTAAAAACAGATCCAATACTGACACCAATGGTTTTTGCAATTGATGTTAAAGTATTTTGATTGTTTTCTTCCACTTGTAATAATATTTCCAACTGCTTCTCTTCTATAAGCACGTGGGATATTGTTCTTTTTTTATTATGTTTTGACTTAAGACATCCTTCGCGATGAAATTTATTAATTAGTCTTGAAATTGTAGAGGGGATTTGGTATTGGCCGATCTGGATAAGTTGCACTAAATACAGCAGAAACTTCTCTTGAAATCATTTGGGAGTTATACCAAGTTACCATCATTATTTTTTCTTCATCTGTATACATGTTGATTAATTTTTAAATCAGCAATGAGCAAAAGTATACACACTAATTGTCTATGTTGCAAATGAAAATGAACACGATTTATATTGCTGTCAAAAACTGTATCCATGGTAATGGCATAGTACATGTTGCATTAAAAGATAAATTCACTGTATAATGGAGGCTACATTTCACTAGGATGAGGTTCACCACCCATCCAAATAAAATGGTTATTTTTTGCTATTAAAAATAACTATATACTGTCACGAACTTTTTTATAGATGTAATTATGGACTACTAATTATCTACATATAGTTTTACTTTATCAAAATTTCTATTCTAGTCACAAGATGATGAGTTAGGTAGTAACTAAATTAACTCGATAATACAACAATTAGTACACAGAACAACACCAACATCTAATGAATAGAATAAACGTAGCGAAGCGAATAAGATTACATTTGTAAGCCAGGAGTATCTTAATCAGTAGACAATACAACTTTGATAACAGATCTCGGGAGATGTGAGATCTCTATTCGCATCATCTGCATCTGGGTTACTTCAAAACAATATACACATCACTTAGGCGGAATACTCAGATGACATGCTGACTCGAACACCACTAGAAACGGAATACGACGGTCAGGGACGGTTCCGTCTTTTCCATAAGGGCACATGGGGCACGAGTCCAGGGCCCCCGACTTGATGGGGCCTCAAAATGCCGAGGTCGTCGTTTACAAGGAAAAAAGAGGAGCTCAATTTTTAGTGCAATTTTACTACAATTTTACTACTTTTATTTAAAAACCTTGCAAATGAATCGGTGGACTTGAGTATTCAGCCTTGCATACTCTAATACAGTGTTTCCCAACGTTTTTCTCCTCGCAAACCCCTTATAAAATCCGAAGAAATTTGGCGAACCCCCTATGTCAGTGCTCAAACTTTTTAAGTTCGCGACACACTATTGACATGTAAACATTTTTTTGCGGCACAGCTATGGGCTATTGAATATAGGTTTAAATGTAAAATTGGAAAATTTTACAGCACACTCCTAAAATTTCACAGCACACTTTTTTTGCGTTTATTTTTCTTTGGCGATTTAAAATTCCGCCATTACAATATTATTTTCGCGAACCCCCTTTGTACACCCCGCGAACCCCCAGGGGTTCGCGAACCACGGGCTGGAAAACGCTGCTCTAATAAAAGCAGATAAATTAGAAGAAACTTTCCCGAGTGTGGAAAGAAAAATGGTATATTATGGGATCTCCAACACCATTTAACAGATCTAGACTATGCAGACGATATCTGCCTCCTGTCTCATAAATTCGACTCCCTTCAGGACAATATGAATCAACTTACTCAACTAGCCAAGCTAACAGGACTCGAGATTAATATCTATAAAACAAAAACCCTGCGCATAAACACCACCAACACAAGACAGTTAAAAATTTGCCAGGAAGATATTGATGTAGATGAGATTTGTTACCTTGGCAGCATAATTGCCAAAGATGGAGAAGCAATGCTGGATATTGAGCAACGATTGAACAAGGCCAGGCAAGCTTTCGGTATGTTAAATGCTGGAGATCTAATTATTACTCAAGAAACACAAAGCTGCGCTTGTTCAACACAAATGTGAAATCGATGCTACTCTACGGATGTGAGACTTGAGGGGTTACCTGTGTAATCTCTTCCAAATTGCAATCCATTGTAAACCGATGTCTCCGCAGAATCATCAGAGTGTTCTGGCCGGAAAAATATCCAACGTAGAGCTATGGCAACGAACACACCAAACAGACATTCAGAAGGAAATAAAATTGTCGCAAGTGGAAATGGATAGGACATGTCCTGAGGACAGAGCGGACTAGCGTGCCTAGAATGGCCTTGGATTGGAATCCACAAGGCACACGCAAAGTTGGAAGGCCAAAAACAACCTGGAGACGGACAATTATTCAAGAAGCGAGGAAATATGGAAAATCGTGGCTGGAGATTAAACATCTTGCGGTCAATAGAATACGCTGGAAGAGTTTTGTGGAAGCCCTATGCTCCTTATAGGAGCCAAAGGAACATATATATTCCCGAATGTGGAAGTTACTAGACGGATATTCCGTTGCTTAATGGTTACTAATTGTAGTGGAGAGCGCTCATATTCACGGCTAAAAAGAATAAAAAATTAATTACGAACGACTATGTTACAAGAACGATTTACTAATTTGTCAGTCATGTGCATAGAAAGTGATATCCTTCAAAAATTAGACTTTGAGGATATAATAAAAGATTTTGTATAAAAGAAATCCCGGGAGAAACCATCATCATTAACGTTAAAGTCCAGTTCTCAAAATAGTAATTACTTCACTTATATCTGATTTGTATAAAGCCAGTGGCGCAGCCAAGGGGGGACGATGGGCCTGGGCCCCTCCCAGGACCAACAGATTACACGGCGCTGCTCGGAGAGTTGAAGATAAAATTTGTTAACCACAACCAGTGGCACAGCCAAGAGAGGGGCCAACACGCTTGGGCCCTTCCCAGTACTAGCAGATTACACGGCGCTGTCCGGGGAGTTGAAGAAAAAATTTAACCACAACTGTAGATAATGTTTCAATTACTTTATTGTAAACAATATTGTATTTTTTTCGTGTAAATAAACATTTTTTTAAGATTGCCTACTCTTGATAAAGTGACATAATTATTGTTCAAGTGAAAATACATCACTTTCCAAATATGCTCCAACGAATTATATGAAGAGCGTTGATCCTTTTTCCCCCTGACACATCGACTAAAACATTCGCCCAGTCAAATGATAACACTGTTTTAAACAACTAATTACTCGATTCAGATAAGATAAAGTGGAAATCTGACTTCGGTATAACCTTCAGAAAGAAATTTAAAAATGACACCTTAAACGCGAAATAGAGTAGAAATAATAGAAATATAATAAAGAGAGTAGTTTTGGAGACAATTGCGCTCTTAAAATCGGTATTTGGTTTTATTTTGTAGATAAATGTGAATATCAATATCTTCTTAGGTATTTTTGAAAAAATGATGTGTTACACACAAAAAGAACTGATATAAGTTGTACTAAACAATAGTGGCGTATTCAGAGAGGGGGGGGGGGCACAAGCCCCCTCTGAAGGTCCAATGATATGAAATTTTATGATATTTAACAAATTTATCATAATCGTGCAGCAAAATAACATGTATTTTACAGTAATAATAAGCTATATTTTATTATGATTAGTGTTGAAATTAACAGAAAATGCATATTTACATGTTATTTTTAGGTTCTCGTAGGTATAATCAAGAAATCCTTATTCCGTCACATGAGTCTGTTCGTTCGGTACAAATTGTGGCCAAGCGGCTGATTTAGAGAACTGAACATAAGTAAGAGAAATATTGAGACAAAAATATATCCCGAGAAAAATATAAATAAATATGTATTTATCGAAGAAAAAATCAAGTGAAAGTTTTTGATACATGTATTAACAATTACATTTTTTTATCAACAAATAATGGAATTATTATTTGATATTAACATCAATATCCAACAGGGGTGTCGAACTGATTTGGGTCGCAGTCTATCTTACATACAAAATGATAAGCAGTGACGGAACTTTAAATATCCCGAAGGATTTCTTGACATTTTTTTATAAACAGAAAAGGGGAAGAGAGTATATTTTACATTTTTAAATATATTTTCCCCTAAATAAGCTCAAGTGATTTTGATTATCGCTTCAGGGGCCACAAAAAATTAGGTTGAGGGCCGTATGCGGCCCGCGTGCCCTCGAAATTTGATTCGGCCCTCCCCAAGACAAAATCCTGGCTGCACCACTGTATGAAGCTAACCATAATAACCAATAAAGTCACTAAATAAAAGTACATACTGATGTTTTTAATCACGAAAAGTATAAAAATTACCGCTTCTCATGATGATTTTTAGTTTTAATTTATCAAAACTTATCCCAAATCTGTATGAATTTATATATTTCACAATATTACTTTCTGAATCGAATTTTTACGATATCAAATAGTATGAATACTTCTATTCATCGAGTCAGGCTTTAAAGAAGGCTGCTCCTCTTTCCTGATACAAATAGGAAAAGGATATAGAAGATCATGTTTTCTTTTATATAAGTATTTTACAGCTCTAGTCAGACCTTTTCAAGCTTCAAAAAGACTCGGATGGAATTTCCTAACTACACCGAATAAATACGTGTTCTCATAAAAGAAATTTTACTATATAAAAATACTATAGTAAAAACTGTAGTAAAATTTCATTTCATATTACGAGGTAAATAAATACCGTAATGGAAATCTAACTTAGAGATTTTGACAACTCGACTTGCGAATTTAATTCGTTCTTGAAGACGTTCGTATTTTGAAAAATACGTATCTCGAAACCCAGTTTCTAATATGTATATCTTATGAGCAGGGCCGGACGGAGGGTGGTGCGAACGGTGCGACCACACAAGGCCCCAATTTTTTATTTTTTTTATTTATAGAATGACTAAATCGGTTCTTTCATAGTTGCAGTTTACCTTTATACAAAATATGAAATGATTTGAACTTATTTCTACTAAATATTTATAAGAATATATTTACAAGAACAATTTATCTGAATTGTATCCCAATTTTGTAACTGCTTTGAAAGTAATACTGACAATTTCAGTAACAGTTGCATGGGCAGAGAGATTGTTTTCAAAACTGAAAATAATAAAAAATTAATTACGATCTTTTATAAGTCAGGTGCGATTTTCTTCATTGGCAATTTTGTCAATCGAGTCCGAGTTGGCAAGAAAACTAAATTATGACGAGATAGTTAACAATTTTGCAATAAAATATGCCAGTCATCATTACTGGTACGGCCTTCAAGGCCCTTGAAGGCCATAGCCGTCTCAATCGTCTTCCGCTATTCCTTCCGATTTTGTGTTATTGTCCTCCTGTTGTGTGCACAGATAGACCTAGCATCCTGTGTTACACAATGAACCCACCTAAGCTTTGGTCTGCCTCAATTCTACTACCTACTGGCGCAATACGAAAATCTATTTGCACATGGTTTATTTCATTGACTCCAGTCCATCCTAGTCGATTTAACTAAACTTTTTTCTTCATACCGATTAAACAGTTTGAAATTATATTCGCATCTCAATAAGGCACTTTTGCATACGGTCTAAAACGTTTTATGGGCATCTGGGTAGCGTCATAATTTCAGTACTGTTTTCAGAATGAGATTTCATAACAATTGGTTTTCTATGGGCAGTGGTCATTATGAAATAGGTATTTATAGATCTTTTTAGCTATTTATATTATTTTTTTAAATATTATTTATAATTATTCATAAATTATTAGTGTAACTAATATGTACAAATATTAAGTGCAATATTGCAAAATACAAATATTTTGAAAGTGTTTTTTTTTTTTTAGAAAAAGAAGGCCCCGCTCGAGCATTTTGAACCGGGCCCCGCTTTTTCTTGGGCCGGCCCTGCTTATGAGAAATCAATTAATCCATTCCCAGATTCAAAAATTAAAAATAGCCGGTCACCATGGTGTAATAGTTAATATACTGGCGTGTTGACTCAGTTGACTGTTATAGACCGGGAGCTCATGACATTTTTGGTCTCCGATTTCATACAGCATGCCTTTTGGAGGAGAGAATATTTACCCTGTGACAACAAAAAAGGGATGGTACTAAACCCCTGCACGCTTTCCGGTCATAGGAAAAATTGCATTTCCACTTGCACAAAATTTTTGTGTTTTTCTCTGATTTAATATTGCTTGCCCTTTTGTCAAAAGAAAGTTATAACAAATTTAAAGTCTTTTAATTATAGGCATGCTGTATGAAAACGCGGAAAATCATATTTTTTTATTACAAGATCACATGACCGTTTGAGCCCTTTGGGACCCTTCGAATCGCATGCATATATTTAAAAGACTTTAAATTTGTTATAACTTTCTTTTGACAAAAGGGCAAGCAATATTAAATCAGAGAAAAGCACAAAAATTTTGTGTTTAAGTGGAAATGCAATTTTCCCTATGACCGGAAAGCGTGTAGGGGTTTAGTATCATCCCTTTTTTGTTGTCACAGGGTAAATATTCTCTCCTCCAAAAGGCATGCTGTATGAAATCGGAGACCAAAAACTGTCATGAGCTCCCGGTCTATTAGAACAGGGTGGTTCGGGTTCGAATCCCGGTGATGACAAGGATGTTGTATTTGTATTTGTAGTTTTAAGGTTGAGAACTGTATAATTGAAAAGAAAAACAGGTATGCTTGTTAATGGCCATAGTCGCTAAAACCAAATAAATAAATAAAAAAATAAATAAATAATAATAAAAAAAAATTCTCTACTAAATAAAGAAAATGCAAAGAAATTGAGAAGGAGTGAGAAGAATTTATCATAATCAAACCATTATTATTTTTTTTTTTTTTTCAAAAGAACACGCAATTTAATTTATGCCAATTTGTAAAATAATTATTTTTTATTTTAAACAAAAGAAGACTACCTCTTATAGTTGTACGCTACCCCCAATTGTGTACGGCCCGAATTGTCTATCGCCCCAGTTGTGAAAAGCCCCAATTGTGAACGGCCCGAATTGTCTTACGGCCCCAGTTGTCTGGTTGCCAAATGGAACATTAGTTACCCTCTATTAAAACTAGTTTAATTTTTTGGCCAACAAATAAAATTGGGGCACTATAGGGTTAAGTATGTAAATAAATAAATAATAATAATAATAATAAATTATATTTTAGTTAAGCCAAGTTTTACTTAGTCTGACATTAAGATTTCATAAAATTTAATTTTTTATATTATTTCTGAATGTATTATTATTGTTACAATAACTATTACAATTATAATTATTATTCCTAATTAATTGTGATGACTTAAACTTACTTGATTCTAACGAGCTGATATGGGACGTGATGGGACACAATGATCACTCAACAGAAAGTTCTTCACATAAAAAGTTTGAAAGTTCAAAAGTGAACATTAACGTTTTGTTATATATATGTTGAAAAGTTTTCGCACAGATTCAAAAGCTCAGGACAATAATCCAACTCGTGTGAGAGCCGACGCGCGACTGACGCTTAGCGTCCTTTTAGGACGCATGTCAAACCTGATAACAAGAATTCTCTTGAATTACGAAACACACCGAATACGTCCGATCATATGTAACAAAATTAATTATTATTAATCAACTGGAGGACTGGTCTCCTCTATATCGTCTAATAAACTTTCAGATAAGTTATTTAGTGAATAAATTTATTGGGTATTAATGTGAATTAAATGAAGAAGGCATCTAGCAAATGAAACTAAGTAAACATTTGAAACTTGGTAAATTGAATAAACATCTTCAATCACATTTGATATCTAACTCAACAAAATGCCTTATATAATTGTCAGAGGAGTCCGTGTATTCTCGGTGAAACATATTTAATATAAGATTAATAAATAAAACACTCGGTAAGTTTCACAAATATGAGTTTAATGTTACTCTATACGTATTTCGGCAGTGACGCCATCTACAGGAGTTCAAATTACAAACTAAACTTATTTTTTAACAGATACATTTAGTGGGAACAAATATTAATGGTAGGGAATACAAGTGTCAACCATATTAGCAGATAAGGGAAAAAAAAGTTTTTTACTATGTTGGACTGTTCTACTTTTTTATTTTGGATGGCTTTCAAATGTTCACCAAATCTTGTAGCAAATTTTCGACCAGTTTGGCCTATATATATTGTTGAACAATCTTGGAACGATGCTTGATAAACTCCACTTTTGTTGTGTAAATCAGTTTTATCTAGTTCACCAGATATATCGGTATATGGAGTCTTTCTCTTGGTCGTCACCTTGTTGAATACAACTTGTAGAGGAGTTGGCTAGGTTCCTCTGCCCGGCTCCGTACGACATCCATTTACTTACACCTCCGATTGACCTAGTTTCAATATTCATTCGTCGTGACAAATATTAACAAATAACGAAAATGCAGCGTGTGCATTATGTAATCAGGTAACATATTCGGTAAGATAGACGGCGCCAATTGCAAATAACTCATGAAACACAGATCGTAGCGACACCAATAAGAGCTCGTTGGAAAGGTGACAGTTCGAGCGTTACTTTGAGTGTCTAAACATCAAAATTTGTGCAATGGTTGGAAAGTTGTTTACCTTTGAAAATGGAGAAAAGTAATGAAAAATTGCGCTATATTTTGCAATATTATTACGACAAAGGGAAGAATGCTGCGCAGGCTTGTGAAAAAATGTGTGGTGTGTACAGTGAAGGTACTTTATCAAAATATGCTGCGCGGAATTGGTTCGCTTTCGTTCTGGTAATTTTAATGTGAAAGATGACTCACGCTCTGGTCGTCCAATCAGTGAAAAAGCTGATGAAATTACTTGAAAAAGTCTAGCAAGATAGGCATATCAGCAGTGTCGCTATTGGCATGGAGCTAGGCATTGACCACAAAAATGTTTTGAACCATTTACGGAAAGTTGGCTACAAAAAGAAGCTCGTTATATGGGTTCCTCATGAGTTGAGCGTGAAAAACATGATAGACCGTATTAATATCTGCGATGCGCTGCTGAAACGCAATGAAATCGAGCCATTTCTGAAACGTGTCATAACCGGTGATGAAAAATGGGTCACGTACGACAATCGTAAGCGTAAAAGATCGTGGACAAGAGATGGTGAGTCATCACAAGCATTCACGAAGCGATGATTGACGCCGAAAAAGGTGATGCTGTGTGTCTGGTTGGACTGGAAGAGAATCGTCCACCATGAGCTACTTCCAGTTGGTCAGACGATTGATTCTCAACTCTAGTATGGACAACTAGAGAGATTACGCCAGGCAATTGAAAGAGAACGGCCCGAATTGAATAATAGAAAAGGTGTTGTCTTTCATCATGACAACGCACATGACCACACACTTCTTTGATGACCCGTCAAAAATTGCGAGAGCTTGGTTGGAAAATTTTGTTGCATCCACCGTATAGTCCAGACATAGCACCCTCTGACTATCACCTATTCCGATCTCTGTAGAATTCTCTAAATTGAATTAAGCTGGTTTCAAAAGAAGCCTGTGAAAACCACTTGATTCAGTTTTTCAACCAGATACCACAGAAGTTCTTTGCCGATGGCATCATGGCTCTACCCGAAAAATGGCGAAACGTTATCAATAATAATGGAGCATATTTGGTGTAAATAAATTCATTTTCACACTATAACAAAACCAGTTGAATTTTACTAAAAAAAACGCCACGAACTTTTTCTGATATATGCTACTCTGTGATGATAAAATACATATAATATCAAACGCGTACTAGTACTCACTTAAAGTGAGTACTAGTACGCGTTTTAAATGGGTAGTGGAAAGGAAGAGAGGGTAGTAATACGCACTTATAGTGCGTACATAGGTATAAAACTCTTTTCTTGAGTGACGTCACAATAAAGCTTTAAAATTCAGGAAAAGTAAAAATGTTGATTGAACATCAGAAAAATAGTTTTTAAATTATTATAATCAATAATTTATACACTTTTTTGCCAATTTTCAATGCAATCCTTTTCCAGAATTTATGAAGCTTCATATTTTTTTGTAAATAATAAAATACGATTATTATTATTTCTTGAATATATTTATTTAAAAAATTTTAAAACCTTTCAGATATTACAACTAAAATAATCATAATGATTAAGTATAAGTATGAACTTAGTTATCATCTAAAATTCAATAAATTATTCTAAACAATTTCTACGAATAATAGAAGATAAAAATTATGATTTTCTCCTTAGTTACATTTTGAAACGTATTATTTTAGTATCTAAAATATAATGTAATTGTCTCGGTAATTATGTCGTATAATAGAATCAATGTTAAATCTTTAAACATATCTAGAAGGTACCTGAATTAATCTGAGCGCATTTATTCCTAAAATAATGCAATCATCACATGTACTATTATTATATCGCATTTAAATTAAAACTGCATATTTGTATAACTAACTTTGAGGCTTCCGAACCTTCTTAAACAAAAACTATGCAAAAATAAATTCTGGCTTCAGCAGCCTCTCAATGCTACATTTCACTTTATTATTATTATTTTTCACTTTTACTTAACTTTAAATTCACTTATTAATCAGCAGATACTTTAGCACTTTTTTTTTTAATTTTTAATTGTCTAATAAACGTTAATATTGTACTATTATTTGGTTGTTTAGTTTTAAAGAGCTTATATGACAGGAAATTTAATATGTTAGGTTAGGTTACTCACATATAACGCGTATTAAAAGTACGCATTTAAAATGAGTATTAGTACTCACATGTAACACGTAGTTTCAGTTCCGCTTTAGAAGTGAGTACTTGTACTCGTTTTACGTGAGTATTTTGAAGTACTCATTTATAACGAGTACTAGCACTCACTTCAAGTGCGTACACTTATCTCCTTCTTCAAAGTGAGTACAAGTACGCACTTTAAATGAGTAATATAAAAAGTACTCATTTAAAAGGAGTACTAATACTCACTAAGATTTGAAGTGTATTGGTTGCAGAATGAAGCACCTACATAAGTTAGAAACCATCTATAAACTATGTATCATTTATTACCTAATTTATCTGCTTTAAAACATACACTATTATTTAAAGATATGGTGTTACCAAAAGCAAACATTTATATAGGTTAACCTTTTCGAATAAATTTATTAGACGGGGTGTCTGGGAGTCAGGGTGTTAGTGTGTTAGGGTGTTAGGGTGACATACGGGCGGAACAGAACGGAGAACCCTTATTATAGCTGTCCTGCATAAACCGCCGAACCTAACCACAGCTAACATTTACGTAAGAAGTGATATCTCCTGTGGCTGCCGCTTTACCACCTAACTTTCTATTGGTACATTTCGGTTAATGAGGGCAAACTACTAACCCGCTTCGCTTCTCTAACAACCGCACGTATTCGCTGTCAGAGGGGAAATAATCACATCATTTCACGGGATCACATTATGTTTATCTTAATTTTATCTTAATACTGTTGGGATCTGGGATCAAGACAGACATGTCAGCAAAAATGAAAATGGATTCACAAATAATTGTTTTTACCGCCCGGCACATAAGAGGTGTGTAAATTAAGTAACCGGACTGACAACATAGCGTTTAATCTGGCAACATTTAGGACTCGGGACTTGGAGGGGTGGCAGGTGACCATATGATACGCCTTCAGTAAGAGTACTGTTTCTTCTCGAGAATGAATTCTCGAGAATTTCTCGAGAAAAAGTCATAATTCCCATTTTTCATTTCTCGAGAAATGTAATATTTTTTCTCGAGACATGTAAATTTTTCTCGACACCACGTTAAACGCATTGTGCTTTTGAAAAACTATTTTAAAAAATATATAATGTTTAGTGAGTCACTGATTATAATTTAATTTTGATAAAATTTGTCTTGTCTCTCGCAACGCAACAGTGACAACAGATAAGAAACCATTTATAATATTTAGCTAATTAGCATTTATTGTTACAATATGTTATTTTAATTTAGTGTATTATTTATTATAATCAATTACATTTCATTTTTTGTTCAGTTTAAAACTGTTATGTAAAAGATTACCTACAAGTTAAATAAAATAATTATTACTATTATTATTAATTTCTTATTTTTTTGAAAATTTCTCTATACATATGTATTTTCAATTAATATGCAATTACGTGCCGTTTTCATAATCATTTGAATGCCCCGTTATCCATTTGTTCTAATGTTATTTAAATAAATACTTTAGTACTTTAAAGTTGACTATAATTTTAACATGTTTTCATCCCCTACAATATTTTCAACATTAAAAAAAAGATATATATTCTAACAATAATTTTCTCGAGATTTCTCGAGAAAGTAAGTCTAATTTTTCATTTCTCGAGAAATGAAAAATGTCGAGAAATCAGAAAAACTAAGTACGAGTTTGAACTCGCTAGAGTAATTTTGTTGTCCGTAGCGTTTTTTTTTTTTTTTTCGTGAAACAATTTTTTTTAGTGAGTTTTAAAAATGAGATCTTCATCATTTGATCTTCGACTTGCTCATTCTTGGTTATACTAGCCAGTCCGGTTATACTACCCAGGGGTATGAAACTCATATACACGGCCTTGAAACGGTTTTAAGTTATATTCCATCCACCGACAGCGCTAAAAGCGTTTTTTTTTAAACAACATTTTGAGAACACTTCATTATCGGCAATTGCGGCAATTGTTTTTGAGGTTGTAACGATAGGTGACAGTAAATTGTGATTGTGACAGTGATGAATTTTATAAGAAATTTTAAATATTAGCACCACATTTTTTATTTTCAAATGGTGTAGTGTAATTAATAATATTTTAAATGGTAAATGCAAAAGAAATATGAATAGTGTAATAAAAAAAAATGGCACAGACTAAATTTAATATGTACAATACAATAAAAGTAAATATAAAAATAAAAAATAAATACTTGTTTATTTATTTCATATGCTTGCTTGCAAATAAAATAATAAAACTTAATGCTTACTGAAGTATTAACTTTTAACAATTGTAATTAATTTTAATTTTAGGAAATTAATTAGGAGAGTTGTAAATAAATTAATCATAATTTTCGGTTCAAGGCAATCTTTAATTTTCTACCAAAATTACCTTTTATTTTTCAATTTTGGTAGAAAATTAGTGATCGCGCGATTCATAGCAATTTAAAATATAAAAAGATATTTTTGTGCACTGCGTGTTGCATACTATCTAATCCTAGTTCATATTACAACCACGAATGTCGCAACTATCGCTGTCCAAAGCCGTAACGTGGGAGTCCGCTATCTTCCTTGTTTTATAATTTGTGATACTACCGTCGGCGAACCAACGCAGTTACGTCACACAACGTAACAAACGATTACATTGTTCCAGACAAAACAGTCGTTTGTTACGTCGTGTGACGTAACTGCGTTGATTCGCCGACGCTAGTATACTTAATTTACACACCTCGAATCCATAAAATTTTCATTGTTTTTTGCAAGACACACTAATATGGACAAAACTAATATTAAATAATTTCCCTAACGGGCGAAATTTTTATAAACCCGTCCTTCCCTCATCCAAAAAACGCTGTCTTACTGTGAGCTTTTCAAAACGTGGCAACCTTAACTACATCCAACTAATTATATTTGTAATTTTTTATGTTAATTATACCTTGATCTAATCCAATAGCCTCAGCTCAAAGATGATCAGTCAAAGGATGTTATTGAGCGCTTCAGTCAATTAGGACAGGTCAGTGGCTGTTCATCAGAATGTCCGAACCCTCTCCCCCCCCGCCCTATCATGTCATTGGCTAGTTAAATATTCATTTCATTTGGTACAAGATCGCTTTGATCGCAGTATAGTCCATGAAACGGGCTAATAAACCGCATTACCGAATCTAACTACATTACTAAATTACCTACTTGCTAACTTCAATTTCCAAAATAAATTACTAAGTTGGAAAACAGATGCAAATTGAAACTTTAATCTAGAAATTCATTCCTATTTAGTTCTTAGCCGTATTACTCCCTCCATCCAAAAATAGGGTATACATTTCTTAAAAAAATGAAAAGTCTGTTCCTTGGGTTTAGGCAGAACTAGATTTTCAATTCTAGTTACTTTTACTGATTGATTGAAGCTTTTGATCATTTTGTTCGGGAAAAGCCAACTTCAATATATAAAAAAATAGCTAATGACAACTTACAAAAATGAAAATTCCGGTTAGTTCCGCCTAATCTTTTGTAATAGACTGTAATATTAACGAAAGTAATAGGTATATATATAATAAATGGTTGGTAGGTAACGTTTTGCATATGCCAGAAGTAATTCACAGAAAAGAACTGCATATTTTAGACAAATTAAACTGACACTCGCTGTTTGCTCGTCAGGGAAATTATTTAATATTAGTTTTGTCCATATTAGTGTGTCTTATAAAAAACAATGAAAATTTTATGGATTCCAGGTGTATAAATTAAGTAACCAGACTAGCAACATAGCGTTTGATCTGGCAATATTTAGGACGCGGGACTTGGAGGGGCGGCAGGTGAACATGTGATACGCCTTCAGTACGAGTTTGAACTCGCTAGAGAAATTTTGTTATCCGTAGCGATTTTTTACGTGAAACAGTTTTTTCTAGTGCGTTCTAAAAATGAGTGACATTCATTTCGAGCAGCGGTGTGCTATCAGGTTTTAATTCAGACATGGTCACAGCGCAGCGGAAACTTTTGCAAAACAGTTTTTTCTGGTGCGTTCTAAAAAGGAGATATTCATCAAGAGAATCATTTGATCTTCAACTTGCTCATTCTTGCTTTTTTGGGCCTTAGAGCTTGAAGTGTGCCATTCCATGCTCTGGCGCTTGGTTTCCGGGTCATACTCAAACACACAAGTCTCGTCACCAGTAATGACACGTTCCAGAAAATATCATTTTCAATCGATTCCAAAAAGTCTTTTTAGTGCGCTCTTAAAATGCGTGGCGTTCATTTCGAGCAACGGTGTGCTATCAGATTTTGCTTCAGACTTGGGCACAGTGCAACGGAAACTTTTGCAAAACTTCAACAGGCCTACGGAGACAATGTTTTGTCAAGGATCCAGGTTTTTTGGTGGTTTAAGGCATTTTCAGAAGGAAAAGAGTTGATTGAAGATGAATCATGCAGCGAAAGGCCTTAAAAATGTCGACAGAATCCGGGATCTTGTGTGTTCAGATCATCAGTTGACAGTCAGAATGATCGGGAAAGAGTTGAATTTGACTCACACTACCGTTCATCAGATTTTGACTAATGAATTGGGGATTGACAATGCGCCTTGTCACACAGCAATTTAAATAAACAAGTTTTTGGCCAGTAAAAACATTCCTGTGGCTCCTCAGCCTCCTTATTCGCCTGACTTGAGTCCTTGTGACTTTTTTCTCTTCCCAAGATTGAAATATCACCTCAAGGGACGTCATTTTGGGACACTCGAAAACATTCAAACGTCCGTAACCGACCAGCTGAAATCTATCCCAGTATCCGAGTTGCAGCACTGCTATGAGGATTGGAAGAACCGTCTCCAGCGCTGTGTGGCTTCCCAAGGAAGTTATATTGAGGGAGACAATATTGAATTGTAATTCTATTCGAATAAAAAAAAAATTATAAAAATCATTCCGGTTACTTAATTTACACACCTCGTAAGAGGTTTTTGATTATGTTTGGTAATTTTGAGTGAACCCTCCTTAACCGCTTAAGGACTACGCCCGAGTATGCTCGGGCGGCTATTATGTGCGAAAATTCCCACACCCGAGATAACTCGGGCAAGCTTTACCTGCAGAAAAGGTCATTCCCGAATGTACTCGGGCGAAAATAAATACGATTCATGGTATGTTAATTAATTCTTTGCATTAATAAGGCATAATTATTAATTATGATGAATAAAAATGAATATTTTTTTATGAATTTCTTTTATTTCTCGATCCATACTATACACCATAATATCTACTTCCAATCCCATTTTGGGCCCGAAATGGCTTGTATGAAGGATATATATGTTCAGTAAATAAAATTCATTCATAAAAAAATTGTTTTTTTTTCCATTTTTAAATTTTTTAATGATTACTGAAGAGGTTAAATATCTAATGCCCGGTTGCAAGAATGGAGATCAATTCTCAGATCAACTGTTCTCAAATCACCGTTGATACCGGATTAAATTTTAACACCATTGTTTGAATGCAAGATCAGTTGATCGTTCATTTCATAATTTTTACTGGGGCAAGTAATTGTGAATGAACTATTCTAACCTAAAATTTTATTCCTTCTGTCAAATTGTTACACATAATTAGTTTGTTTTTAGTTTGAATATTAGTTTAAATATTTGTTATTATTTTAATATTAGGTTATTAGTTTAAAAATAAATTTATTAGTTTAAATATTAGTTTATTAGTTTATTTATTAACTATCATTAGTTTTGTTACACTACAATAATTTAGTTTGTTTCTTTCCTTTTGCTTATTAATATTACATTTTAGTTAATATAGATATTTCTTCATATTTTGTATTAGATTAGTATTTCCTGTTAGTTGCTTAATTAAAATTAAATGAGTTTTTTCCATTATTCTATAGATTAGTGTAGTTCAATAGATTGTTTATTCCATTATTTTATACTTAAATAGATTTTCTTCTCTTCATATTATTTTATTTTTTATACATTTTCTTACTCATTATTTTACTTTGTATATATTTTCTTATACATTATTTATACGTATTAATAATTAATACATTCTAAAACTGTTTTATTTTTTTAGGTTAATTTTTTTAACTTGTAACTTTGTATTAACTAAAACAAAAATTACCCTTTCCATATCTCCAATAAATATACTGTGCTTATATTACAGTATAAAAATGATTAAAAAAAGGGTAAACGATAATAAAATGTTTCAAAACGGTCTCTGTGTCATACGTCAAAATATTTAACATAAAATGGCGGTACGAATTGGGCTTGATCTCGACTTGATCGGTGAATTTTCGGGTATCAATTTAATGCGCGATTTGTTCCGCCATCAAGAGGTAATTTGTATTCTTGCAATAGTTTGATACACGATTTGATGCAAATCATCGTTGATCGGATATCAAGCCATTTGATCCTGATTCTTGCAACCGGGCATTACTGCACTTGTTTTATCTCACAGGAGGATGCCCTAGATCTGTGCCTCTCTCGCCTCTGCCTTTCGCTGCCTGTAATACTGCCTGTAATAAATGATGAAATAAATATTGAAATTTAAAAAAAGCACCAATAAATAAAATTGTTATGTAATCCGTAGGAATGTCTGTTTTAGTGTTTTCAATTGGTTGATCAAAGTTTCCGTAGAGCGAGGAGCGAGGAGCGAGGAGCGAGTAGCGAGGAGAGAGATTACGAGAACTCAATCACTCGGAACGTTGAACGAATTAAAAGCAGGAGGTCCTCACCACACCAATTATTAACACTTCATTGAGGTGTACCTAACGTGTTGTATGTTTCGGATAGAATTAGTTGAGGTTTATAGTGAATTTGTTAAATTTGCTCGCTTTGCTTAAACGAAACACCTCAAAAGCGAATGACGTGAATCTACTCTTTTGACAATCACCGCATAATATTATAGTGATAACTCCAAATTATTAAATATTACTGAAAAACTATATACACACATTGGAAAAGTCTAAGAATATTGAAACAAAATATGAAAATAAATTGCTTATTGTACATTTAATGTTGTATTTCAATTAAAGGAGATAATTATGAGTAGTTGGCTATGGAAAACAAGTAAAAACAATAACCAACAAGACAAAAGAAGTACAAATTTGACAAATTTTATTCAGTGCATGATTCGTAGATTGATCACATGTTTCATTTTAATTCGATTTAAAACGTTTATATTAATAATTGCAGTGTTTTTAAGTAGTGGCATTCTGTTTAGGGTTTTGTAGGTATGACCAAAAAACCCTTATACCGTCATTTTGTCGTCTGTCTGTCTGTCTATCTGTCTGTCTGTCTGTCTGTCTGTTTGTCTGTCTGTCTGTCTGTCCGTTCGGTAAAAATTGTAGCCAAACGGCTAAACCTAGAGAGTTGAAATTTGGCATGCTTGTACAACTTTATGACCCGCACATAGGAAAAATACTAAAACATCTAAAAAACATATCCCCCTAAAAATATAAACAAATATGTGCTCATCGAAAAAAAAAAATATTTTTTTTAAATTCTGAGTAGGGTATCAAATGAAAGCCCTTAGTACGTGGATTAACGATCAAAATTTTATTTTATCAATTATTTTGACGCGATTTTTGCCAAAATTGTGCAAAAAATTTTTTGTCACACACCCTGTAGCCCAGATGGTTTAAACTAAAAATCTGAAAAAATTCGAAGTAATGTACATTGGTGTGAACCGAAATAGTACAACAGGAATTTTTGATCAGATTATGTTTTCGGAAAATAATGCATTTTTTGTGTTTTTAACCAAAATATGCTAAATATTTAATTCGCTATGTAACCCAGTAGATAAGCCAGTGCTCATAGCGATGTGCGTTTAGTCATTGGTTTTCTAATTTGCTAAACAGGTAACTTGCGAACTAGAGTTCGAATCCAGTCAGTTTTAAATTTTTTGTTTTTTTTTGCAGTTTTCTTTTGTTTATTTTGTCAAAATTCTAGTTATATTTTAGTAAATGTTGCATTTAATTTTTAAAAGCGTAAATTTAATAACCAGTGGGAAGTGTTGAAATTATAATTTAATGCTATATTTGATGTATACGAAATCAGAGGGCGGGGCTAATGATTTAAGCAACCAATAGAAGCCATAGGCGCAATTTCCAAAATCTTAATGAACCTTGCTATATAAAAAAAATACTGCACATACATATTTAGAAACTTAAATAATGGTATTAGGCATTCGACTTAAAATTCATAAAAAAATATTTTGACATAAAATTTGTTTTGGCATCCCAAATAATCATCATTCAGTTACTAAATACCTGCAAAACCCTGAAATGTGTGAAAATTCACACTTCACATCAATTTTTTAATAATGGAGCGACAGCATTTAACTATCCACAAGATGAATTGTGTGGTGTGACTTCTCCAAGCTGACTTCAGGCAAGTTTATGTAGCCGAGCGGATAGAAGTTTCTCGAAGCGTCATCAGTCGGTTATGGAGGCGTTACAGGGAAATAGGGAGTCCGGCTGAACAACATCCGAGATGTGGTCGCTTTACAACAGCAGGTCAAGACATATTTTTGGTATTAAATGCTAGAAGACAACCTATTATTACAGCACCCGAATGGGTAAGGGAGTTACAGCGAGCACATAACTTAACCGTTAGTCGCGATATTGTAAGAAATCGTCTCGAAGCTAATATTCTATCTCGACGACCAATCAGATGTCAACCCCTCTCTAGAGGCAATCGCAGAGCAAGATTAGACTGGTGTCACAATTTTCAATATTGGTGTGATAATGATTGGGCTACAGTTTTGTTTACTGATGAGTCCAGATTTGGAATTCATCTAGATTCTCATTGAACAAGGGTATGGAGAAGATCCGGTAATTTGGAACGTTTGAAGCACGTCCAGGGAGTTCACAATTAGAGAGGTGGTACTGTTATGGCATGGGGTGAGATAATCATTGGTGGTAGAACTGATCTCGTTTTTCTCAATGAATTTTTAACAGCACAATAATATTTGGATAATATTTACAATACCATGTGCGTCCATGTCATGGTGTTGTTGATAATTCGTTTCATCTTGCCCAAGATAATGCTTGGCCATATGTTGCTTAAATTGTAACGAACTGGCTGGATAACGAAGGTATTGATGCGATACCATGACCACCACAGTCACCGGATCTAAATCCGATTGAAATGTGTGGGACATGCTTAAGAGAAGAATTACTCCACATATGGATAAGTCACGAGTTGCCAGATAGCAGCACCACGTAAGTCACCAAGTACGAAAATTCTATGCCCGAAACCTCTCCAACAGAGAGAGCCTTCCAACAATTTTTTAAGGTTTCCTGAGAAACGGAAAAAAAGGTTTTGCCCTTCGATAAACTGGTTTTTAAAATAACAAATTCCTTACAAAACAATTATTCTTTAATTCTAGTAAAATAATGTTTTATTTTAGTAAGATAAAATAAATTCCGAATTTAATCTTATTTTGAAACTGCTAAGATATGTTCGCACTATTCGCTTCATAAATTAAAGGTTTAGTTTAAATTTTGCTCCTTTAGATAGCGCACGCGACCCGAAGTGTATTTTTTGTTAAGGTTTACGTGGGTCAAGTTGTGATCCATCGTGATCCGTTAAAATTCACGACTCCAACCCATCTCTACTACAAACTAACAGACAAATTAACAAAGTACTCAGTTATGCCATCTTTTCATATCATTAAAAGATACAATATAGGTTAAGAACCATGGAATACAGGATGGTGGATAGCAAAAATTATCGATCAGTAGAATGTTGCAGCTATCCTCCGCGGAGTGCCGGTAAAGATCACATCTATAGCCAGTGTATCTCACCTACAGTTCCCACATCCACAGACCACAGGCAGGACCGGTCCAATGAATCACGAGTAGGCTGACCAGACGTACTCTTTTTTAGAGTATTATACTCTTTTCTAAGTAATATCCTCTTTACTCTTACTTTTTATAAAAGAACTCTCAATATACTCTTTCATTCTTTGTTAAATGGTGACAGAAAATGTTATACTTGTTAGTCTGCTTGTGTGTAGCTGTAGCATATAACCATTAAGATTCAACCGATTAGATTCTAATAAAAAAACTCCAATTTTACAAGTTTTCTCCGGATAGCATTAAACTCATCCAGTCATACCTTTTCAATAGAAAACAATTCGTGAATTCTAACAACGATACTTCCAAGATGCTAGAAATTAACCATGGAGTACCTCAGGGGTCAGTTCTGGGTCCTATTTTGTTTCTTATCTTCATAAATGATTTGCCTTTTTTTAATACTGACCTGGATGTAATACTCTTCGCGGATGACACTACCGCCCTTCAAAGCAACAGTTCTATTTCATCACTTATTGATGACCGAAATTTGGCCATGTCTACCTTTCAAAATTGGTTTCTTGCCAATAAGTTGACCATGAACAACAACAAGACTCAGAACATGGTATTCTCGACTAGAAGCTTACAGGAGATAAACAACCCAGTTTCGGTAACATTTCTAGGACTTGTTATTGACTGTAAGCTAACCTGGGAACTCCAAATAAACAAATTAACCAAGAAACTATGTACGAATATCTATTGTCTATTTAACCTTAAATGGTGTGCATTTCTGGCAGTGATGAAAACATACTACTTCGCGTCCATCCAATCTCAGTTAACATATGCCCTTTTGATCTGGGGTCACTCTCCTCATACAGGTCTTCTATTCTCGCTTCAACGTAGAGCTATTCGTATTTTAGCCAATTTAAGATACAGATCGGACTGTAAACGTAGTTTTGTTGAATTAAAAATCTTAACCCTACCTTCCCTTTACATCCTTCATTGTATCCTATACGTCCGTGAAAATCTTAATGAGTTCTCACCTCATTCCTCGGTCCATAGGCACGACACGAGAAATAAGAACGAAATTCGTCCTACCTATACTAGATTGGATAGGTCTAGATATAGTGCAAATTACTTTGCAATAAAAAATTTTAATGTTCTTCCAACACACATCAAGAGTTTAAGAATTGATAATTTTAAAAAAGTAACCAAGACTTATTTAACTGCCAAAGCATTTTACTCCACCGATGAATATCTTGCAAATGAGTGATTTGAATGAGATTCGGCATCCTAATTAGTCTCTTGTGACGCCTTTAAATTTTAAAAGACTATATATATTTATCTAAATTTCATATTGTATTGACGAGTGTACAAATGTTAAACATTTTTGAACATAATAAATATTATTATTATTATTATTATTATCATTACCGAATTGAGTACTGCAGCTATCGTTTGCAATATTCACAGCTTCAACAGCATAAATCTAGAAAAATGGGAAGAAAAATCCGTACCTTTAATTGACAAATGGATAACTATTTTGGAAAGTACGAAAAGAGCAAATAGAGAAGTGAAACCACTGCTGCTAGAAAAGTTGATAGCAGTTATTTTTACCCTACCTGGGACAAATGACGAACGCGAACGAATATTCAGCATCTCGGGGCAATACTGGGCCAAAAAGAAATCACATCTAAAAATTAGTACCCTGGAAAGCGCAATGAAAGTAAAAGTAAATATCGGGCTTACCTGCGGCCAATTTTGGGAAATCATAAAAGAAGATAAGCAATTGTAAGAAAAAGCAAAAATCTCCAAAAAATATCAAACTTACTGAAATTTGATTGAACAAAGTATTGTTAGTACCCGTATCAGTGCCCGTCCATTATCCACTATTCCCGTTAATTATCCACTACCCGTGAATGAAAGATGGAATATGGACAAAGAGCCAAAAGGATGTGGAAAGTGTTTACAACAAAATGCTCATAAATAAACAGAAATACACAAAATACCTCATAATTACCCGTTAATTATCCGCTACTCGCTAGTAGTTAACAGGTAATGGGTAGATAACGGGTTGCAGGCAATCTAAATCGGAACCGGGTACACTGTTAACGAGTCGGGTAGCGGGTGCCCTGTACCCATTGTTATTCCTAGTAGACAATCATTATGTTTTCTTAGAAAGATCTAAAATAAGACAAAAGATACGTTTATATTGTTTTGCACCTTATTTAAATCTATTTTACATTGTTTTGCATTATCTGATTAGATTAAGCATAACAATGCAATACATATATTCATTTATAATCAATATTTATCTTATATCGCAGTCATTCAACACCTCACAACAATACAAGATATATTTTTGACAGGTAAGTTTTATTTGATTAATTTATATATTTAATTAGATCGTATTAAGGCATATACATACTTAAGTAACGAATATAAAAAAGCATAACCCACATTGCCCACATCGTATACAAACGCCAACGAATAGATCGTACTGAATAATTCGCTAATCCCAGCATATAATAATAATAATATTTATTGTCTTTTTTACATAAATTATGAACATTGAATGTATAATACAGTAATCTTAAAATTAAACTTAAACTATACTACTCTTAAGGGGACATTCGCCTTTGGAATTGAAAAAAAAAACACTTTTTAAAAATTTTATTATGAAAAAACTATTATATTTATTGACACAATTTCTTTTGGACATTGTTAAACAGTCTCTAAAGAATATAAAAAAAATTTTTTTTTTTCATTTTTAGTTTCCCTTTGCTGCTGTAGAGGGCGTCATCCAAAAGTTACTTTTCAAACGGTAGGACATATTGTGGACCTCCTGTAACAGATTTTTGAAAAATTCAAAATGGATTCTATTCTTGAGACTCAAAACTATACAATAAGCGTCTAAAACTCATACTTTTTCATATTTTGAAGTTTTTGTATGTATATTTCTGAAAAATGCGAAAAAACGGCATTTTTTGGGGGTAAGTCACCCCCGTAAAAAAAGAGGGGGGGTATTTTTTTAAACTTTTAGAAGCTTATTGTTTACTATTTTCAATAAGTAATCGAATGCTTTTTGGTTTTTTAAAATCGGTCGAGTAGATTCGGAGAAAAATGTCCTACCAGTTTGAAAAAGGTAGTTTCGAGAAAAACGCGTTTAAAATTTTTTTACCATAATTTTATTGAATAAAAGGTCGAAAACTTTTTTTTACCTTTAATCGGCCATTCCTGGTGAATACTGAGGACCCTCGTTATCTAGTAATTGCTGTAAGTGGCTGGCCAAAGCTTTTTTCTTCTTAATTCGACCTTCTTTTGACTGCTCACTGCTCCTCCTATTGGCTTGAGAGATACGGTCCTCGTCAACTTTTTGCGCAAAAGCCGTTGCAGTTTCGCCAATTTTGATGCCCATGAGATCCATAATAGCTAGGTAAGTTCTCGAGCCTTCGTTGAAAATGGATGCTGCGATCCACGCTGCAATTTCAGTCACATCTTTGCCAGAAAACTTGCTTTTCGGAGAAATGTTCCAAATCAAATTGTTGTAACTTTCGTTACTATTTTGAGTATTTTTGCCAAAACATCTTTGCAGCAATTCATCACTACGAAGTGACTCGTAAACTGGCAAAATGTAGCCACAAAAGCTAGGTAAGTTCTCGAGCCTTCGTTGAAAATGGATGCTGCGATCCACGCTGCAATTTCAGTCACATCTTTGCCAGAAAACTTGCTTTTCGGAGAAATGTTCCAAATCAAATTGTTGTAACTTTCGTTACTTTTTTGAGTATTTTTGCCAAGACATCTTTGCAGCAACTCATCACTACTAAGTGACTCGTAAACTGGCAAAATGTAGCCACAAATGCTTGGATCTAGTGGTGGCTTATGAGTAAAAGGCTCATTTTTTTCCTCGCTTTACAAAAATTTACACCAATCTTTTCGGTTTTTACTCATGGGCATACGCTGTTACAAATATAGCTGTAACTTTTTTTCTATTACGAATTTCTTGATGAAATTTTAGGAGGCAACTTTTGAACGTATATAGAATCGAAATATGTAAAAATCTCAAAATCGATTTTTTGACAATTTCAAAAGCGAATGTCCCCTTAAGACAATAGTAAGTAACCCTTTCAGTATCCAACTATGTTAGAGTTACTGTCATCTAAGTGACGTGACGTAATTACATTAACCCTAAATATAATAGGCTTGAAAATATATACAGGATTAAAAAAATAATATACGTTTTAACTTCAGTTTGTAAACAGATTGTCCACACTTTCTTTGGTCAGAAGCCATTCTTTGAGATGCTTTAAATGTTTCTGTGTTTAAGCCAGTTTGTTTTAAATGAAGTAGTAAACTATTATAAATATTTGAAAAATTATAATAAAAGGATCTTAGAAACATTGATTTATATGGTTTAGGTTTAAATATGTTGGTTCTGTTTCTTAATTCTATATTATACGGGTTTCTGTAGCTAATATGATTCCCACTTCTATTAAAGAAAACTTTCAGGACTGTACACATATAGATGGCGCAGTGGAAGGATGTTTAATTCCTTCAAAAGTGGAAATGTAGATGAGTAATTTGTTTTAAATTTGATTATTTGATTATTGTGAAATCAGCGGCAGCTTAAGAGTTTCCGAATAGTTTGTTGACAGTGAGCGTTTAAAAAAACAAGTTTGTGAAAAAATGGATATTACTCGTGAAGGTTTTCGTTGGATGGTTTTACAATTTTAGTAAAGGCCTAACTCAACAATAATACATAGATTCGCTTCGTTCAACTTTTGGTAATGAAGCACCATAAGAAAAAACTGTTTACAATTGGTTTGTAGAATTTCGTCGTGGTCGTGTGTCCGTCAGTGATGAATCTCGTGAAGGTCGACCAAAATCGTTTGTGATTCAAAAAAAAATCGATGCTATGAGCAAAATGATTGAAGAAGATCGGCATGTGACTTACCGTGAGATAGAGGCATCCTTTGGCATATCGTAGAATGCAATATTCGATTTTGCATGAAAATATATATATATATATATATAATGCTATCATTAGATGTATTTCGAGTTTTTTTTTCAGGATTTCTCCCTGGTCTCAGATAAATTTCATCCGGCACTGCTTGCAATTTTCCAAGAATATTTTCGAAAACTGTAAGAGATACCTGAAAGTGTGATTTGAAAATCTTATTACCGTATTTTCCGCAAATCCCCATACTTTTTCTAAAATTAATTGTTCAGATTCTTTAACTTCATCATTGAAAAATAATTCAACGGCAAATCGAAGTACATAATTTTAATTCGTGAACTAATCTGAGAGTGAAAACATCGCCTAAAATTGTAGAGGTACATTTTATTAACATTATGACACAATCCATGCTCGCTCCGTGTTCGAGTGGTTGCGCTTCGTCAGTGTTCTATTCATGACGTCACAAACAACTGTTTGATCAGCGCTCGCTCTACCCTGTACAACTCGAATGTACCCATTGTTGACAATGTTGTGATAGCTGATTACTATTATTACTCTGATTTTTAAGATTTTGCATTTTTTTAGGATGTGTAACAATCAAATATGCATGTTCAGAGATAGAAGGATGAGCGCTGCAGGTCACAGACTACTATATTGCCATCTACATAGTAATAAAGTGCATCATCACTACTATGTACCACAAGTTCAATCCCAGACTCATCCCCAAGCACAAAACCAGGGTTTTACAATTCATCCATCACTATACCTGCACGCAGGATTCTGCCCCCCAAATGGTTCACAAAATCAGTGCGTTACAATCGTTATGAGATATTATAAAGGACGATATTATTACCCAGGTGTCCCACGTGTAAATATAAACAGGATTGATGCAGTCAGGGACATAGCCAGGGGGGGGCATAGGTGGCATTTACCCCCTCCAGGATAGTTTACCTTATATAATACAGTCGATTCCGCTTAATTGGGACACATCGGGACTTAGGCATTTTGGCCCAATTAAGCGGCTGCCCCAATTAAGCGAATTTTACATAAAATTAAACTATGCATATTTTTCTTTCAATAATTTTATTTTATAAACTCTTGGACAAAACTATAAATTACATATAACCAAAAAATATAAACTTTTAAGAAAAAGTAATAATAAATTCCAAAATAAAATAATAAATAGGTACATACAATTTAATTCAATGCAAAAATGCGTCAAGTGTAGTCTGTCTTTTGTTTTTGTAACATTTCACTTCTACAAAATCAGCACAGGTATTCAGTGCGGATGTAGGGCTCCCTTCATTTCCTTCCTGCATAAAATAACACTGTAATATTAAATTCTTTGTACATTTTCTTGAGAATATGTGTAACATAATATGTACTGCGATCTTAACTGTCCCAATTAAGCGGAATGTTGTCCCAATTAAACATGTAAATTTTCTGTTGGTTCCTTGGTTTGGTTTCTGTTCTTTGAGATTTGTCCCAAATGAGCGGCTGCCCCAATTAAGCGCTGGCCCAACTAAGCGGAATCGTCTGTATATACATAATTTAGGTTGTTAGAAGTTTTCTTCACTGGAGGTGAAGAAAATTTATAAATTTACCGGACTTATTATTTAATATGCTACAAAAGACATAGAACAGGGGTCGGCAACCTGCGGCTCTTTTTGAAAATTTTGTGACTCTTTGAAAATTGGCTGGTTTTATATTTTAATATAATCTATGTTTTAATTTTCAACTTTCTGCCTGTAATATACAGGTTTTGTATTTTTCAGAATGTTTTACGGTGCAATTCACGCCCGGTAATTCCCCGAGCTACTGCATATTCCCTTTTAGAAGAAGTTATTTGATTCGAAAAAAACTTATCTGTATTTGTGAATCATTTACGTGCAAAAACATTTTTACATTTTACAAAAACATATTATTACTGCAATTTTTTTTGCACAAACTATTGGCTTTTCGAGATAGATTTAAAGAGTTTAGAAAATATAAAGCTGCACTAGCTTTTTTGACAAAACCAATTGAAGTAGATTTGTAGCAATTACATTTAACACCTTCAATTAGTGGATTTGAAATCCAAAGGTTTATGGAATTACGTATTCTTAAAACTTAATTCTGAACTGGAAAATTTAGAAAGAAAAAAGTGAATTTTATTTTCCCAGCATAAGTGGACTTAAATTCGCAATCTTCAAAATGTAGATAAAGTTCTTTTCGAAGCTAGGAACCGTCTTCCAGAATCGTTCAATCTTTTAAAAAATTATGCTTTTGGACTAGTGACAATTTTCGGATCCACATATTACTGTATGCAAATCTTTTCACATATGAAATTAATAAAGTGTCAGTTAGAAGTAATCTTACTATCCTGAAACTAGAGTGCTGCCTTAAGTTAAAGATTACTGAATATTCACCAAATAGTAAAGTCTTATAGAACACTATACATGAGCAATCGTCCCATTACAAAAATTATTATATTGTAATATACTGGCAACTACAATAGGTATCACAAACTAAATGTATAAGTAAATATTAATTTATTGTAATATTTGATTATTTTAAAACATATAAACAATTTTTACGTTTTTTCTTAAATATAGTATATATTTTTTAGCGGCTCTTCCATGTTATTGTGTTTTTTTTTTTATTTTTCAATATAGATTTGGCTTTGTCACTGAAAGGTTGCCGACCCCTGACCTAGAACGCTGTTATTTTCTGCCCAAGCCGTGTAATTAAGGTCGTACCGACCAATTTAGGATATTTTGTTATTTTTAACCCCCCCCCCCCAAGCTGAAATCCTGGCTACGTCCCTGGATACTACAATAGCAGGAAAATTTAACAAAGTACGGAATGTACGTAGTAACTGTGTTAGCTATAGTGATTTTTTTATATATAAAGAATGTAATAATTGTAACAATTGCACCACCTGAATTATTTTGTTAATAAAGATATTATTCATAACAATATGTTAGAGTGTTTATGCAAATAATCCTTGATCGCTCTTTTTTAGGGTTTTGTAGGAATGACCAACAAAAAACCCTTATAACGTCATTCATGTGTCTGTCTGTACGGTAGAAATTGTAGCCAAACGGCTTAACATAGAATGTTGAAATTTAGTATTTTTACATTACGTATCCCAACTGTTGTAAAATTGTTTAATTCTTCAATAGATTTAGTACGTATTCGTTTCTTTTTCGGGCTACTGACAGTTTCACCTCTCGATTGTTGTGCAGCGATTTTATTCACTTTAGAAATGCTGACATCTAATGCAGCAACAACTCTCTAAAAAGTTAGTTAACAATTATTTGTAGAAAAATATTCAAGTGAAAAGACCATAGATATAAACAAAATTTAATATTTACTTAGAAGTTGCCCATAGTAATCTGAGCCAAAAGCCATAAAACTCTAAATGCGGGATTAATAATAAATTAATCGAAACAAAAATATCGTATGATTAATCGATTAACTGAAACAAAATAATTGATTATTTCAATTACTCGATTAAATGTTGCTATTTCTACGACATCTCGACGATCTCTACTACAGAACACTCTAAAACCAATATCTATTATTATTTATATTTTATTTATTATTATTTATTTTCCAAATCATACATTATACACATAATATCCACATTAATGTTATCAAGGAACAATAATAATTAGTGATTTGTATGAGGTTTAGAAAAATAATAATACAGCCCCCATAATTATATTATTTAAAAAATTGAGAATAAGCACATACATATGCTTGATAAATTGGGCAACTGCCACGAAGAACTCAAAGAGATCTGTGTGTGGCTATATTATTTCTTACTTGTATATATAAAAAAATTGATGTGAAGTGTGAATTTTCACACATTGCAGGGTTTCGCAGGTATATAATAAGTGAAGGCGGCATGCTGAGTGTGTAGGACAAATTTTGCTTTGTAGTAACCACGGCAAAATGAACGATCTTTTTAAAATAATTTATCGTCTGTTAATCTCAGAGCTTTAAAAACAAATTTTATGTTAAAATATTTTTTTGTTCATTTTAATTCGAATACCTAATATCATTATTTAGGTTTCTAAATAAGTGCAGTATTTTTTTTATATAACAAGGTTCATTAAGATTTTGAAAATTGGGCCTATGGCTTTCATTGGTTGTCTTAAATCATATGCTCCGCCCCTCTGGCTTCGTATAAATGACACAGAATGAAAATATAATTCCAATTGGTTATTAAATTTACGCTCTTGAAAATTAAATTCAAAATGTGCTAAAATATAACTAGAATTTTAACAAATTAATTTAAACATAATAAATATGAAAAAAAAAACAAAAAATAAAATTGACTCCACAGCCAGGAACGAACCTGTGTAGTGAATAACGATCCTGTGTGGTTGTCGAGCAACTGAGCCACTAGACCACCAAACGCTTATCAACTTAGTGTGTTATAAGAGTATAACATGTATGCATCGTCAACCAAAAAACACAAAAAATGCGTTATTTTCCGAAAACATAATCTGATCAAAAATTCCTGTTGTACTATTCCGGTTCACACCATTATACATTACTTAGAATTTTTTCACATTTTTAGTTTAAACCATCTGGGCTACAGGGTGTGGGACAAAATTTTTTTTGCACAATTTTGGCAAATATCGCCTCAAAATAATTTATTTTGCAAAAATTAAATTTTGATCGTTAATTCACGTACTAAGGGCTTTCATTTGATACCCTACTCAGAATTTTAAAAAAATATATTTTTTTTCGATGAGCACATTTTTGTTTTTATTTTTAGGGGGATATGTGTTTAAGATGTTTTAGTATTTTTCCTATGGTCGGGTCAAAAAGTTGTACAAGCATGCCAATTTTCAACTCTCTAGGTTTAGCCGTTTGGCTACAATTTTTACCGAACAGACAGACAGACAGACAGACAGACAGACAGACGACAAAATGACGGTATAAGGGTTTTTTGGTCATACCTACAAAACCCTAAAAACGAGGGTTAAAGTTAACTAAATGAGTCGTAGTGACAAAAAATGATTTATGGAATATTATTTAATTTATATAGTTTTTAAATTTAATTTTTTTGATAAAGAAAGAGAATAAACAAATAAAGAAAAAATAAATTATTTTGAATAGAAAAAAGTGTAAATAAATTTTCTCATGTGTTTTTTAAAATTACTCTTATTAAGGTTAATTGAATTTATATTAATATACATTTGAAAATCATTATACAAACTCGGTATTACATCAATAAAACATTTTAAACCAGTAGTTTTATTTGCTCGTACAGGAATGGCTCGATCTCTATGCCTAGTGTAGTAATCATGAGATAATTTATTCGTATTAATAATATCTTGATTTTTTTCTACATGTCTCATAATTGAATAGTAGTACAATTGCTGGAGAGTAAATATCTTAGTGTTGTTAAAAACTTGTGTAGTGGAAGAGAGTCGTGGTATTTTGAGCATTCTTTTAATTATTAGTTTTTGTATTATACTAATTTTATCAATATATGTACTACTAGCACCACCCCAACCAATAATCCCATAAGAAAGTACTGATTGTGCTAATCCATAGTAAAACATCTTTATTAAATTTGTTTGAATTGTTGGCATGAATTGTCTTAGTTTATAGAAAACAAATATTAATTTTCTTAACCTTTTACATAAATTAGTAACATGTAGGTCCCAACGTAAATGTTGATCTATAATAATACCCAGGCAGGTCATAGATTGCACTCTATCAATACTAGTCCAACAATTACAGAAATCATGTCTTGAACAATTTTTAGTGTGAATAAAAATTTCATTAATATCAGGTTGGCTGTTTTTATAAATTCTGAAAGTAATAAATTTAGTTTTTTTATAATTTAAAGATTATCTAGTTAGAATCTAACTATACTTTTGTTTTGTAAATCCAACATTACCATGTTTCTTGCATCATCCCAAGTCTCTGCTTCGATAAATAGTACGGTATCATCGGCGTATGAAATTAATTTTCCTTGTACAGTTGGCAATTGTAGTAAGTCATTTAAATATATTAAAAAAAGTAAGGAACCCAAAACTGTACCTTGTGGAACCGCACATGTTAGCACTTGCGAAAAACTTTTATGGTTTTCAAGTTGGACTATTTGGTGACGATCGCATAAGTAACTTTCAAATAACTTTAAAGTCACGCCTCTTATACCATGTTTTTCTAGTTTACTTAAAAGCAGTTTGTGATGACCGTATCGAAGGCTTTTGCTAGATCAAAAAATATAGCAATGCTAGCCTTAGAATTATCTAATGCTCTGTAAATGTTTTTGGTTAAATTCGCAATAGCGTCTTCAGTACATTTGTCTGGAAGAAAGCCGATCTAAAAAGCGGATCTACAGATATAATTTAATTTATTTTAAAAAAAAATCAGTTTCAAAAAGAAAAATCTTTTTTTATATTTTTTTATATTCTTTCCGTCGGGCGTAGTGGTCACCAGAAATTGTTTATTGGACCGCTGGAGATCCATAAGCCACCAGTTTTCAAATAATGTTCCTAGAAAGGACCGGAAACTGAATCATATTATGACGCAGTTCTGTCACAATATGTTCTAGTAGATACACAATCATATGTTTTCATTTAAAAAAATTAGTCATAAAATATATTTGCGTCAGATTGTTTTGTGTGTTATCTTTTAGATTAGGTAATGATAACCCCACTGCACCATCAAAAACAATACTATATATATTTATAAATTTAATATTAATCTCATAAAATCACTCTCATTCAACACTTTACGATAAAACAAGATATAATTTTTGCTCAGCTGGTAAGTAACTATTTTTTTTTTTTTTTATTTATTTATTTTTTTTTTATTTAATTTTGTTTGTTTTGACTGCTGATATTGCTCATATATTATCTACCAATGATATTTCAAATTTTGTTTCATCCACATATTCGTTAATAGTTTATAATTGTTTTAATCTTATTTATTTTCAGATTTCTAAAATGCACGGACATTTTTTGGGCCATCTACTCCATGGTCGTCACGGACATCATCATCGACATCATCATGGACATCACCATGGACATCATCACGTGTACTATGATTGTACACCAGTTGTGAGGACAACATACGTCCAGGTTCAATCCCCGACTTATCCTCAAGTACAGAATCCAGGTTATCCAGTTCAACCACCACCACCATATACGCAAGCCCCACCACAATATTACCCACCAAATGGTACAGTGGCCTACACCCAAGTCACTTATCAACGAAAATGTTAAATGAAAAATTTAGCATATTTGAAAGACAAGAATGTATAATGTAATCTGTATTTTTTGAATACATAAAAGATCACATACAGTTTTTTTTTTTTTTAATTAGGTTTATTTAGGGGTGCTCCAACAGCTTGGTTATTAGCACCTCGGGACATTGGTTTAAATTATTTTACATTTGATATTGTACTTATTTGTTTAGTTACATTTATATATTTTACAATAATTTGTGATATATTTGTCGTTATATTTTATGAAGATGGTATAAATGTTAGATTTTATCAAATAAATTGGCTTCTTTTATGAACTTGATGATCTTGCTTTCATTTTGGTTTGACAGAATTTCGTCTGGGTTTCTTGGTAGTTGGTTGGAGCTTCTTTCCATGTGATATTGAGGGCATTCTATTATAATATGCCTTACTGTTAGTCTGGTGTTGCAGGCCTGGCAGATTGGGGGGGGATCTTCTCGTCGGAACAGGTGTTTGTGGGTTAATAGAGTGTGCCCGATTCTTATTCTGGTTGATACTATCTGTTCTCTTCTAGTAATGTTGTGTTGGGGTTTACTTCGGTGTATGTGGATGCGAGTGTTGTACCATGTTTCTTTTGTTTTATTTTTGTAGTGGCTTTTTGTGTCGTATGTTTGAGGTGGATAGGGGTAGATTTCTTCGTGTATTGCTTCTTTTGCCGCTATGTCTGCTCTTTCATATCCTGGGATGTTTTGGTGCGACGGAACCCATAAGATTGTGACTTCTTTCCCTTCTGATATGAAGTCGTGTAGATTGTCCTGGATTTTTTGGATTACGGTGTTTATGTTGTATGCTGGTGATGGTACTTAGAGAGTCTGTCTGTATTATGAACTTTTGACCTGGGTGGAGTCTTATGTATTTTGTCGCCTGCAGAATAGCAAATGCTTCAGCAGTGAAAACGTTTGTTTGATTTGGTAGGTGGATTTTTTTAATTTCGTTTTCTGTAACTAGCGCGGCACTGGTACTACCTTGAATGTTGGCCCCGTCAGTGAAGATGGCAATGTGATTTTTGAATTTTGTGATTATTTTATTGTAGGATTGTAGGAATCTTTGAAATCTGAATATTTATTTAGTTTTATTATCTGAACAAGGATGTGTTGCTTTTTAATTTTAGGGAAAATATAACGGCACAATAAAATATACTTCGATCGACAATCGTTGCATGACAAAAATTCGTCATTATAGTGACATTTGACTTCACGACAAATTAGGTTCTTCACACAACAAATAATGACAATTGAACGAGGGAAGATGCAAGGCGCAGAGAAACCGGGTAAATTATTTGCTAGGTAAGAATGGGTTCGGGATATAAGTTCGGAGTGCTTCAAGTCACTTTGCTTAACTCCAGACCGCGCGAGAAAACCCGAATCACTCTTGTAAAGTAGTTAAAATATGTAAAAACAATAAGTCAGAAGATAAAATTTAAAATAATTAAGTTAAAAAATAAATAAACAATAAATAAATAGTCAAAAAGATATTTTTATAAGTTACGCTAACCGTGCAAAGCGTGCAAAGACTTATGCCTTCTCTGATCTTTTGCCAACGTTGTCGGTCAGTCTGAAGTTGCTAGCGGAAGTAGACGATATTGTACGGAAATTTAATATCAACTATGTCCATTACTAATCCCGCAGATTGCGAAATACGTGTGATTCGGTTTTTAAATGCAAAAAAACACTTGTCCTGCCGAAATTCATCGGTAACTCGTTGAAGTGTATGGGGAAGGAGTGATGAATGAAGGGATGTGCGAAAATGATGTCGTTTATTTAATGGTGGAAGAACAAACCACGATGACGAACATTCTACAGGCTATTCCAAACGATTAGGCAGAACTAACTGGAATTTTCATTTGTGTAAGTTGTCATTAGCTATTTTTTTAGTTGAAAAGTTGGCTTTTCCTGAACAAAACTTTTCGTACAACCTTTTCCACACTAATACATAATAACAATTTGAATTAGAGACACTGTCTACTTACTACTTAACTTCGATATCTGGTTCGAGTGGATATATATATATATATATATATAATCATTGATTCATAGAAAATTCTGAAATTGGTAACAAATAATATTTCCGAGAGATTGTTTTGTGTGTTATCTATTTAGATTAGATAGTGATGGTGAACTCCACTGCGCTGTACTTATACGTCGATATTAATCTCACAATATCACTCTCAATCAACATTCCAGTACATCACAAGATATATTTTTTACTGATTTGGTAAGTAATTATTTGATTAATTTAGATATTTAGTTGGACTTAGGTCCGGCTATATTCAGTCGTGTATATACTAAATTATGGCGAAAATAAACGATACAAAAAATAACAAAAAACTTCAACGAATAAATATACAAAGAATGGTATTAATCTGACATACATAAACAAGCAATAACGTAGCGAGTTGCGAACAAATGTAGTATTTGACGGCCATTTAACCAGACTTTCGTTTATATTCGTTTGTATTCGTTGTAACGTCAAGATGTTCGTTGTTAAGTTAAAGTATTCGTTTTTATGTCAACGTATTCATTGAGGCTTACAGCCTGTATAATAAAACGTCCTTGTTGATTTTTGGCGAATTATAAGAGAGAAAAGAAAAAACTAAAAATAATTTTAAAATTTAGTGTAAATATTATTACGCTAATACCTAATAATTGGTCCAATCTCCATTATTATCAATTATTGCTTGGCATCTTTTCGGTACACTCTCTACCAGCTTTTCGGCATACTTTGGCAGTGATCTCCAAATGTGACGTATTTGACGAGTTAGCTGATCCAAATTTTGAACGTTTTTTGTTCGAAGCTTATATTTCATGTACACATATTCATACAGCCATAACAACTAGATTCATCAGAGAAAACCACATCACTCCAATCGCGATCTAAATTTTCCTTGGCCCAAGCGAGTCGTTTTTCGACATGTTTCACCGATATCGATGGTTTTTGTTTGGTGCTCCTGAATTTCATACCATTTTCAATTAAACGCCTTCTCAAGGTCATTAAACTTAACTTAATGTTCTTTTTTAACAAAATTGCTTCATATTTACGTAAAGATAACATAGGATTATTTTTAAAAACGTTAAAAATCACTTTTAAAATTAAACGTTAAATCGTCAACATTTTTATTAATTTTATAACGTTTCACCCAATAATCCACAAAGTCTTCTGACTTGTGCACATATTTTGCTGCACTTGAAAAGGACATTTTTGACTATTTTGAGTGGGTACATAAAAATACCGCTTCAAAATGTTTTGCATAAATAGCACTTATTATTACACAACCGCACTACTGAAAGACATAACCCTAACTTAACAATTTTTATTATCGGGCGTATAAGAACTTGATGTTCTTATCATGTTTGAACCTGTTTATTATTTGTGCACATGCCTGATCATGAGTCATAAGCATGTATTATTATACAGACTGTATAATTATTTTTACAATTTATTGATTTGCCAGATTCCTAAAATGCATTTCTTCGAGCATGGTCATCACCATGGACACCATCATGGACATCACCAAGAACACCATTACGGACACCATCATGATGGACACCATCACGATGGACACCATCACGATGTACATCATCATGACGGACACCATCACGTATACTATGAAGCACAAGGTGTGAGCGCCTCCTATGTCCAAGTTCAATCCCAAACGTATCCTCCGGCACAGAACCCGGGTTATTCAACTCAACAACCACCATTCACGCAGGTACCACCACCATACGTCCAACCACCACCACCATATGCGCAGGGGCAACCACAGTACTATCCCCCAAATGGTTCAACGAGTTACAGCCAATATTCTTACCAACAAAGATATTGAATGGGCAAATGAGTATATTTAAAGACACATAAATGTATAGACTAATTTGTATTTTACCAGTAAATAAAAGATCTTTACACAGGCGTCAGTAGTTTTAAATTTATAATAAAATCAGGTCTTGGAATTAGAGATGGACGCGTGAGTAATTTTTATGTCACGATCACGAACGCTCACGTTCTGATCTGTTATTTTGGTTACTTTTATAGTGTATATTACTAAGGTGACCAACTTTTTTACGATGAAAAGGAGGACACAAGGAAATATCGTAAATATATATATATATATATATATATATATATAAATCAAACTTATCAATCGAATGAATATTTTTTATCAAAGTATCATCTTCTAACAATATATTGGTAATATCTGAACAAAAAATATCCTTCATATTGAATTTTACGGCAAGTGCTGCAGCTAGAGTATCAACATTCAATCTAAATTTCTCACTTATCCAAAAATCATTAGCAATTGAAAAAACTCTTTCAACTGCTGCATTAGTTCCAGAGCAGCACAAGGTAAATTGAACAAGAATAAATAAATTTTCACATGGAATATGTTCATTTTTAAAATGGCTGAATATTTCTACCAAACTTTTATTAATTTCAATGTGTATTTCGGAGCGTATGCGTCTCATAATCGCGTCTCGCCGCATTCTACCGAACCTTGACGAATTTCAAATGCAAATAAGTCATATCAATTGCAACGGACCGGCTCGGCATTGAACGAATGCGAAAATTTATGAAAAGGAGGACAAATATCGAAAAGGAGGACATATAGGACACTTTTCAAGGAAGGACAGACCTTATAAAACGAGGACTGTCCTCCCCAAAGGATGACGGTTGGTCACCTTAATATTATTGACTATAAACGTCATTTAAAAAAATTCCTTACGCTGTAAAACAAACTTCAGATTTGTGGTTATGATTATTATAATTAAAATACCATTTTTCATTGGGATGAAATATGAATAACAAATAGCCTGTTTCTTTCTTTTAAGCGGAACTAGATTTTCAAATCTAGTAACTTATACAGATTAAGTGAGGCTTTTGATCATTTTGTTTAACAAAAGCACATTTTAAACCCTAAAATTAGAGCTTAGGACAATTTACAAAAATGAAAATTCCAGTTAGTTCCGCTTAAACGTTTAGAATAGCCTATATATGCTGTTCACTTTTGTAAAAACAAACTAAGAGGAAATTTTGATTTGAATAGTTTGCACTTTTGAAATTGTGTCATGTCGGTATTAAAAAATGGTAAAAAATGTCACTGTCTAAATATTGGCTATTCCAAACCTTTAGGCGGAACTAGATTTTGCAATCTAGTAACTTTTATAGTTTAATGCGAGCTTTTGACCATTTTAGTTAAGCTTTATAAACCATACTTATAAAAAACATAAATTACATTTTGATTTTTTATCTCATTTTTAATACATATGTCTCATTTCTTAAATTCTTACATTTTCCTAATTTTTTAAATAGAATAGGCTATTCCAAACTGTTAGGCGAAAGTAGATTTTGAAATCTAGTAACTTCTACCTACTAAATCGGACTTTTGGGTCATTTTGTTGTATTTTTGTAAACCATACTCACATTGCCAATTTTAGATTAAATTAACTGTCATTATAAAATTTCCTTTTCATTACATTTTGATTTTATGTGACATTCTTAATAAAAATTTCCCATTTATTTATTTTTTTATCTTCAAAATATGTCAAAATATATTAAACAAATGTCATTTGTTTCCATGGTTTCACTGTTGAAATTTTAAATTTTCACATATCAACATGAAACATGAAATAGCCCTTCTGGTGACAACCTAAAAGAACGAAATTCCCATTTAGTTCCACTTAAAACAAAAAATGACTTATAGTTTGTTTTTGCAAACGTGATCAAAGAATATTATAATGATATACATTAAAAGTAAAATCGTAAACTAATATACAGTGGTAGTGCTATACGAATGCGACGTCGGACATCAACTACGTCCTCCCCTATATGTCTGGAAGAATTTAGTATGTTTGATTTTTAAACGTGTACACGAGTACAAATAATAGTTTTCGGAAAATGAATACTCCAAAAATTTTATTTATACAAAAACCCGGCAGTCTCACTTTATTTTTCCCGGGTCATAAGAAAAAAAATCTTATTTCCCGGGACTTTTGTCCCGCGCTAGAAACACTAGTTCACAGATGTGAATAAACGAACTCACCTAGTGTAAGATGGAAAATGTGTTAAATAGGTCAAAGGCCAGTCCGACTAACGACGACCAAGATGAGAGTATGAGAATTATTGACAAAAATGACAAATTGTCACAAATATATTGTTATTTTATTTAATTACAATTGCCCTTACGCTAACTAATTATTCAAAAGTTAAATCTATCCGTAAGTCCCCCAATATAGATGTAAACTATATGGCAAGACATACCCAATAGAAAAAGTATACAGATCATGTTATAAGAAATCTCACTGCCAGTCAGCATATAGTAAGACAAGATGGCATATTTGCAGCCAGTCTGCCATGTGTCCGATTGGTGGCCATTACAGAAATGTAAAATGTTCTTACAACAACCGTGAGGGAGAGAATAATTGATGTTTTTAGGGAGCATTGAGAGATAAAATATTCGGTCCCAACCGCTTCCCCATCTCCAGTTTGAAAGTTTGTCCAGTTCTTCTGTTGAATTACGTTTCATTTCCAATAGACTAAAACAAAATATAAATAATAAATAGAATAATGACGATAATAAACTGTTAAGGTACGAGCATGCCGAAAATGCGTCGCTGCTCGTGGTCAATGTCGCGGTCGATGTTGCGGTCGATGTTGCGGTCGATGTTGCGGTCGATATTGCGGTCGATATTGCGGTCGATGTTGGTGTTGCAGTCGATACGTACGGGACATGCCAGAAAGATTTATACTTTCAGTGTTCTGTGAGACTATTAGGTGTGTGAATTAATTCGGTCCATCTGGTGGTCAATTGCTGTACTATGTAATTTTCTAACCTCTAATGACTGTAACCGCATTTATGTTTTAGTGTCGACATATAGCAATAATATACAGTTGATAAACGTTTGGGTTTGTAACAATAACATCGTGTTTATCTGATTCGAAAATATCCAAATTCGAGCTAAAAAAGCAGCCTTTCTGGGAAGTTCTCATTTTCTGTTTTCATTTGAAGAAATCAGCCGCTGAAGCTCATCGAATGCTCGTAGAAACTAATGGTGAAAGTGCTCCCACTGATAAATCATGCAGAGAATGGTTTCGACGTTTCAAAAGTGATGATTTCAGTGTCGATGACAAAGCTCGTCCAGGTCAGCCGAAGAAGTTCGAGGACAAGGAATTGCAGGCGCTAATCGATGAAGATCCGTGTCAATCGCATGAGCTCGCATAATTGTTGAATGTTGATTGATCAGCAATTTCTGTGCGTTTGGCAGCCATGGGAAAGATTTACAAAGAAGGAAGATGGGTGCCGTACGAACTGAAAGAAAGAGACATCGAGAGGCGCAAAACCATGTCTGAAATCTTGCTTGCCAGGCAAAAAAGAAAAGGTTTTTTCATTGTATTGTGACTGGAGACGAAAAGTGGATATATTTCGGTAATCCCAAACGAAGGAAATACATTTACGACCCAAGAAAACCATCCGCTCTTTCTCACTCGTATGTGAGTTAATATAAATAAAAAAGAGATATATCCTCCAAATTTATTAACATAGAAGACCTCCAAATTTATTAACATGAAAGCAGTAGACGGGAAAGGGATGTAATGTGATAAGCAACATCCAATCAGAGCTACATCAATGCCTTTCTTTCAAGTGCGATGTACATTTGCTGTACATTTGCTTTAAAGCGAGGTGATATCTATGCAGCGACATCCACCGAGAATGCGATCGCGAGCAACGAGTCATCTTCGGCATATCCGTACCCTTAGAAATGTATCTACGAACAAGCTATTAATGACTATACTTACTATTGAATTAAAAAATGAAAGCTTCTCTTGAACATTGCAATTAATATGTTTTCATACATTTCAAATGGTTTGCCAAAAAGTTTCAGATAGTACTTTTTCAGTCTATTTCTAATCCTTCTTTCTTCTTTCTTTATAGTGTCATTATAGATGGCCTCCACAACACGTCTTGTCAAACACATACGACTAAAATATAAAAATGTTTAAAAAAGATTTGTTGTAGAGTCATGTTAAATGGTTTTTTATTATCAGCCGCAAGCGCACAGTACACTACGCCTGTGGCTGTACTTGGGTAGAATTCTAAACAAGGATAGTGAGACACAAAACGATGTTATCCAGAAAATCTACCAAGCCCTACATGTGTTCAACCAGCTTCACAATTTACGAAAGAATAACTAGCAATTTTAACAAAATTAGATTTGTAATATTAAAATAATTATACATCTAATTTAGGTTAAAATTACATCAGACGTCTCTCAGGGTTCATAATTAAGACCCGTATTGTTTATAATTTATATAAACGGTATCTTTAGATATTTTAGTAAATCTAAATTTTTTCTTTTCGTTCTTAAAAGTTTCACTCTTAAGGCCTTATCACACTAGAACGCTATCCAAGTCTTATTTTTGTAGTTTTTTTTTCAGGATCCAAGTCTTCAGGTCTAGACATATCACACGGTATTTGAATATTAGTTAAGACTTGGAAATTGTTTGTTTACCCATGCGCACATCGTGAAATTATGACAGTTGACAGTTATATTTTGACATAAACAAAAGACAAAGACGCGTCAGCTGTAAGACCTGGGTAAAAAGACCGATAAATTGTATCCTGTTTCATTTGCCTGGTCTTCAAAACCTAGGTTTTTTCTTCATACTATCACACGCAATAGACCGATTCGAATGCAAAGACTTTAATTTTCCAAGTTTAGACTTGAATAATAACTTTAGTGTGATACGGCTTTTACTGTATCCAAAATGGTTTTTTTATGGCTTGAAATCGTATTAGATGTTAACAATTTACAGAGACCCAATGCTCTATCTAAGAATAAGACCTCGAAAATCAGGAATATCCTGGCTGATTTGGGGAATTGGTTTCTTTTGTGGACGCAATTGTTGAGTATGAAAACTCATAGACCGCGGTATACTTAGACTGCTTATGAACTGACAACGGGTGCCTTCAATCATAAAGTAAACAGGTTGAGTGCTGATTCTCAGCGGTTGCGTTTGCTATACGCTCCCATTGTCAACATACTTTTCAATGCAACTACAGTTGCGTTCGCCAAACGATTCGAAAAGTTCAATTTAAAAAAAAATCAGTGTGACGTTTTCAAAGCTGGTGTTATTTCATAGTAATGTTTGAACAAACTCTAGATTATTTTATATAATTTATGTTATCATTACTTGTATAACTTGTCTGCTTCTATTGGAGATGTTTTAAATTCTTGTGTAAATGCAGAATTTTTCAAGTCTACCAGCCAAGAATCTATATCTTCGTCTTCACTTTCATCGTCTTCTATATTTTCAATATCTTCCGACTCAGACATATTTTTAAGGTCTGTTTTCTTTTCACGTTTTCTTCGTTTCTTTTCTCGACGTTTTCTTTCAACAAATAGACCTAAGACAAAATCATTTTTAGAACAATACTAGCAGAATATCTGTTCTTCGAAATATATATCTTTATACATACATATATAACAATATACAGTGAATTTATTTTTTAATGCAACATGTACTATGTCATTACCATGGATACAGTTTTTGACAGCAATATAAATCGTGTTCATTTTCATTACATAGAAAAAACCATATTTACTAGCAAAATCAAAATATTTTGTTGAAAATACAAATTAAAAAAAAATAATAATAATAATAAATAAATAACTAATCAAATCTTATAATAAATGTTCAAAAGTTTCTCCGTTAACTTGCATGCAAAATGTTAAGCGATCATAAAAATGATTCAAAACATTCAGCAATTGCTCTTGAGGTATATTGTTGGATGCTTGAACAATTTTGTCTTGCAGTTCAGCAACATCCCTAAGTTCTCCATTATATACGTTGGTCTTTAAATATCCCCAATAAAAAAAATCATTGGGTGCCAAATCCGGAGATCTCGCTGGCCAATTCATCGACCCTCCTCTTCCAATCCAGCTATTTGGGAAAGTTCTATGTAAATATTCTTTAACTATTCTAGAATAATGGACTTGTGCGCCATCATGTTGAAACCATACTTGTCCATTAATATTCAGGTTTCGCAAAGCAGGTAATATTTGGTTTTGCAAAAGGGCTAGATATTTTGCGGCATTAAGGTTACCGTCAATAAAAAAGGCCCTATAATATTGGTTTCTATTATCCCTGCCCAAACATTTAAATTTGCGGCCTTTGAGTTCGAGAGGAATGAAACAAAGGTACATTTTCTCGACTCTAGTACCTAAAATTTTGTCTGTGCACTTCACCATTTAGAGTAAACGTTGCTTCGTCAGTAAATAAAATTCTTTGAAGTATTGTTAGGTCGGAATTAATTTTCTCAAACATTTCAAAACAAAAATCCATACATACTGCTACGTCCCTTTCTAACAATTCTTGATGATTTTGAAATTTGTATGATCTAAACATTTCTTTTTTTAAGAAGTTAAAAACAGATCCAATACCAACGGTTTGTGCAATTGATCTTAAAGTATTTTGATTGTTTTCTTCCACTTGTAATAATATTTCCAATTGCTTATCTTCTGTAAGCACGTGGGATGTTGTTCTTTTTTTATTATGTTTTGACATAAGACATCCTTCGCGATGAAATTTATTAACTAGTCTTGAAATTGTAGAGGGATTTGGTATTGGCCGATCTGGATAAGTTTCACTAAATACAGCAGAATCTTCTCTTAAACTCATTTGGGAGTTATACCAAGTTACCATCATTATTTTTTTTTCTCATCTGTATACATGTTGATTAATTTTTAAATCAGCAATGAGCAAAACTATACACACTAATTGTCTATGTTGCAAATGAAAATGAACACGATTTATATTGCTGTCAACAACTGTATCCATGGTTATGACATAGTACATGTTGCATTAAAAAATAAATTCACTGTATATTTTCAAAATAAAGCTAATTGACTATATGTATAAATATAATCCAGAAACAAATCGGGGATCAGTAACATTAAAATAATATTCGAGTATATAGTTTGTAGCACATCTTAACATAACGTTAGTTTGAATAGAAATGTAAAGTGTGAATGTTGGTGATCTCAACACAACCCATCGTTCTCCAATACTGTAACAAATCAGTTAGTTCGCCCGGACAATGACTAAAACTTTTGCAAACTACCCGTAGTGAGAACTTCTTTGAAAGGGACTACTAGCATTTTTTAGGGATTTTAAAAGGGCATATTAGAGTTAATATTTGTGAGAATTCAGACAATAAATTAGAAACCTTACGTTACAACACGTAACTTAAAAATATTTTTTTGTGGTTCGTTGTTCAAAGTTATTACCTAATAACTTTAACAATTCCTTGCACAATTTTTACCCTTTTTCCTGAAATGCTAGCAGAACACTTATATGTGAGACATTATTGTAAATCTGCTTTGATAGAGAGTGAAGCTTTTTTGATATTCTCCAAATAACTTATTTAAAGACGAATCATGTTTGCGCTAGAAATTTTAACTTACTACATCAGTTTTTTAACCTGGAGTTGTTCTTCTTCGAAATTTTCTTTTACTCAAATATCTTGTGTCCCTTTTTATTATACTTGCATAATCTGTACTATCCATTCCAATGGCAAAAGGTAGCATTTGCCACAGCATTACATAATCTAAATAATTTTCAATACCACAGCACTGAAACGCAGGCTACGAAAAGAAAACAATTTAACCAAAATAGAAAATTTCTTATCTATATCCACAAATAATAAATATCCGAAACACAGCTTTGAAACTATCTCCAGTCAAACTATGTTTGGCATATAGATAACAATAAAAACCTACCTCTAGTTTTTCAAGTTGTATTGGTGTTAAAACATTAGTTATAGCTTCCAGCTTCCTCATATTTATAGTGTTGATAGAATAGACATCCAACCACGTCACCAAAATCAATATGATCGTGATAACAGTAAAAACCATCAATAAAATGCAATAAATTATAATTAGCGTTTCTTCTAGCTTGATCATAGCGTAAAATCCAAACAATGCCAACAACGTAACAAGAGTACCTGCCAAAATAAAGTTTTAAGCGACTAAAGATACGTTTTATTGCTGGCGAATTCTTTCCACTGCCACCAGCAGGGACGTAGCCAGGGGGAGGGGGCATAGGGGGCATTTGCTCCCCCCCCCCCCAGGATAGTTTACTCTACATAAAATATAATTAGAGCCATTTTTTTTGGATTTATTGTCAGTTTATTATTTAAAAAATAATTATGTAAAGTCTGTTCTTTTGGTTTAGGCGGAACTAGATTTTCAATTCTAGTTACTTTTACCGATTAATTGAAGCTCTAGATTATTTTGTTCAGGAAAATTTAACTTCAATATATAATAGCTAATGACAACTTGCGGTTAGTTCCGCCTAATCGTTTGGAATAGATTATACTGTATTGCCTTATTTTGCATTTTTTGGAAATAGTAGTCAAAATTAACCATGGCAATTGACACATTTAAAAACATATGAAGCTCATATCAAATTAAAAAAAAAAAAATCTTGAAATCGTCGTATAACTTTCATCTTTTACTAATAGGATGAATTTAAGAATTTAATTTTATTATTAAAAACTCCTTTTTATAAACTTGTTGATCTTATAGGACTTTCCTGGTTATTTATTGGTCATAAATGTGATAAATTAATCTGTTTAATTATTTATAAATATCGCTGCTCTAAAACAATAGTGAGATATCTTAAAAAACTAAGTTTTTGAGATATTACTGTTTAAAGTTTTACGTTTTATATAAACTTGGTTTAAGAGTCGAATAATTGTAATTTTCATCTTAATTTTTTAATTTATATAATTTCAGTACGACGTTAGATAGAAAACATATTTCTGGACCCAGTAATATGTAATGTGATAAAAATTTCAGTAGTTTTAAAGCAGCGATATTCCAATAGGCGAAAAAGGTTAGTTATTTCCAAACAGACAGCAAATCCTGTGCGAATAGTGCGGATATTTTTGCGGATGCGGATCGGATGCGGATATTCATATTTACAAAGGCTGCGGATGCGGACCGGATGCGGATATTCATATTTACAAAGGCTGCGGATGCGGATCGGATGCGGATGCAGAAAAACGTACCCGCGCATTTCTTCACCGGAGATAGGAAGAAAATTTTTTACTTTACCGGACTTTTATTATTTAATATACTACAAAAGACCTAGAACGCTGTTATTTTCTACCCAAGCCATGTAATTAAGGTCGTACCGACCAATTTAGAATTTTTTGTTATTTTTGCCCCCCCCCCAGGCTGAAATTCTGGCTACATCCCTGGCCACCAGTGATAACACACTTCTCCGTTTTATTGCAAATATATTTTCACCTCCTTCAAAAGCAAAAATTTAACAAGTATGTAAAATTAAACTCATGAATTTTTAGTAAGCAGGATCCACTTACGCTCTATTTAAAAAAAAATACAACCTAAATAAATTTATTCTTGTTTGGATTAAAACTAACTACGTATTTTTAAATTTTAAAAGTTTCAGATTAAAACGTTATTTTTCTTGAAACAAAATATATTTAAGACTCAGTAAAAACTATCTTTTTTAAACCAAACCAGTGGCGAAAGGAAACCTCCGCTAGACTTGCCCTCCCATAAAAAAAATATTTAAAAAAAATGTAAATTAAAAAAAAAAAAATTTAATATTTAGATAAATCTTCAAAAATACATCAAATTATGTTCTATACAAATTTTTGTCCAAGGCTTGCTTTACTAGTTACGAATTAATTATCATGACCATGGAAACGTTACATATGAGTATGAAAAAATTGAGACTTGGAAAAATTTTAAATAATTTTACAAAAAATTTTCGAAATTTTTCGTTTTATCAAAAAACGTCTCAAATAAAAGTTATTAGTTATTGCATTTATAGTAACTTTTGTTCAATAAATTTTTTCGAAATATTTTTCTGTTGCTAAATATTCGCAAAAATATTAAAATCGACACAAGTAAACTCCCATTTCTAGTCAACCGATTTTCATAAAAAACAATAGGGTTCTTCCCATTTAATAGGAGAATTTTTTAGTACCAGAACGAACTCTTTAAGTTAAACCGTTTTTGAGTTATCGTGTATACACACAGACAGACACACACACACACACACACACACACACACACACACACACATACGGACGGCACTTCGAAAATAGGTTTTTTGGATTCCCTGGACCATGAAACGTGGTCATCCGTCAAAATCTCGACATCGAAAATTTTCGCGATTACAATACTTGCCCCTTATATATTAAGGTCGGGCAAGTAAAAAGTGGACTTTAAAAACAAAACAAACTTGGGCCATCTCAAACTTGGAGTGCAACGGAAAGTTTTACTTTTTTGGTAGTTTAAGGCATTTTTAGAAGGAAGAGACTTGATTGCAGATGAATCACGCACCAGAAGGCCTTCATCTTCAAGAACGCATGAAAATGTCGCCAGAATCAGAGATCTTGTGCGTTCAGATCGTCGGTGACAGTCAGAATGATCTACCGTTCATCACTACTCACACTACCGTTCATCAGATTTTGATCAATGAATTGGGGATGACAATTCAGCTTCTCACACAGCAATTTCAATAAACGAGTTTTTGGCCAAAACATTCCTTTGGCTCCTTAGCCTCCTTATTCGCCTGACTTGAGTCCTTGTGACTTTTTCCTCTTCCCAAGATTGAAAAATCACCTCAAGGAACGTCATTTTGGGACACCAGAAAACATTCAAACGTCCGTAACCGAAAGCTATTTTAGTATCCGAGTTCCAGCACTGCTATGAGGATTGGAAGAACCGTATCCAGCGCGGTGTGAGTTCCCAAGGAAGTTATTTTGAAGGAGACAATATTTAATTGTAAATCTATTCGAATAAAAAAAAATTTTAAAATCATTCCGGTTACTTAATTTACACACCTCGTAGACAGAGACTTGAGAACGTTGCCAGCAGAGTAAAACCAGTTTTAATGAACTCAATATCAACATATAATGAAACATTTATTGATCATAACACATTATTGGCATTCGTGAATACAAAAAAATTTTATCATTATGCACTTTTATCATCATTAAACTCAATTATGAACGTTTATGAATACAGCCCTAACTCAACAACAATGCATCGATGAACTTAATTCGACTTTTGGCGATGAAGCACCGTCAAGGACTACTGTTTATCGATGGTTTGTCGACTTCAATCGTAGCCGTAGTTCGCTTAAGGACGAACTTCGTGAAGGTCGTCCAAAATCGGTCGTTGTACCGGAAAACATTGATGCTGTGCATTAACTGATACTACAAGATCGTCATGTGACTTATCGTGAGATTGAGGTATCCTTGGGCATTAGTGGGGCCAGCATACATTCACTATTGCATGAACATTTGATCGTCAAAAAGATATGTTAGCGCTGGATCTCACACAATTTGCCAATCACAGTGGAAAAAGCCTCAATCAGAGTGGAAAAAGTGTTTCGAAAATTGGTGCAAAGGCATGCAAAAGTGTATTGATCTTCATGGAGAATATTTGGAAAAACGATAAAGCCACTTTTGTTGATAAATAATTGTTTTTGATCTCCAATCCCGAAATATAAAATGCAACCTTCGTATAGGTTGTTTCCATATTTACGCCTTTGACTTTTAATTGAAATGATTCTAAGAAAACACCTAACTACCAACAGCGGCTTTTAGCTCGATGGGTAAAGATAACTCAAGAGAAATAGAAACAGAACTCACCAAAAGCAGTACCTAAAGAGGCCGCCCACCTCCACTGGGCAGAGATAACTGGTGAAGTCCTGCCCCACTTAACGCTGATAACAACACCTCGAAATGTCAGGTATAAACCAAAAAACAGGACAAAGAGCGTTATAAGAAACGCTAACATTTCCACGAATCTCAGAGAATATCGTATCAAAACCATTGTAAAATATATATTAATGTAACATAAAATAAATTTTAACTTTATATTTAAATGTCAAAAATGTATAAAACAACTGAACAAGGTTGTCAAAATATTTATACTACTGTCTGTCTAAGCAAAAAATGCCCAGAAAATATGTGAACTAATTTTTTAAAAAATTAGGCGGTTTTCGGTCTGACCAATAAAAATTGATTTGTTATTTGTTATTTATCAGTCCGATAAATTGCCGTCCGATAAGTTGGCAGTCCGGCAACATAGCACTTAATGGCAACATTTGAGACGCGGGACATGGAGGAGCGTCAGGTTAACATATGATACGCCGTCTATACGAGTTTGAACTCGCTAGAGTAATTTTGTTGTCCGTAGCGATTTTTTTCGTGAAACAGTTTTTTCTAGTGCGTTCTAAAAATGAGACATTCATTTCGAGCAACGATATGTTATCAGGTTTTGATTCAGACTTGGACACAGTGCAACGAAAACTTTTGCAAAACTTCAACAGGTCTACGGAGACAGTGTTTTGTCAAGGACCTAGGTGTTTTGGCGGTTTAAGGCATTTTCAGAAGGAAGAGAGTTGATTGAAGATGAATCACGCAGCCGAAAGCATTCATCTTCAAGAACCGATGAAAATGTCGACATAATCCGGGATCTTGTGCGTTCAGATCGTCGGTTGACAGTCAGAATGATCGGGGAAGAGTTGAATTTGACTCACACTACCGTTCATCAGATTTTGACCAATGGATTGGAGATGAGAAAAATCTGCAATTTTTGGATAGTAAAAACATTCCTGTAGCTCCTTAGCCTCTTTATTCGCCTGACTTGAGTCTATGTGACTTTTTCCTCTTCCCAAGATTGAATAATCACCTCAAAGGACGTCATTTTGGGACACTCGAAAACATTCAAACGTCCATAACCAACCAGCTGAAAGCTATTCCAGTATCCGAGTTCCAGCACTGCTATGAGGATTGGAAGAACCGTCTCCAGCGCTGTGTGGCTTCCCAAAGAATTTGTTTTGAGGGAGACAATATTGAATTGTAATTCTTTTCGAATACTTTGTTTTTTAAATCACTCCGGTTACAGTAATACTCCGCCACTCGACGTTAATTCGTTCTGAAAAAGCGTCGAATAGCGATTACGTCGAGTGGCGAGTCGAATTTCTCCATAAGAAATAAAGGGAATCATATGTACATATATAACGGGTGTTTTTTTTAGAGGTATAGAACTTTAAATTGCAATAAAACAACGATGGATTATTCGATTGACATGATTTTTTTTTTATTCGAAAGATAATCTTGTGGCATTACATTAAATCATACCAACAAGACGGCGCAACATGTCACACAGCTCGTGCCACAATCGATTAATTGAAAGACACGTTTGGTGACCGCCTAATTTCACGTTTTGGACCTGTGAATTGGCCTCCAAGATCTTGTGATTTAACACCGCTGGACTACTTTCTGTGGGGCTATGTAAAGTCATTGGTCTATGCGGATAAGCCACAAACGCTTGACCATTTGGAAGACAACATTCGCCGTGTTATTGCCGATATACGGCCACAAATGTTGGAAAAAGTCATCGAAAATTGGACGTCCAGATTGGACTACATCCGAGCCAGCCGTGGCGGTCATATGCCAGAAATCATATTTAAAATGTAATGCCACAAGATTATCTTTCGAATAAAAAAAAATTCATGTCAATCGAATAATCCATCGTTGTTTTATTGCAATTTAAAGTTCTATACCTCTAAAAAAAACACCCATTACATATACATATAAGGAAATACATATATGTATATGTTTTCCTTTTAGCTATGCTTGCATTTCTATCCTTTGGACCCATAATTATAAATATAAATCACTTATTTTAGCAAAAAACAAAAAGTTCATAGCTGCACTAAATCTGATTTGTTGTCGTTAAGATATCTAGGCGCGAACTGCTGGCCATGTGTTCATTTTGCTTTGTTTACCAAAATATGTATCACGTGATCGGTACTCGATCACGCGTCGGATAGCGATGCTTCCGTTGACTCTCACTCTCGACATTTACGTCGAGTGGCGAAAACGTCGAGTTAAGAAGCAGTCGAGTAACGGGGTATTACTGTAAATAATTTACACACCTCGTATATAACAGCACTAGTAGATCGCGGAGCACAGTTCAGTTTGGGAAACTCTGAAGTAAGGTATTTATTAAACAATATATCCTATATTACATGTTCCTTTTTTATACATTTCATTAACTAATTTATGCTATTATTAATCCAATCTAGGTAATTGAAGACTTTTGCAAACACAGAATAAGTAAAAGAATCACAACCACCGCCATGTTTTCCTATAGACAGTGAAACGATGCCTTGTACGTACATTCTATCTCCTTGTTCTATAAAAAATCCACCGCCAGAATCTCCAGCACAAGGAGTACTAGGACCGCCACCTGAAACAAAAGTAGTTTGTTTACCAAGAATAGAAAACGAATATTTTTCGTTCGTTCGTAAAATTTGCTAAATCTATATAAGGTATATACAAATATGTTTTCCATCTCTTTAGCTGGACACTACGTTAACATACATAACGGACACTACAACTAAAATACGAAATTACTTATATTTTATATTTTTATATTATTTTGTGTTATATTTTTTTCTTGGCATGTGGAATCGCACCCTCACCGTACACAGCACAAATCTTTTTTGCGTCTGCGAAGCATTATTGCCTTTTCAGAAATATAAAACATAATAACATTAATGTCGAAAATGCTCCTTATTTTCTGCCATTTTTAGGGTTTTGTAGGTATGACCACCAAAAAACCCTTATAACGTCACTCATGTGTCTGTAAGGATGCGAAAGTGTTCAAAATGGAAAGCAACTTGGACCAATGGAACACTTGTAAATAAAAATACTTGCAAGCCATTATAGGTAATTGTAACAGATATTAAAAACATTTTAATGTAAAAGTTGTTTTTTTTTCAAAAGTTTTATCCAATTATACCCAACACGCCATACGTTCCTATATAAAAAATCGAAGTTGTCCTTGATATTCTGTACTTAATTTAAATACTACCATCCAATTATTTGGGTAAACTCTGGTCACCAAATTTTTTCCCAACTTGCTCACACATCGTCTTTTCGAGAAAAATCTTGTTTCCTCTTGATACACCTTGAGATCTCTCCCTCGCTCCCCCCTCTCTATATATACATATATATATACAGGACCGGCGGTTGGGAAACACTGCTCCAGGTAACTATCTGACAGATAAGGTTATATGATACTTTCTATGATGAATAAATGTCATCCCGTCTTTCAATACAAATGTATCTATTGGATAGTTATCTGACGGATAATGAGACTGATGTATTGAATTCACTGCTTGGTAATGACATTTATTCAGAAGATAAAGTTCCAGATAACATTATCTGTCGGATAGTTAGCTAGTGGTTTAAATGAATGTGGAAAGACCCGGCCTTAAGGTCATAATGCCCGGAGGGGGGAGGGAGCTTAGCCCACCAAATGAACCCGTAAATAAAAAAATTAATCTGTATAAAATTCTCGAGAGATAACTCCATTATACTTCCAATAGTAATTTTCATCCCTTTCTGAGATCTCAGAATTATCATTGATAGCCCAAAAGTCATCCTATTATCACCTCTGTCCTCCCATTTTACCATATAGGCCGTGTCTCCAACGCTATAGCTCTGAAATTTTAACAAATCCTCAACCAAAATGTATAACTATTTATATAAAGATACAAAGTAACAAAATATAAACTATTTTAGATCATGTAGTACCAAGTAATTTAATATTTAAGTTATACCTCATCTTCAATAATATAAAAATAGTGTATTGGGCCCGGTAGTTCAATTTCAACCACCTGTATACTATTGATAAAATATTAATATACCTATGTGTTTATTCTCATAAAGAATTATTTTAAGCAATTCTGTTCCTTATTTATTAATTGTTAATGACTATATTCCTTAATGAGCTTTATCATGATTAACCATCTTGATATGTAGTGATACGTGATTTTTGCAAGTGGCGTCTTCATTTTTTTCTGACGTTTTTAGTTATTTTTAAGTGATAAAAGTGCAGAAAATACTTGGAATAGTGTGTTATAGTGTGGACTTTAGTGTTTGGACTTCATGCAGACCAAAATTGAAGCGATTGGAAAGGTATTTGTAGAAATTTTTGTTAATTTTATAATGTAAGTCATTGTTATGTAGAATGTGCTTCTATGGACAATATAGAAACACATACAAACATGCATACACTATCGGCTATAACTAGAGAAACAAAACTATTTTTTAAATCATTTTTATAAATCCCGATTATTGACTAAATGAATATTGAGTTATATTGGTATAGCAACAACAATTTATAAATTAGAACCTGCTCTTAAAAATATTTGTTGTACTGGTACAATAAATAAAATAATTAACTTTCTGCTGCAGCAGACCATCTGCATATTTCTTTTGTAAGACTTAGGCCCGGTCTTTCCACCTTCAGATAAAGTTTCAGGTAACTATCTGACAGATAAGGTTATTTATAACTTCATCTGCTGAATAAATGTCAATACCAGTCAGTGAATCCAATACGTCAGTCTCATTATCCGATAACTATCCGATAGATACATTTGTATAGAAAGAAGGGATGACATTTATTCAGCAGATGAAGTTATAAATAACCTTATATGTCAGATAGTTACCTGGAACTTTATCTGAAGGTGGAAAGACCGGGCCTTAATAATAAAACAATTTTTTGTGGTTAAATTTTTTCCTTTGCCCTAGCTCCCGTTCTTGTCCCGGTTTAGAGTTTCATAATTATGGTAAACGTATATATATATATATAGGGGGGCCGCAGACAATATTTAAGTTATTTTGGGGGGTCCCATGCCAGAAAAGGTTGAGAAACGCTGCTATAGAGAGTTCAAAGAAATACAGCGCGGGATATATATAAACAAATATGTATTTAATGGACAAATAAATACATTTTTTTAAATTTTTAGTTGAGTATCAAACGAAAACTTTTAATGCGTGAATACACAAACAAATTTTTATTTTTGAAAAATCTTTTTTTTTATGGTTTTTTTTCCATAATGGCAAAAAAAATTGTCCCCCGCCGTAACTCCCATAGGGGTTGAAATAAAAACCTGAAACAAATCTCAATAATGTACATTGATGGAAACCGTAATAGTTTAACAAGAAATTTTGATCAAATTGGTTTTTCGCAAAATATTGATTTTATTGTGTCGGCGAAAAAAAAAATGTTTTTAAATGTATTGTGTGGTATCAAAAGAAAGCTCTTAAGACGTAGATAAAGGAACGGGAAGTAGTTTTTTATTTTTTTTTTATTTTTTTTATTTGATATATTTTTTTTCCAAAAAAGTACTAAAAAATCAGTGTGCCGTACATTTTAACCCTAAAAGGTTAAATTAAAAATCTGAAAAAGTTCTAAGCAATATATATTGTGCTATGAACCGGAAACGTACGAGAGGAATTTTATATCTGATTTCGTTTTTGGAAAATATTACAGTTTTTTTTTTTTGTTATTGAAATAAAAAAATATATATATTTAAATTTTATTGTGGGGATATTAAATGGAAGTTCTTTAAGTGCAAAAGAACGGTAATTGATTTTTGAAATACATTTCATTTTGACTAACTTTTGTCTAACTAAGATTTTCGTTTAATATTTTAGCTAAAATTAAAAAAAAAAACATATTTTTATATACATGGATACATTTTGTTATGGGTAGAGAAGAGGTACGTTAATTTATTTTGCAAATATCGACTAGGAAAATAAATAAATAACTGACTAGTTGCTGAGATTCTAGTAGAGAATCTGTTAGTTTTTCATATAGTCGCAATACAAACAATGTCTCTGTAGGCGATATGCTCTTGCGTGACAAAAGATCGCCCGCAGTGTTGCCAAGTCTAGATTTGAATGATATTTTTTCAATTATACAAAAAAAAATGCGTTAAAATATATAGTATGGTATTACTAGAGATATATAATACACGGTAGAAAAATCTAACTGCAACCTTTTTGTCGTGCCTATTGATTTAATTGATTGAAAACCAACACTTGTAATTGTGTTATGTAGTGATAGGCATTCATCGTTTGGCCTTCTGACAATCATCATTCACTGACTAAATACTTACAAAACCCTACAATGTGTGAAAATTTACACTTCAAACCAATTTTTTTAAGTTGTGTCTTTCTAAGGCATTTTGAAATTCGGGTCACCTATGGCCAATCTTTTTCTGCTAAAGAATACTAGAATAACAAAATTACCTGCGCAAAATGTCCTATTTGAAGACACAGAAATGTATCTGGAGTCGTGTTTAATACATTGGTCTGTCGGTACGATTGGCAGCGTGGCTTCTCTCACAACACGAGACCGACGGTTGTATTCTGTATCACCCCAACCAGCGATCAGGCCTTCTTTCTTCACCAGTGGTATTGCTTCGATTGGAAGACATATTGGCTTGATCTGAAAGCACAAAAAAATGACACACTACACCACTTCTACATACTCTAAAAAATCATTATCCACATTAATACAAATAATTTTCTATATTTATACAAAGCAAAATCTTAAATGAGTAAAATTTAAGGTTACCAGCTACTGGCCTCAAATCTCACTCACTATTCACTCAAATTTGACAGATAAGTGAGTGGGAAATGAGTTACTAATATCCAACTTTTGTTTCTGAATTCCAAATGAGCGACTCATTGCCAATTGAGTTTGAGGTGAGGGTGAGGTGAGGGTGAGGTGAGGGTGAGGTGAGGGTGAGGTGAGGGTGAGGTGAGGGTGAGGTGAGGGTGAGGTGAGGGTGAGGTGAGGGTGAGATGAGGGTGAGGTGAGGGTGAGGTGAGGGTGAGGTGAGGATTAGTAGCGTTTATGAATTTGGCCCTAAATTTACAATAAGCAATATATTAGGTGTGTTCGATTTGCTCATTAGCAGTTACTGTTTACTGCCGCGTTAAAGCGTTAACAGCCGTAACAAATAATCCGCAAGAGAAACAGCTGTAACTTTTTCGCAGTAGCGTCATAAACTGGCAGTAAATTACGACAAATTAAACAGATTTGCAGTTACTGCGACCAAACGAACAGATTTTTTTAACGCGGCAGTAAACAGTAACTGCAAATGTGCAAATCGAACACACCTATTGAGTAAGCTGAGTAAGCCTAAATTTAAGCACTTGACTAGTGGTGCCAACATAAATTTTGCTACAATCAGTGCAGGGTATTGAGTATACGACATTGTAATATATAACCCTCGTATGTAATAAGTTAATTAATTCACTAAGAAAGGGGTCTGCAATCAACTTACCCGCCTGCTGAAAGTAACTTGTTCTTCTAATACTAATATAGCAATATCACCATCGGCAGTAGTTTCTTCCTTCTTCCCATAATCAGGATGTGTGATTATGTCCCGGATTGGATATAATTTTGAGCTGACCAATTTCCTCAAATCGTGTAATCCGGGAATAACAGCATAATTATCTGCATTCTCACGAATACAATGAGCAGCTAGAAACATTAAATATTATCAAAACAATTTAAACAATCAACTTAATAGGATGAGAACCCATGTAGTGCGGTATAAAAGTGCATTAATCCCTTAAATGAAAATACCCTCGACACCCTTCGGTCATCTTGGGCATTATGTATCATTTTCATTCTGGTGTTGGAAGCGTGGAACAAGAAATACAACCAATAGGATCGCTCTATTTTGAAAAAAACCGTACCATGGTTTTGTAGGCGCGGTGTTACAAGCGCAGTGTCGCAAGTTCAGAAATTTCAACTCTAGCGCTGGCCGCACCGTCGAAACCATAGAAACAGATATATTTTTTCGGAATGGTGAGATCTTCAGCGAGACACTTATATTAATTTCCTTTAAAAAAAAATTAAAAAAACGTAAATTGATGTAGCGAAATAGCGACTTTTACAATGTTGTCGGCAGTCATAATGTTTATTATTATGGATTCGGTTTCAAATATCTAGTCTGCAGAAATGTCATGCAGTGGGTATACTAATAATACACCCCCAAGCAGGGGCCAACAGAATCTTCATTCTGAACTGTGATGTCAAGTAAAAAAGATTGTGTATTAAATTCTTTTCTTGTAATTGAAGTAACTGTCTGTGTTTTTTGTGCCTCATTTCTTGCAACAAGTTAAAATAATCTCCCTGTTGCCTTCTGTTTCTATGTATATATGGAACATACCCACCATCGTTTTTCTTCATATCGCAATAAGTCTAAATATTCATAAAAAAGAACTAGACGTCTCCTTCGATTTGACGACATATTTAATGAAATTGAATAACCGTTTACTCCTAACACTTGTATAAACTTTTAGGTTAGATTTGGGATAGATACAAATCTTATCAAAACCGAAAACGCGCACTTATCACGCCTCCAACCTCACCATGAAATTCGAACTTGTAAATATAACACCACGCCTCTCACTCCTGTCGCGCCTTTGACACTACCATGAAAATGATGCATTATTTACATTCTCGGGATTCAACCATCACTTAACCACAAATAGTTATTTTTGTTGTGTTCTTTTTCAGTAGTAAATAAAATATTGGGATTAAATTTATTTAGGTTACTGAAAAATAGATCTATTTTTCAGACTTCGAACTACTGCATAACTTTGTATGTTCATTGCTTGTGTTCTACAGTACCCAAGAAGAAGAAGACTAATTTTACCTGTCAGAACATGTTTTGTAGATATTAAGTTTCCTCCGCAAATAAACTTAATACCGCCATCATCTTGGTATGAGAACAATGGAGTTAACCATGGAAAATCTCCTGGATTCGTTTCACTTCCAAAGGATATCAAAGTTTGAATCCTGGTAGATTTTCCACAGATGTCCTTGTATTTAAGTATATTGGCATACATAGTTTCTTCTTTTATTGGAGTTTTTGGTCCTGTTTTTGATTTAGTAGGTTCGGTAATTTTTGGTTTTGTGGTTGTTGATCTATTGATTATTGACTTGTGGACTAAACTATAACTCATCCCTGATTCGGTATCTAAAATATTTTGGTTAATATATTTAAATAAATAAATAAAATAATATGTAATTAAAATATTAAAAAATATATATTTTTCTTGGGTATATTGTATTAAATTGTCTACAATTTAATTTTAGGAAACTCACTTATAGAAAAAAGGATATTTTATCTATCTTGTTTTTATCACTGATAACAAATAGTGTTGACAACCCTTTATGCCCAGCGACAATCACTATGCTCTACTTTCTTTACCTAGGGACTTTATTGTATAGCCTGTTCCTTTGGTTTAAGTGGAACTAGATTTTGAATTTCAATAACTGTTAACGTTTGATTCAAGCTTATGATCATTTTATTTAGCAAAAGTGTGGTGACCATTCGTCCCGCTTTTTGCGGGACTGTCCCGCATTTTGATTGGGTGTCCCGCATTAAGATGCGTCCCGCAAAAGTCCCGCATTCTAACATTTTGTCCCGTATTGTAACTTGTATTTGAGGACTTTTTTTTTGCTCTTCACTTGGATTTTGGGAGGTGAGGACCTTTTTTTTGCTCTTCACTTGGATTTGGGAGGTGAGGACCTTTTTTTTTGCTCTTCACTTGGATTTTGGGAGGTGAGGACCTTTTTTTTGCTCTTCACTTGGATTTGGGAGGTGAGGACCTTTTTTTTTGCTCTTCACTTGAATTTGGGAGGTGAAGACCTTTTTTTTTCTCTCCACTTGGATTTGGGAGGTGAGGACCTTTTTTTGCTCTTCACTTGGATTTAGGAGGTGAGGACCTTTTTTTTTGCTCTTCACTTGGATTTGGGAGGTGAGGACTTTTTTTTTCTCTTCACTTATATTTGGGAACGATTTATATTCACGACCTTTTTTTGCTCCGTCCCGCATTGCCTTCTTAAGAAAATGGTCACCCTAAGCAAAAGCCAACTTCAGGCATTAAAAAATTAGCTCGTGACAACTTTAATCCATTAGTGGATGAAGTTATAAATATAGTTTGTAGGGTTTTGTAAGTATGACCACCAAAAAACCCTTATAACGTCACTCATGCGTCTGTCTATCTGTCTGTACGATAGAAATTGTAGCCAAATGGCTGAACATAGAAAGTTGAAATTTGGCATACTTGTACAACTTTTTGACCCACATATAGGAAAACTATAGAGAGTTCAAAAAAATACAGCGCGGGATAAATATAAACAAATATATATTTAATGGAAACATAAATATTTCTTTTAAATTTTGAGTGGGGTATCAAATGAAACCTCTTAATGCGTGGATGCACAAACAAATTTTTATTTTTGAAACATCTTTTTTTATTATGGCAAAAAACTTTTGTCCGCCACCCTATTTCCCAGAGGGGTTGAACTAAAAATCTGAAAAAAATCTCAATAATATACATTTTCGGGAGCCGGAATAGTTCAACTGGAAATGTTGATCAAATTGGTTTTTCGCAAAATATTGATTTTTTTGTGTCAAATTTTATTGTGTGGTATCAAAAGAAAGCTCTTAAGACGTAGATAAAGGAACGGGAAGTAGTTTTTTTTTAATACGATTTTTTCCAAAAAAGTACTAAAAAATCAGTGTCCCGCAATTTTTATCCCTAAGGGGTTAAATTAAAAATCTGAAAAAATTCTAAGCAATGTACATTGCTGTGAACCGAAAACGTACGAGAGGAATTTTTTATCCGATTTCGTTTTTGGAAAATATTACAGTTTTTGTGTTATAGTTTTTTTTTGTTAATTTATATTTTATTTGGGATATTAAATGGGAGCTCTTTAAATGCAGATTAATGAACGGTAATTGATTTTTGAAATACATTTCATTTTGATTAAATTTTGCCAAGTATTAAGATTTTCGTTTAATATCTTAGCTAAAATTTAAAAAAAATATTTGTATATGCATGGATACATTTTGTTATGGGTAGAGAAGAGGTACGTAAATTTATTTTGCAAATATCGACTAGGAAAATAAAATAAATAACTGGCCGATAGCTGGGATTACATTTCTAGTAGAGAATCTGTTAGTTTTTCATATAGTCGCAATATAAACAATGTCTGTGTAGGCATTATGCTCTTGCGTGACAAAAGATGGCCCGCAGTGTTGCCAGGTCTGGATTTGAATGATATTTTTGCAATTATACAATGCGTTAAAATATATATTATGGTATTATTAGCTATTTGTAAAGGTTAAAATTAAAGTATGATATTTTGATATCCTTGTAAAGCTGATTTAATGTACTTTCAAGAAAAATATAGTATCGATTCCCTATGCTAGATAAAAAGTTTAATTAATTCCCGTTGAATTCTTATTAAAGTCCTTAAGTCGGCCCTTTTGTCTAGTTTTTATTTTTCTTCTAAAGAATTTTTTGTATCTCTTAAAATAAAGGAGGTAATCGAGATGCGGCGTTTCAACCAAACACCCTGTATATGTTACCTGTTTTTCTTTGACAAATAGAAATTCCATTAATTTCAATGGAAGTTATCAATGGAACTGGGTCTTGTGTTGGAAAGATTACTTTATAAATAATTCCATTGCTTGCCATTTCCAATTTTCCATGGTCTTCCTGTAATATAATATATTTTAATCATCATCTTGATTATTGGTGTTTTAAAGTGTTTTAATTAGTTTAGTTTTTTGTTTTCAAGTATCAAACAAGAACTCAATTAGGCCCGATCTTTGTACCTTCAAATAAACCTCTAGGTAACTAACTGACTAAAAAATTACTTACCGTTTTTAGTTTTTTGTTAACAATAAAATTAACTTTTACTTCTACATTTCCTTCTAGTGGATATTTATTTAATTTTATCCATCCGTAAAATTTTTTGGAATCGTCTTGTTTGTATTCTAATATCTTTGGACAGGGCGATATATATCTGTCTTCAGGAGAATCCGAGCTGTTGCTAGCATCTGAAGTAACGACTTGGGGAGGAGCACTAGTAGTTGGTGTGGTAATTTGTTTTATTGGTTTTCTTATATTGGAACTCAAATTTACAATCCTGCTTAATGAAATAGGGCTTCTGTAGACGCTTCCGTACTCTAAAAAAATAATAGATTTGTTCATAAAGTCACTCCCAACGATTTATTTGCCGAATGAATATTTCTGAATTCTTGTTGGTGTAAATTTTTTAGGCCCGGTCTTTCCACCATCAGGTAAACCTCTAGGTCAGGGGTCGGCAACCTGCGGCTCTTTTAGAAAATTTTGTGCCTCTTTGAAAACTAGCTGGTTTTTATTTTAATATAATTTATTTTTATCATCATTTTTAACCTTGATTAGATGAATTACGTCCGTAAGTTAGTAGTTATAGTTGAAGGTAATGGGATTCGGACCAGTCAGAAAATAAAAACAAATTTATTAACTTCGCTAACGTTTCGATTTAATTTAAATCTTCATCAGAGCTTAGTTAATAGTCACGAAATAAAATAACAGTTTTAAAATAAATGAAGAACACATCATATTGTCCGGTTATTGAACTCAGAGATAAGCAATCAATTGCTTATTAGCGATCGGTGGAGATATTAATTTCAGAGTTAATTACCCTGTACAATATCCCACACCTTGGATCATTCCCACACATTGGATGTGTTCTTCATTTATTTTAAAACTGTTATTTTATTTCGTGACTATTAACTAAGCTCTGATGAAGATTTAAATTAAATCGAAACGTTAGCGAAGTTAATAAATTTGTTTTTATTTTCTGACTGGTCCGAATCCCATTACCTTCAACTATAATCATTTTTAACTTTCTGCCTGTAAAAAGGGAATACTGCATATTCCCTTCTAGAAGAAGTAATTTGTTTCGAGAAAAAGTTATCTGTATTTGTGAATGATCTACGTGCAGAAACATTTTTACATTTTATTAATTTACAAAAACATAAGGACAATAACAACATTATTAATGCATTTTTTTTGCACAAACTATTGTTAACATGGAAGAAACTTTTGGAGAAAGATTTAAAGAGTTTAGAAAATATAAAGCTACACTAGCTTTTTTGACAAAACCAATTGAAGCAGATATGCAGCAATTACATTTATCACCATTCCCATTGATTAATCAGACACAATTTGAACTTCAATTATTGGATTAGAAATCCAAAGATTTATGGAATAATATATTCTTAAAACTTCATTCTGAACTGGAAAGTTTAGAAAGAAAAAAGTGCATTTTATCTTCCCAGCATAAGTGGACCGAAATTCACAATCTTCAAAATGTAGATAAAATTGTTTTCGAAGTTTGGAACCGTCTTCCAGAATCGTTCAGACATTTAAATAATTATGCTTTTGGACTACTGACAATTTTCGCATCCACATATTACTGTGAGCAAGTCTTTTCACATATGAAATTAATAGTCAGTTAAGAAGTAATATTACTGACCTGAAACTAGTAGGCTGCTTAAAGTTAAATATTACTGAATATGCACCAAATATTGAAGTCTTATCGAACACTATGCAGGAGCAATCGTTCCATTAAAAAAATTATTATATTGTAATATACTGGCAAGTGCAATAAGTTTCGCAAATTAAATGTATAAGTAAATATTAATTTACTGTAATACTTGATTATTATAAAACAAATAAACAATATTTACGTTTTTTTCTTAAATATAGCATATATTTGTTAGCGGCTCTACCATGTTATTATTTGGCTCTTTGTCACCGAAAGGTTGCCGACCCCTGCTCTAGGTAACTATCTGACAGATAAGGTTATCTGGAACTACATCTGCTGAATAAATGTCAATACCAATCATTGAATTCAATACGTCAGTCTCATTATCCGTTAGATAACTGATGTATTCAGCACAGAAAGTATCACATAACCTTATGTGTCAGATAGTTATCTAGATGTTTACCTGAAGGTGGAAAGACTAGGCCTTAATAAACCAACTTAACAAAAAGATATCATGGCCTAATCAAATGACGAAACATCATGAATGAGTTATTGCTCACGAATCTTGTATTTAGTCAGTTGATTTTCTATCTCCAAAATTGTAATTTACCTGATACTCCAATGCAAATTTTGCGTCCATTGACAATAATAGAATTGATCCAAGGTGTGGGATATTGTACAGGGTAATTAACTCTGAAATTAATATCTCCACCGATCGCTAATAATGGCCCAATTTCATTTAGAGATGTTAGAAGATCCAAAGAACCTTCATAATTCTGGAAAACATAATAAACATATACCAGGTGAATTATTTAAGGAGCAACATACATGTTTCACATATAATGTTAATGAAGTGAGTTATTTCAAAAGCAACATAGCCATAAAACAAATGCTTATCGTATCCATAGAAAAGACAAAATATTATTTTTTTAAATATTTTTTGGACTTAGCTACCAAGGACATTATTATTTTTGTTTGTATGTAAATATAAACAAATTAATAAAAATTCATTTATTATTTCTAATTTACTATTTTTTAGCCGTCTAGGAACTTTATCATATCAAATAACTTTTATATCTAATCACCATTGCATATCTGTTGCCATGGATATGAGCTTGCTTTCATAATTTGCTATGTTGCAAATGAAATAACTCACTTCATTAAAATTATATGTGAAACATGTATGTTGCTCCTTAAATAATTCACCCGGTATACATTTTTGTAATGTATCTAGTCACAAGTATTTAGATACAGTAACTAGATACTTATTTAAGAATCTAGATAAAAATTAGATACTTTTTGATATATGTGCCTGTACCTGTATCTAGATATTTAAATTTAAGTATCTTGTATCTATATTTCAGATATTTTGCTCGTTACTTTATTTTTATACCGTGATACCGAGCTGATATAATAGTTTAATTATAAATTGTCATTTTGAATATTTTATTTTTGTAAGTATTGGTGACATTCGCACTCGTTTTTCATAGCTTTTGAACGGCCGTAAAAGTAGGTATAATAGTAGGTATAGTATGCAACACTTAAGGAAAATGGATCATTATTAATGAAAACTAAGTTTTTTGATAAATATTGTTGCTATTTTGATGACCAATTTACTAATTACTAGATATTTGTAACTAGATACATTAGAAATGCATTTAGACTGCATTTGAAATAGATATTGCATTACTTACTGAAAAAGCTGGAAGTGAATATTCAACAACCAAATAAATAAAGTTTTGACCCACTGGATAGTTGTCAGGACCTAGAGTAATCCTACCAAATCCACTTCCAAATTCCGTTACGTATTCATACACACCTGGACAAGGATCAAACTTACTAGTTGCCCTCTTCGATAATCTATGGTTGCCTAGATCTGCGTCTACAAATATATTTTATTTATTTTATTTTTTTATTGCACACCACATACCAACGGACCCTTTTGCATCATTTTCATGGTAGTGTCAAAGGCGCGACAGGGGTGAGAAGCGTGGTGTTATATTTACAACTTCGAATTTCATGGTGGGGTTGGAGGCGTTTGGTTTTGACAACATTTGTATCTAACACAAATATAACCTAAAAGTTTATACAAGTATTTGGAGGAAACGGTTATTCAATTTCATTAAATATGTCGTCAAATCGAAGGAGACGTCTTGCTCTTTTTTATGCATATTTAGACTTATTGCAATATGAAGAAAAGCGATGGTGGGTACGTCCCATATATACATAGAAACAGAAGGCAACAGGGAGATTATTTTAACTTGTTGCAAAAAATGAGACACAAAAAACACAGACAGTTACTTCAATTACAAGAAAATCATTTAATACACAATCTTTTTTACTTGACATCACAGTTTAGAATGAAGATTCTGTTGGCCCCTGCTTGGGGGTGTATTATTAGTATACCCACTGCATGACATTTCTGCAGACCAGATATTTGAAACCGAATCCATAATAATAAACTTTATGACTGCCGACAACATTGTAAAAATCGCTATTTCGCTACATCAATTTACGTTTTTTTAATTTTTTTTAGGAAATTAATATAAGTGTCTCGCTACAGATCTCACCATTCCGAAAAAATATATCTGTTTCTATGGTTTCGACAGTGCGGCCAGCGCTAGAGTTGAAATTTCTGAACTTGCGACACCGCGCTTGTAACACCGCGCCTACGACACCATGGTACGGGTTTTTTCAAAATAGAGCGATCCTATTGGTTGAGTTTCTTGTTCCACGCTTCCAACACCAGAATGAAAATGATACATTATTGTGCCCATCTTATATAATAATACCCTAAATCTGTTGTTTTTCGTGTGCCTATCGTATATACAGTGGCGGATCTAGCTTTTTGGGGGCCCAAGGCTTAAAAATACCACGGGGCCCTACACATGTTTCAATCAAGAAATTTAAAAAATAAAAGACAGTATTAAATGTTAATTATTATTTATTACATTTTTATTAATGTTGGATATTATTTTTTTATTAGCTGGCTCTTCACTTAAATTGATTTTTTATAAATATTAGTAAAGTTTTTATTAGTAAATATAAGCCGTGCTTGGTATAGAATATAATAGGTATATGTCCGAGAGGTTGGGGGGCCCCTTGCGGATCTGGGGCCCAGGGCTTAAGCCCTATTAGCTCGTATGTAGATCCGCCACTGCGTGTATACGAGGATTACCTTTTATGTTTTTACAAACGACCACTAGATGGCAATATTGAAATGTGTCATTACTATATTCGTAAAATTTGACATTTGTTATTATGAAATCAGTGGCAGCTTATAAATTGACCGACTAGTTTATTGATAGTGAGCGTTTAAAAAAACAAGTTTGTGAAAAAATGGATATTACTCGTGAAAGTTTTCGTTGGATGATTTTTTACGATTTTAGTAAAGGCCTAACTCAACAACAATGCATAGACTCACTTCGTTCAACTTTTTGTAATAAAGCACCATCAGAAAAGACGCTTTATAATTGGTTTGCAGAATTTCGTCGTGGTCATGCGTCCGTCAGTGATGTATCTCGTGAAGGTCGAACAAAATCGGTTGTGATTCAAAAAAACATCGATGCTGTGCGCAAAATAATTGAAGAAGATCGGCATGTGACTTACCAACAATCCACTGTTTGGGTCTTCCAAGATGAACCGAAACCCACAAAAGTTGTTCGTTCACGAAGCAGTTCCAAGAAAATCATAACTTATTTTTTTCGGTTGTACTGGACATGTCGCAACAATTCCTTTAGATAATCGGAGAACAGTTAATGCTGAATGATATACAACATTTGTTTGCCAGAAGTCATCGACAAAATCGGGAAAAACAACCAAAAACGTCGCATCATTCTTCATCATGACAATGCAAGCTCCCACACGTGAAACAATTGATTATTTGAAGGAAAAAAATGATGTGAAGTGTGAATTTTCACACATTTCAGGGTTTTGCAGGTATTTAGTAAGTGAATGATGATTATTTGGGGTGCCAAAACAAATTTTATATTAAAATATTTTTTTTGTTAATTTTAATTCGAACGCCTAATACCATTATTTAGGTTTCTAAATATGTGCAGTATTTTTTTTTTTTTATATAGCAAGGTTCATTAAGAATTTTAAAAATTGCGCCTATGGCTTCCATTGGTTGTTATAAGTTCCGCCCCTCTGATTTCGTGTACATTGAAACAGAATTAAATTATAATTTAAACAATTTCCACTGGTTATTAAATTTACGCTTTTAAAAATTAAATGCAACATTTGCCAAAATATAACCAGAATTTTGAAAAAATGATTTAAACAATATAAAAATTTAAAAAAAAAAACAAAAAATAATATTGTCTCTTCTCGCAGGGTTCGATCCCTTTTGGATCGAGCTACTTGGGTGAAACGCCAGCGTCAAAACCACTACACCAGCATACACGTTCCATTGTAGCGTGTTACAAAGCTATAACTTGTGTACATTATTAGCAAAAAACCACAAAAAATGCGTTTTTTTCCAAAAACGTAATCTGATCAAAAATTCCTGTTGTACTATTCCGGTTCACACCAATGTACATTACTTAGAATTTTTTCAGATGTTTAGTTTAAACCATCTGGGCTACAGGCTGTGGGATAAAAAATTTTTTTGCACAATTTTGGCAAAAATCGCATCAATATAACTTATTTTGCAAAAATAAAATTTTGATCGTTAATCCACGTACCAAGAGCTTTCATTTGATACCCTACTCAGAATTTAAAAAAATATTTCATTTTTGATGAGCACATATTTGTTTGTATTTTTAGGCGTATAAGGGTTTTTTGGTCATACCTACAAAACCCTAAAAATATCATTTCACAAATATAAAACTACTGAGCAGGCCCGACTGCGCAAGCGTAACCAACTCCCTCGCGCTGTGCTTGGATACGTTATCAAGCTAGTTACCTCTGGGTGATTTGTGGTGTGGGTGAATTCTGATCAGTGTCGTCTCATCAACGTTTTGTGTGATTTACGTGTGCTAAAACTTTAAAAAATTATTAAAAAATATTTTTAAGTTAATTAATTTGTTTAAACAACAAAATTAATAGTTTTAAAACAAAATTAAATTATTTTTTTATTAGTTTAAAAGAATATTATAACAAATTATAATTTTTTAAAATTTGTGAGGAAAAAAAACGTTTTACAACGTTTTAATATTTAAAAAAAATGTTTTATAAAGTTTTTATTTAAAACAAAATAAAATTTAGTGCCTGGATGTTTGGAAAAAGCCAAATGAATGTCTGGAAGTTGCTGAAAGGACATTTAAAATTATCCTGCATCCTGTGGTTGCTACCAAAAATTTTGAGAAAGGTAGGAATTATATATTTTTTTTAAAAATAGGCATTTCTATGCTTTTTTTTCAATTATTTTTACGTATTTTTTGTAAATTTTAACACGCAATATTAGTTATATAATATTCACCTTGAATTTATAAGGGATTAAAATATTTTCGGATATTAATGAGTTCTTAATGAGTGCTATGTCTGATATTTTGATAAGTTTTTAACAAGTTCGAACTAAATAGGGATTTTTAATTAAATTTATTTAACTTATAAATTTAATACGGGATTGATATAGTTGCATAATATTTTATATTTTATCTGTATTTTTAGAATAATATATGTTGACCGGTAGCTTGGAATTTTATCCGCTAGTGATCGGTCTGAAGCCGGAAAATTTTGTAACAGTCGGGCTAGTGTTTGAATTTGTTAAAAAATTTATTGTTGATAGTGGTGTCTAATGTCGGCAAATGAACGCTCGATTGCGGTTAAGATATATGTGAGTCGGACTTTAATAGTATTTTTAAAATGTATATTTTTGTTAATAATTTTAGAAGCGCAATATTTCCGCAATTGATCAATTTTTGTAAAAAAAAATTGAGTTTGGATTTTTGGAATTTTATTTTATTTATTTTTTTTTAGATTTAAGCTGGTTCGTTGATAAACTTCGGACTTGGTGTTCAATTTGAAAAATTTAGATTGGACTTCTAAGAAGTGGGTTGGTGGAGGGTTGCTAGGAGATATTGTGCTTATGGTGAGTGTTTTTTTTTTTAATTATTAATATATAATCTGTCTCATTTTGTAATACGAAACTAGATCTGGTTACTTTGGTGACTGTTGTGGTGTAAACAGACTTTGGCGTATCCGTGTGAACCAATACTATGACAATATTATAAATGTATTGTCAATATACAACATAAAAAATGAACTTTCCCTGTTAGTTACGTATTACAAAATGAGACATAATAGTAATTTTTGAAACTCGAATTTAATATAATTATCGGGTCAATATTTTGAATTAAAATTTTTGTTACTTTTTAGTCAATTTTTTAATCTAAAATGTTTTGTAGTATGTAATTTTTGAAATATTTAAGGTTTTTATTTTACATTAAAATCGGTTTTTCTGATCTCAAATTTTTAGTATGCATTTTCAAATCAATTTTTTATACATTTTTTTATACGACATTTTTTAAATCAAATTGTAAGTTCAAGCTGACAAAATTTTGTAATTTATTTTTATTTTTTAGGTATCTCCTGAAGGCACTAGTACTCAAAAATGCTACACGACACTGATTGGGAGCTGTGGAGACCTACAATTGACCTGGATGGACCAGCAGTCCTCGGTAAGATACTTTTAAAATAATAATTTATTGAGGCCCGGTCTCTCCACCTTCAGGTAAACCTCTAGGTAACTGTCTGACAGATAAGGTTATCTGGAACTTCATCTGCTGCATAAATGTTATTACCAATCTGTGAATTCAATACGTCAGTCTCATTATCCGTCAGATAAATTTGTATTGAGAAACGAGATGACATCTGTTCAGCACAGAAAGTATCACATAACCTCAACTGTCAGACGGTCGACTAGAGGTTCACCTCAAGGTGGAAAGACCGGGCCTTACAGTTTATTGGACACACTGACGTACGTCACCTCACCCAGAGGAAGTTTGCAATTCGTTCGCGACAAACATTTCAACAGAGCATTACGTTACGCGGTACAATACAGGATCAGCTCGATAATTTGGACTCAACTTTCAATTTGTGAAAATTCACATCAATTTTTACCGACCGCCGTCATATATAAGGGAGGTATTGTGATCATACCAATTTTGACGTTTCGAGATTTCGATGGATCTCCACGAATTGAGGTCCCTACATAACGTTTTGACTATTTTTAGCATGATATCTGTCTGTCCGTCCTTCTGTCTGTCTCTCTGTCTGTCCGTCCGTCCGTCTGTCTGTCTGTCTGTGTACACGTGTAGAGCAAATTCGGTTACTCGTGTCGATTTTAAGATTTTTGCGAATATTTCACAACAGAAAAATATCTCGAAAAAATTTATTAAACAAAAGTTGCTATAAAAGCAATAACTAATAACTTTTATTTGAGACATTTTTTGATAAAACGAAATATTTCGAATAATTTCTGTAAAATTTTTCGAAATTTTTTCCGAGTCTCAATTTTTTCATATTTATATGTAACGTTTCCATGGTCATGATAAATAATATTTCTGTTAGAAAATATTAGGTCAAGTTATTTCTGCTCTGCTGCTAGAATGTAATTTATATAAGTACTTTATGATGGCGGTCGGTCCTGTGGTGGCCACAGCTGATTTTTTTTTATTATATAGGTTATTCCAAAACGTTTAAGCGGAACTAACTGGAATTTTTATTTTTTTAAGTTGTCATGAGTTCTTCTTTTTAGGTTTAAAGAGGGCTTTTGCTAAACAAAATGATCAAAAGCCTCACTTAAACGGTAAAAGTTACTAGAATTCATAATCTAGTTCCGCTTAAACCAAAAAAACTGACTATAGTTTTACAATTAATTTCTTAATTAATACTTTCATATCTATGGCCGACGGTCTAGAAACTGAGAGCTTACCTTCTCTGCCCCTTATACGCCGCTACTAGGCGTTTGGAACCTATTATTTTTATTTATTTATTTTTAATGAATTTTAATTATTTGTAGATCCCAAAGGACTTGGATAAGGACCAACTGGAATAAGGAACCAATTAGGACAGGAGCCAAGCAGGATAAGGAACCAACCAGGACGAGGACGAAACGGGACCAGACCAAAAGGACATCAGAACCAACCAGGACGAGGACGAAACGGGACCAGATCCAAAAGGACATCGGAGATCTAAAACAGCCGTGTAAAACCGTTAAGTAGAAATGTTTCTGTAGTTTATTTCAATTAAGAATGCATCATCTCTTGCAATTAACAAAACTTGTCAAAATAATCGTTACATTAATTATTACAGACATTAATTCTGGTGAAATAATGATTCTGTTTGGGGTTTTAAACCATTTTTAAATATTTTATATAATTTTTAAAAATTAATATTTCAAATTCAAAGTATCCTTTGTATGGAATTTGTGTCGATAACCTAATTGTTATCGTATTATTTATTTAAATTTTCAAATAATTCATTTTATATATATAGTATTTGCTGTAAATCGTTTTCGTTTTGCAGCGTTAACTACTGCATTCTTATTTGAACTGGACGTTAATTTACTAAGGCTGACTGGATATATTTGAGGCATTTTCATGACACACTAAAAAGGCACACAGTAATTTTGCATGCTAGATTTAAGAAAGAAACAGATAAGGGTCAATATTTTTTAATATTGTCGGCTCGAATTTGAGCAGTTTTTTATTTTCAGGTCATCACGTAAAATATTGACTTTATTGACCTAAAGTCGATATTTTAGAATCAGTTTTTTTAAGAGAAATATTTTTTTTCTACCTTTTTTATATAAATGCATACACACACACACAAATTTTTTAAATTGTTTTCTTATGTGTTAGGAAATTTTTAGAGTCAATTTAAATAGTTAAACTTTTAAGTCAATATTTTATAATTAGTTTTTTAGACCGATTTTTGAGTACATTTTTTAGTCAATGTTTTGAGATAATTTTTTTGAGCAGTATCTTAAGCTTCAAATTTTTAGTCAAATTTTTAGTCAAATTTTTAATTAGTCAAATTTAGTTAAATTTAGATTTCAATTTTTAGATTCTCCTTTAGAACTTGTAGAGACTCTTTTATTGTCAAATTTATAGACACACTTTTAAGATAATTCATTTTTGTATTAAAATTAAAATCAATTAAAATTTTTTTTAAATATTTTTGAGTTTTTAAATTTGAATTTCGCTTTTCCTTGGGGTAGCCTGTATCGTGTCTTGGGTGGGAAGCTTAAAGCTACCGCTTAAAACACACCCCAACTAAAGCAAAATTAAATTCCCACACGCTTACTTCGGAGTGGTCTTTAATTGTCCTGGGGGGGAAGCTAGTGCTACCCCTTAGGGCATACTCCGAGTAACACACACTCGTACACACAGACAAATACACATACATATAAAAATGTGCATGATAATATTAAAAAATAAAATCACACACGCTTACCATGAGGACAGCCAATTTGTGCCCTGTTTGGTTAGCTAGTGCTGCCATCTAGGGCACGTCCCTGGTAACACAAACACAAACAGTACTTAGGTACAAGCACACGTGTACTTTGGGGGCTTATTTATTGTTTTGGGGGGCTAGCTAGTGCTGCCCCTTAAAACTACCCCTTTGTACCACACACAGGTCGCTTAGGACCTACAAATTTGCAAAACAGCAATGATTAAGAAAGAAATAAATGATTTTTTTATTGATAAAATGCATGATTTTTGATTTTTTGATTGAAAAAAGTAAAGTAATGCATGTTTAATAAAGAAAATTTAACACAAATTGAAAGAAATATAAAGAAATTTTAGTTTAGGTAGGTAAATAAATTTTAAATGTTGAAATATTTTTCCTCCGTGAGAAACGGGGGGAAAGTAATACTTTTATCAAATATCAAAAGCCTCTTATATCCAAGTTGATTCTCTCTGTACAGTCTGTAATCATTTTTAGGGTGAATTTGTTTCTTTGTCACCCTAAAAAAGTTTATCAAATTGTACATCAGCCGAAGTAAAGGTATGTTAGAGATGGATAAATCAAACTAACAATCGTGTGTCTGTTTTGTATGCTGCAAGGTTTGCTTGTAGACCAATTAAATATCCTTCCACACATGGTACCTTTGTGTGAAAGTGTGTTTATTTCTTGTGGCACTCACAGATCATCTGCGTATGTTTCTGTTGGGTTTTGCAAAAAATAAACTACAGGTACTACACCCCCTTTGATGCATCTGTTGTTATTAACTAGGGTCGATTTAGATTGGGACTTTTATCTAGAAAGATTCTAGTTGATTCTGACAAATAATTCAGAGGACTGGTGAGTTCTAACAACTGGTAACTTTTTAGTTATTCAGTTGGTAGTTAAATCTCACCAAAACACACACAACACTAAATACACTGCGCTTTTCATGATACACATGGTTTATTTCTGTCTCAGGGATTGTAGGTGCCGGTTGACCAAGTCTCTTCCGAGTTTTTCCCTACCTTAACGGCCTAGCCGAGGGAGACGAGAGATACTAGTTGACTGAAGGTGACCAAAGATGTCACGAATGAGTTTTGTTTCTTTTGGTAGAGTCTTTTTACTGGTCGGGACGATCTGACGTTTCCCCCCAAGGCATAGCCAAGGGTAAGGGATGTTTGACACCGCCTGATCACGGGGCCAACTACCCAACGGATGGGTAGCGCTCGTAAAACAATAAATTCAGTAAAAGTTAACTTTTGGAAGCCGGTCGGTAAAGAATCTTTTGATAGATAAACTGATCGACCGAGTGAAGGAACGAGCCTTCAAAAAATTTAACTCTTGAAGTTACAATAAACTTCACCATTATTTCTTTTAGTGAGTTGTTTTAAACACTTACGCCATTTTTTGTTGTTTTAATATTAGTATAAAATTCCTGAGGTCAGAAGTAAACATTTCAGGTTACCTTGATACTTGTGCAAACTCGGATTCCCTTTAATGCGGGCACAAGTTTGTTCTGGGCAAGCATCCTCTTTCCTCTAGGTTGTTCGTTGCCCTCGCGATTCCTCCGGTGGAGCCCAAGCCCTTTCCATGTGCATCGGATCGGGCGGCGATGGCTTACAATAGAGCCCTCCACGGACTCTTCTATAGACGTGGAGGAACCAGCTCTGTTGTGTGAATACAATACGGTTGAACGTTATTTCTTTCCACGTTTGGGTTTTTTGTGGGTGGGGGGTAACTCGCTTTGTCCTTTGTCCTTGCGCCTTCCCCGGAAAGAATTACGTTCGCCGTTAGGAAAGATCACCTCCTCTTTCAGCTCGACCTACTAACACTCGCAGGAGAGGCAATTAGGTATGGTTGCGTCTTCTCGAGAATCAACAGAAGCAGTTTCCAACAAATCAAGACTTCCAGATTTTTAAATTAACACAATTTTTCTTGGGTATTACAGCCACATGTTATTTTACATATTGGTCGAATTTTATGTGGGTGCTAATACCCGGTAATGCTCTCTGGAAGTGGGTATTTTTTTCGAGTGAACGAATTTTTTACTCATAACCAGATGTAGTGTTACCAACCTTATAAATCCTGCAAGATTTGTTCATATTATTGGGCTGCTTTTGGTCCGAAAATGGGACATGTCTGTAGGTGCTTTAAATCCGACATGTTGAGAACCAGTATTCTTAATTGGATTTTGCAAAATGCAACTCCTAGTAAATTAATTGGTTTGTGTTGGTAAAATTTAAATCCTGTTCAACAGGTGCTTGAAAGTTTTAATTTTTAAGTTATTTGAAAATTAGTTTTAAGTTTAGTTTTTATGATTTATTTTGTGCTAATTCTGTTTTTTGTTTAGGATACTTCAGGAGTTTATTTCAGGAGAAAATAATTAAAAAGCAGGTTTTTTAAATCGTTTAATTTTTGATTTTAAAAATAGTTTTTTTGGCTAGTTAGCTAAAGTTGCTAAAGCCAACAAACAAACAAAAAAGAAAATAGTTTTTCTTCAATCTTGGTTTTAAAAACGTTATTTACGTATTTTTTCAAAATAGTTTCAATATATTTTTTTGACTAGTAGGTAATTCTTTTTTTCAAAATTAGATTTCAGGTAAAGTTGTATTAAAAAGTAGATTTTAAAGTTTTCAACAACAGCTTTTCAGAATAGTTTATTTAAAAATTATCTTTTTAAAAATATGCTCTCTAATAGGCTTTCAAAAATATTAAAATCAAAATTATTTTTTTCGAAAATATTCTAAAATAAATTATTTTGTTCGAAAATATTCTAAAATAAATTTTCAAAATATTTTTATATATATATATATATAAAAATATTCAATATATATATATATATATATATAAAAATATTCAATATATATATATATATTGAAGAGACTCGGGTTCAAACCCCGATGTCACGAAATTTAATTTTCCGTTACTGTGCAGATCGGCAATTGGATCGACTCTGCCAAGTAGTAATACTTAAAATGACCGGTCAGTTTCTGTTTGTAAATTAAATTTTTCAAAATTTATTTATCAACAATAATTACAAAAAATAATTTTCAAAAATAGTTTTTTTCCTATTTTTTTTTTTCAAAACTAGTTTTAAAAATAATGTTCTTTTAAAATAATTTTAATAATATTAACCTTTTTAAAATTTTCTTAACAATTTTAATTTTTTTAAGTAATTTTTAGTATTAAAAATTACGTTCTCTGTGGTAAAAAACTTAACTTATGAAACCCTGGGAGACGGGTTCAAAACCCGGACACCACGGAATTTTCGTATTCCAAATTTGATACTCTGCAGTCAACCAAGGGGCTGACTCAGCTTTAGCAAAACTTACAAAATAAATTTAAACCATTTAAACGGACAAAATGTCAATTTCACGTGATTTTGACATAGTACCGGAGGTCTAGAAAAAAAGAAATATTTTATAATCAATACGCCACTTAGGCATTGATAAATTATTACTAAAAATACTTCAAACGGCAATTTTTTTAAATAAAATAAATATCCAATTTTTCCAAATAAAATAAATATCCAATTTTTCCAAATTTATTTTTCAATATTTAGTTTTCCAAATTCAGAGTTCATTTTTTTTACTTAGCTGTCTCATGACAGTTTGGAGTCCAAAATCGGCTCCATTTAGTTTTGCTGTATTTGTAGTCCATTGGGTTCAAATTTGGAACAAATCCGAAATGGCGCGTTTTGGAAAATTGCCAAAATTGTCAACTCGTGGATTTCAAATCATTTTTTGGTTTTATTAATATTTTTATCTTTTACAAAGATAACGTAGTACGTGGTTACACATTTGCTTACACAGCACAAAACAGGGCTCAAACCCCGGACAATACTTCAGAACAATCTTATATTGTTCTCAAAGTTGGAACATAACGTTAAAAATAAAATTAATTAATTAAAATTAAATTTTTCTGGTCAATATGTAATTGTAAAATGTTTGTCAATTTGAACTTGTACCTGGCGATAGTAGCCTAACGCTGGTTGACCTTTATAAATTTTATCAAAATTTTGCTCAAAAAAATATAAGTCATCTTGCGAACATTAAATTTTTCTTTGTATTTGTATTTGGGTCTCAGGGTCATGGGTCCACTGGTGTACTCTCCAGAAGTTACTGGCTGGACCTAGGGTACCCTACGTCCCTCTTCAGAGTGTTTGGGAAGTCCGTTCTCCATAGCTGGGAAACGTTTGGCCTCTCACTAAGGCAGGATGGACTGTATGAATTTTCCATGGGGAGGATTATCGTTCCTGTATTTTTAGGATACAGGGGAGGTTTTCTTAAGATCCTTGAAGTATGTGGTGGAGTGTTTCCAACGTTTGACTTGGATGGATTCATTGGAAATTCATTCATCAAGCGTTTTATTTTTAAGTTGATGATTGAAGAAAATTGGTTGGAATTTAATTTTTTTTTTTTATTCCCTTTGTACAAAATTATTTGCGCCCTCGGTTCCCGGCGCCCTTCCGTCTGACCGAAGGCTGACAAGGCCATATCCTTTGGTATGGAAGAGGCTGGATGACGTTAAACAACATAAATTATCCTTTTTTGATAATTTCGCCAATATGAATATATTTTGCCGGTGATCCTGGTTGACTTTTTAGGTTATCCTGGGACCCCCAAGGGGAGCCTAACCAAATTGGTTGGCGAACCTAGGGATAGGTGTTGCCTTTAGGTATTTCTGGATGAGGTAATTTAGCGCTTGAAATGAATGGAAAATTTTAGGTTAAGTCAAACATATTCCGACCAGAAAGATGTTTTTAAATTAATTAATAATAAATACCTTTATTTATTTTTTGTGATTTTGTGTGTAAAACTATAATCCTTTGGGGGATTTTTTGGTGTCCTCTTTCAAAAAGAGGACATTTCAATGTTATATCCTTTGATATAGCACTAACTGGCTAACCCTAAAGCCGTAAATTAAAATTAGTTTTAACCATTTTTGAAACGTATTTTAGAGTTTTTTTTTTATTGCCATTAGAAGTATTATAATGGCTGTTAGTATATGCGCTAATAGCTCTTAATTATTATTATTAATATTATTTTTATTAATCAATTTTTTTGTTAATATTAACTTATTTTTTAGTTGTGTGGTTTCGTGGTTTTGATTTGGCTACAGAGCACAAGAAAATGGTTTAAATTCAGACCCTTGAATTTTTATTCTGATATGCAGATCGCCTAAGAGCCGACTCAGCAGACTAATTTAAATAAAATATAGACATTTTTAGTATTTTCAAGAATGAACATTATTTTTAAAATAGATTTTTAAAAATAGCATTTTTAAAATTTTAATAATCAATATTTTTTAATGTTTTTTTTTAGAAATAATTTTTTTAAATTATTTTTCAATTTTTCAATTCATTTTTTCATTTTTTTAATTCGATATTATTTAATATTTTTTATTTTACATTTTTTTAAAAAATATTTAAATTATATTTAAGAGTGTGTAGTCAACAGAGGGGTTGACTCAGCGTCGAGTAATACTTAAATATTACTGTACCGAGATATGACCAGTCATTTTGAGTTATTACATTATTTTTCAAAATTTATTTTTTAAAATAGTTTTTTTCTATTTTTTATTTTGTTATCATTTTAATAATGTTTAAGATTTTATGCAATCAGCAGAGGGGTTGACGCATCATCAAGTAATACTTAAAAATGATTATTTAGAGATATAACCAGTATTAAATTATTTTTCAAAATTTGTATATTAATAGTAGTAGAGTAATACTTAAAAATTACTATATATATGACCAGTTAATTTTAACTATTATTATTTTTTTTAATATGTTCTCAAAAAAATCCCAATTATTTTTCGTTATTTTTTAAATTATTTACTTTTTTAATATTTCAATAATATTTGAGAAATTGTATCAGCTCTGGGGTCAACTAATAACTTTAGAAAAAAAACGGCATAGAGTTAATAAGTCCAGTTATTATCTATTTTTAAATAAAAAAATTCACAATGTTCGAGGTAATATCATTATTTTCAATTTTTTTTTATCAAAATAATTTAGTAATTTGTTTTTTGTTTTTAAAACGTTTTCAAAATTCTTCTAAAAAATATTTTTCTCAAAGTTTTTGTTTTAATTTTGTCATAATATCATAAAGTCATCAAAAACATAATTAATAATATTTTTTTTTTCCAAAATATTTTTCGAAAATAATTTTCATTAATCAAAGATCAGCTTAGGGATCGACTCAGTATAGACTAATACTTAAACTTCATTCTATAGGGACAAAACCAGTCATTTTTCAGATTTAAATTTAGCAAACTTAGTTCTTCAAAAATAATATTTCAAAAAAATTTCCAAAAATAATATTTCAAAAAAATTTCCAAAAATAATTTTAGTTTTTTTCAAAAAATTTAAAACCTCAAATTATAACTCCATGGTAAGATAATTACCAACGTAGCCTAAAACCAGGTTTACGGGCTGGAATCCACTTTTCGTTTTTCGATATGCAGTCATTTCAGGTGTCGACTCACTTTCCATTAATTAAACCTGTTTATATATTAGTAAAACGAAAAGTCACACAGCCCATGTGATTTTTATATAAATACAGAGAACATACTCACCCTATTTCCCACTTAAGTGATTGGAACCAATAATTATAGTTCATACAAATTTTCAGTCCCATGATATTCATTTAATTTTTCGATATACAATCATGAGATTCGAGTCAATCTCGATTAATTTTAAATACTTTTTCATACAGCAATCGTCACGCTACCCATGTAACTTTATTACAGTACCGGAGGTCTAGAAATTGAGAACCTATTTTGCCCTATTCATTGTTTAAAAAAGAAACCGATTTTTTTATTTTTTTATTTTTTAAATAAGCGAAATGTCACAGCCCTGTGACTTATAGTGCCGGTCTACTATGCCCTGTTCGCCACTTACGCGATAAGAACCCATAATTATTTTAAATAATATAGATACGTTTAATAAAATTAGTTTTATATGATTGAAACGTCACGTTACCCATGTGACTTTATAGTGCCGGAGGTCTAGAAATTGAGAACCTAGTATATCCTATTGGTAACAAATTTAAAATTTTAGAAAAGTTTGTGTTTTGAGTGTATTCAGAAATAAAAGCGGTAGAAACGTCATGCAAACCATGTGACTTTAATATAGTATCAGAGGTCTAGAAACTTATACATCTACTCGATGAAAACCTATAATTTTATTTTAAATATAGCAAATATTAAATAAGTTTTAAAATTTTTTATAAAAAAATCTATTTAAAAACCTGCTTTTTTATTTTGATTCTACTCGATATGCAGCAAGAGGCCTTAAGAAGAAAGAATTTGCTGAAAAGAAGTTTCTGATAATTTAAAATAAATTACATAATTTTGGTTTAAATACAGAAAATTTGAAATAAGTTTTCAAAATTTTAAGATTAGATTTATAAAAATCTTCTTTTTTATTTTGATTCTACTCGATATGCAGCAAGAGGCTTTAAGAAGAAAGAATTTGCTGAAAAGAAGTTTCTGATAATTTAAAATAAATTAGCATATAATTTTGGTTTAAATACAGAAAATTTGAAATAAGTTTTCAAAATTTTAAGATTAGATTTATAAAATCTGCTTTTTTAACTTTGAATCTGTTCGAAATGCACTAAGAGGCCATATGAAATTAATAATCTGATATGTTCAGATCATCCTAAGATTGTTGAAATGAAGTTTCTAATAATTTTAAATTAAATTAGCATATAATTTTGTTTTAAATACAGAAAATTGAGTTTCAGAATTTGGTAATTCTCCCCCAGAGAAGGTCCAGAATTTGTTTATCCCCCAACAGTGAAGGTCCAGAATTTGGTTTTCCCCCAACAGTGAAGGTCCAGAATTTGGTTTTCCCCCAACAGTGAAGGTCCAGAATTTGGTTGATCCCCAACAGTGAAGGTCCAGAATTTGGTTATTCCCCAAGAGTGAAGGTCCAGAATTTGGTTATCCCCCAACAGTGAAGGTCCAGAATTTGGTTATCCACCAACAGTGAAGGTCCAGAATTTGGTTATCCCCCAATAGTGAAGGTCCAGAATTTGGCTATCCCCCAACAGTGTTATATTTGGTTATTTCAATGGTAAAAAGGTAGTAAATTAATAATCTTAAGTGATTTTAGTTCACAGCGAGGTTTAAGAGATTGTTTTCTTATTAACTCCTCAATTTAAAAACAGAGCTCTTCTCCAGGCGTTAAGATCGTCTCTTAACGCTTTAGCAATAAAACTGAGCTCTCCCTTTGACCTAAAGTGAGGTTTTCCTCTAAACATCTTGCCACCTGAGTGGCACCCTCCCTTAGATATAAGACTAATCTAAATGTTTCAGAACTTGGGGTGCTAATTTGCAGTGATGGCTGAGCCTGTGCTTATCGGCTGCTAGATATCTTGACGGCGAGACCCAGCTCAAATGCCTGTTATCTACAAATCGCCCAGAGTTTGTATACTTATGGTTTTAGGTTTCGTTTTATAAAAATGTTTTCACGTTTTCTTGTTGTTTTCTTTCATGTTGTCTGTTTCAGATTACACTTCGTATACCAGTATTCTCCAGGTTTTCAGGTATTCGTTTTCATGTTTAATATGCTTATTTTGTATGTATTGCCCCCATTTTTATGCGTATTGCCCCCAATTTTATGTGTATTGCCCCCATTTTTATGTGTATTGCCCCCAATTTTATGTGTATTGCCCCCAATTTTATGTGTATTGCCCCCATTTTTATGTGTATTGCCCCCATTTTTATGTGTATTGCCCCCAATTTTATGTGTATTGCCCCCAATTTTATGTGTATTGCCCCCGATTTTGTGTGTATTGCCCCCAATTTTGTGTGTATTGCCCCCGCCTTGTATGCATTGCCCCCGCCTTGTATGCATTGCCCCCGCCTTGTATGCATTGCCCCCGCCTTGTATGCATTGCTCCCGCCTTGTATGCATTGCCCCCGCCTTGTATGCATTGCCCCCGCCTTGTATGTATTGCCCCCGCCTTGTATGCATTGCCCCCGCCTTGTATGCATTGCCCCCGTTTTGTATGCATTGCCCCCGTTTTGTATGCATTGTCTCCAATTTTCTGTGTATTGCCCCCAATTTTATGTGTATTTCTCACATTTCTGTATGTTTTGCCCCCATTTATATGCATTGCCCCATTTATATGTATGCTTCACTGGTATTGCTTATGTTGTATGTATTGCAGATGTTGCTGATTGCTGCTATTGCTGTTTTATTGCAATTTTTTGTGTTTTATTGCCATTTTTTGTGTTTGTATTCTATCCCCAATTTTATGTGTATTTCTCACATTTCTGTATGTTTTGCCCCCATTTATATGCATTGCCCCATTTATATGTATGCTTCACTTGTATTGCTTATGTTGTATGTATTGCAGATGTTGCTGATTGCTGCTATTGCTGTTTTATTGCAATCTTTTGTGTTTTATTGCCATTTTTTGTCTTTGTATTCTATTGCCATTTTTTGTCTTTGTATTCTATTGCCATTTTTTCTGTTTTACTGCATTTTTGTTATTGTTATTTTTATATTTTATTATTTTTGCTTGTTTTGTTTTGCTTTTTTTCAGATGGGGTTGGGGGGCAAAATATTGCAAACATTTCAAGTTAAGCCCATTTCAAGAGCCTGTATATTTGAAAGCGAACAGAGAGCTTTTTCTGCCCTTATGAGTCACCTGGTCGTTAGGAACCCACTTTAATTACTTAATTTTGCAATATTCTGTCCTGCGGGTGCCTCCACGTGGCCCATCCCTGGGAACAGATTTTTTTCTTAATATTTTTCAAAAAAAATCTGTTGCTAAAACCCGCTAAAAATTTTCGTGTATAGGCTATTTTAAGGCAGTGATGGCTGGGTATACACTACGTATACCAGAATTATTCAGGTTTTCAGGTGTTCATTTTCATGTTTAATATGCTTATTTTGTATACAGGGTGTTTGTTTGAAACGGGGCACCCCGTAAATCTCCTTTATTTGTAAAGATATAAAAAATCTTCAGAATAAAAGTTAAACTAGACAAAAGGCCCATCTAAAGGTTACTATAAGAATTCTGAGGCACTTCCGGTTTCACCGGAAATGATGTCAACTATTGATCTAGCATAGGGAATCGATAATTTTATATTTTTTTCCTGAAAGTACAATAAATTAGCTTTACAATGACACCAAAAAGACATATTTTTATGTTAACCGTTTCAAAATGGCGACCATTTATTTACAAAATAATAATCAACATAAGTTTTACAAAGTTGAACGTAGCAAGCTTTGAAAACAATAAAAAAAAGAAACAACGATCCCTTTCGGATCGAGTTAGTTGGGTGAGCAGCTGGAAGCCATAACCACTACACCAGGATACACCTTCCAGTGTAGCGTGTTATGAAGCTATAACTTGTGTACATAAAAAACACAAAAAATGCGTTTTTTTCCAAAAACATAATCTGATCAAAAATTCCTGTTGTACTATTCTGGTTCACACAAATGTACATTACTTAGAATTTTTTCACATTTTTGGTTTAAACCATCTGGGCTACAGGGTGTGGGACAAAAAATTTTTTGCACAATTTTGGCAAAAATCGCTTCAAAATAATTTATTTTAGAAAAATAAAAATTTGATCGTTAATCCACGTACCAAGGGCTTTCATTTGATACCCTACTCAGAATTATAAAAAAATATTTTTTTTTCGATGAGCACATATTTGTTTATATTTTTAGGGGGATATGTTTTTTAGATGTTTGAGTATTTTTCCTATGTGCGGGTCAAAGAGTTGTATAAGCATGCCAAATTTCAACTCTCTAGGTTTAGCCGTTTGGCTACAATTTTTACCGAACAGACAGACAGACAGACGACAAAATGACGCTATAAGGGTTTTTTGGTCATACCTACAAAACCCTAAAAACATCGAATTAATGTATCATTGCCCGTATTCACCTGATTTATCCTGTAATGACTTTTTTTTGTTCTCCAATGTCAAACAAAAAATGCGTGGACAGGGTTTTTTATCATCTCAAGAAGCGGTTGAAGCCTTCGAAAACCATGTTTTTGAGATACCAACTTCAGAGTGGAACAAATGTTTCGAGAATTGGTTTGAACGCATGCAAAAGTGTATAAATCTTAAGGGCGAATATTTTGAAAAGCAATAAAACAGTTTGTTTCAAAAAGAATTTTTTCTTTCTTAGATTTGGTAAAAACTTAAAAATAGCTCTCGTATCTCATATTCTGGGACAGACATACACTGGGAGACTGTTCAAGTACATACGAAAAGTTCCGAGTATATAATAATAATAATAATAATAATAATAATAATAATAATAATAAGAAGAAGAATATCTCTCTCAACGAGGAGGAAAAGAGGTCCAAGTATATGAATCTCTGGTCCGAGCTTAGAAAGCTGTATCCCGGGTATAAAGTTAAGCTTGTAGTCCTGGTAGTTCGTTTTTTGGGTGGTATGAAAGCCTCCTATCAAAGGGAAATCGAGTCCATTCCCGCCTGCAGATCTTCTGCCAACTCTTTGATCAGAAAGCAGTGCTGCTCGGGTCGCTCCGCATTGTGCGGGCATTGGATCTGGCGTAATTTCCGCATCAGCAAATCACCAGGGTTTGGGATGCAATCGTGTGTATTTAGCTCCACTAGTCTCTAGTATGACGCGGCTCAAAAGGTTGCTGAAGTTTGAGGTTAGTGGACGCTTGTCAAGACCTGACAAACCCCATAATAATAATAACTTTATTTAGCATATCTGCATAAACATCTTATAAAAATATTGAATTTTTCTTCTAGTATTATGTTCATGGACTTCTTTATATGTTACTAACATATTCTTAAAATATGGCAATTGATGATTGGTGGAAAACAACAGAGATAGGCGAATATTATATAAGAAAATTTACCTGTTTCAGTAGTTTTATTTACGTTAAAATCTTCATCATCCAATATCAACCCAGTTCTATTTTGTGAAAGGATATTATCAGATTCCTCCAATATATTTGCCTGTTAATGAATAAACATTTTAAAAAATTATGTGAATTTGAATTTCCTCACATTTCAGGATTTCGTAGGTATTTAGTAAGTGATGATGGCAAGACCGAATGCTGAATGATAACATTTCTTGCTGTAATCGTCTATTAATATATGTAGGTACCAAGAACATTTCTCCACGACCACTATAGAATTTACCAATTCTAAAACCAATTTTGACTACAGAATTTTTTTTTAAATATTTTATTTTCACATGTCATTTTTATTACAGTTATTTTTCGACACTACCAACAAATTTGCCACCCTACCATAGCCTACTCATATAAAGAAACATCGTAAATGGATTTTAATTAAATATTTATTATATATACAATATATGCTTCATAAAATAAGAAAAGAAAAACATAAAAGTGATGAAAGGGAGGCGAAGATATTCAGAAAATCACTTGAAGAGCGGGGGTCAGAAATTCAGAAAATACATGACGTGTAGGAAAGGTAGAAAACATGTAACAAACCGTCAGTATTATATAAAAAAAAGTTGGATGTTCATATTTCGGGCGACCCGTAGAAATACTGTGAAACCCGGACACAAACCTGTAAAACCCGGAACCTCTGGGTCAGATCCGAAGAGTTGGCAACCCTAGCCATACCTACGAAATCCTTAAATTCAATTTTTATACTTAAGATTAACTTACCTCAGTTTGATATAAAATCAAAACCAAAACACTAAAATATAATACACATTTACCACCCATAATCCACAACTAAACAAATCATGTAATTTTCTTCAAGTATTTAACAAAATAACATATTTTAACACAAAAAATTTCACTTATAATTAGTTATTGTTTCAATTTCATTTAATAGAGATCTAATTTTCTTTCTGTAAACAGTAGTTAATGAAATTGTATTAACAACCGGAATAGGTAAACAACATATTTTAAATTAGTAACAATTAAAACTAGTATTTTAAAATATCGACAATGAAATTCTTAGGAACACATTTAAAAATAATTAGATAATTTCATGTTGACGTCATGAGAAATACAATCATGGATAACTCAGGTATAAGGTGGAAAATTAATGACTTTTTGAATGATCTAAGCCAGAGGTGGTGAAACTTTGACACGCGTGCCAGTAGTGGCACGTGAAATAAATTATTGGCACGCAAATAATATGACTAAAGTCTGTTCCAAACGGTTAGGCGGAACTAGATTTTGGAATCTAGTTACTTTCATCGTTTAAATAGTGCTTTTCGGCCGTTTTGTTTAAGCTTTGTAAATCCTACTTACAATAAACATTTTTTGGTTAAGGTTAATATCATTTTAAAATGTCATTTTCTTTATATTTTGATTTTTTGTGTGATTTTTAATACAAATTTCCCATTTATTTATTTTTTTGTCGTTAAAATAAAAATTTAATTTTGACATATGTCATTCGCTTCCATGGTATCTTTGTTGGAATTTTAAATTTTGACATTCCAACGTGAAAAATGAAATAACCCAAGCAAGGTCCCTTCTCGTGACAACCTAAAAGAACGAAATTCCCATTTAGTTCCGCCTAACCGTTTGGAACAGACTGTAAATGATATTTATTGTAATATACAGTGAATTTAATTTTTAATGCAACATGTAGTACATATGTCATTACCATGGATACAATTTTTGACAGAAATATAAATCGTGTTCATTTTCATTTGCAACATAGACAATTAGTGTGTATACTTTTACTCATTGCTGATTTAAAAATTAATCAACATGTATACAGATGAAGAAAAAATAATGATGGTAACTTGGTTTAACTCCCAAATGAGTTTAAGAGAAGTTTCTGCTGTATTTAGTGCAACTTATCCAGATCGGCCAATACCAAATCCCTCTACAATTTCAAGACTAGTTAATAAATTTCATCGCGAAGGATGTCTTAAGTCAAAACATAATAAAACCAGTGGCGAAGGAAGACCTCCGCTAAACTTGCCCTCCCATAAAAAAAAATAATAATAACAAAAAAATACATATTTTTTTTTTAATTTAAAAAAAGATTTAGGTAAATCTTCAAAAATACATCAAATTATGTCCTATACAATTTTTTGTCCAAGGCTTGGTTTACTAGTTAGAAATTTTTTCAAATTTTAATGTTTAATAACTTCCGTTTCCGGTTTCGGATTTTAATAAAAAACAATAGGATTCTTCCCAATTATTAGGAGAATTTTTTAGTACCAGAACGAACTCTTTAAGTTAAACCGTTTTTGAGTTATCGTGTATACACACAGACACACAGACACACAGACACACAGACACACACACATACGGACGGCACTTCGAAAATAGGTTTTTTGGATTCCCTGGACCATGAAACGTGGTCATCAGTCAAAATCTCGACATCGAAAATTTTCGCGATTATAATACTTGCCCCTTATATATTAAGGTCGGACAAGTAAAAAGAACAACATCCCACGTGCTTACAGAAGAGAAGCAGATGGAAATATTATTGCAGGTGGAAGAAAACAATCAAAATACTTTAAGACCAATTGCACAAACCGTTGGTGTCAGTTTTGGATCTGTTTTTAACTTCTTAAAAAAAGTTTCGATCATACAAATTTCAAAATCATCAAGAATTGTTAGAAAGGGACGCAGCAGTACGTATGGATTTTTGTTTTGAAATGTTTGAAAAAATTCCGACCCAACAATGCTTCAAAGAATTTTATTTACTGACGAAGCAACGTTTATTCTAAATGGTGAAGTGCACAGACAAAATTTTAGGTATTGGAGTCGAGAAAATTTACATTTGTTTCATTCCTCCCGAACTCAAAGGCCCCAAAAATTAAATATTTGGGCAGGGATAATAGGAACCAATATTATAGGGCCTTTTTTATTGACGGTAACCTTAATGCCGCAAAATATCTAGCCCTTTTGCAAAACCAAATATTACCTGCGTTGCGAAACCTGAATATTAATGGACAAGTATGGTTTTAACATGATGGCACACAAGTCCATTATTCTAGAATAGTTAAAGAATATTTACATAGAACTTTCCCAAATAGCTGGATTGGAAGAGGAGGGTCGATGAATTGGCCAGCGAGATCTCCGGATTTGGCACACAATGATTTTTTAAAATACCCAATATATTTTATTGAAAATACAAATAAAATAAATAAATAAATAAATAAATAACTAATAAAAACTTATAATAAATGTTCAAAATGTTGAAAGATGGTGAGCCACTTAGCTGGGACTGCCTGTATATATATTTTTTAATTTCACGGACCGGATAGATTTTGCCGTGGACCGGGGGTTGAGATACACTGTATTAGAGTATATGGAACAAAATCATAAAACAATAAAATAGTATAAAAAATGTATATCTTTAATATAATATATATATATATATATATATATATATATATATATATATATATATATATATATATTGATACAACCGACGTGGTCAGACCAATGATATCCAACAGGCGACCTAAGACCTACCGTTATTTAAAGGATTTCGCGTGTATATATGCCAGATATAGAATCTACCAGTTATAACTCTCAGGGCACACTGAGAGGGGTAAGAAAATCTCAAAAAAAAAATTCGCTATGTTTAATAAACATTATTAGACCCAGTATATGGAACCGCTTTTTCAGTATCACCTGTATAAAATAGTGTTGTTCAATCGACATTGTCAGGCCTTGCGACGTTGCCAATTTTATCATAGTGTATAATATGATTTGTAAAGTTGAAAACATTCAAACCGACTCATTCAGTCCTACTGTTCAAGAATATGTTTACACTCAAGAGTGCATTTTAAATAAATAATAATAATATTATATGTGAAAAAACAATTGTTGATAATTCATATACGTATTTGCAATGTAGCATGTGGATCAAAATGTCCTTTCTTCGGGCGGCTATGTTTTATATAAGAAAATCTCCTTTTTTTTCGACAAATTTTTCGACGTGCATTATGAATACTCAATTAACAAAAGAAGATCTGCGATTTATAATACATAAGCCATCTGAGACTGAAAGAGTTTTTGATCATAAGTTAGTAATTACATTTAATATATGCCGATTATTATTTTATACATAAAATATATTCGGGGGATCCTCCTGTGCTGTTTTTTTCACGCGTTTTTGAAAATGATTACACTTCAAATTAAATAATTTTGTTACTCAATAAAATGAAGAAATATTAGTCAATACTGTCGCATACCTGACCCGAAAAGCACAGCCACTAGGTTGTACTGCGCATTAAAATATATTTTTACAAATTGTATCTTGGTTTTAATTATATTGGCGTATTATTTACGTATTTTGTTATTAAGGACATTTATTACTGTATAAATTCAGTAAACTATTACTGTCGTGATAATAAAAGGTAATATTTACAATTATATTTCTCATATGAAAAATAAAGAGAAGTCATCATCATCATTGACGCGACAGCGCGAGATGAGTCTAGATCTCTTGATTTTAAGTTTTGTGACCACATTTTCAATCTGTGTAAATGTAGGAGTAATATAGACAGGATTACGTCTATTTCTTAGCGCACACAGAAATGCCCGTACAGCTTATAGCCGGTTGCTAAGCAGAGCCCGTAATTTGTCTAAATATTTTTTACACAAATTATTTTAACAATTTAATTATTATCTACTTGCGAGCGGTCAACGGCAAGCACAAACGATTAATTGCTGGCAGCCACAGGCTTGCTTGTGATAAGTAAAATTAAGCAAGATCCTTAGAATCACCGATAAACGAAATTCTATACACCAAAAAGAAGTATGCGTGTCAGGTGGATCATTAACGAGAAAAAAATAATATTTGTAAAAGGTTGTTTAATTAGACCTTTTTGTTATATCTCACTGTTTTTTTTTTTTTTTTTTTTGTTTGAGTGCAGTTTCGGCTCTGGCAATTCTCAAATTTGTGGAAAATTTACATATATAAATAAAATTGGAGGTTAAATCTGTTCTTTTTTAGGGTTTTGTAAAACCCTTATACCGTCATTTTATCGTCTGTCTGTCTGTTCGGTAAAAATTGTAGCCAAACGGCTAAACCTAGAGAGTTGAAATTTGACATGCTTATACAACTCTTTGACCCGCACATAGGAAAAATACTAAAACATCTAAAAAACATATTCCCCTAAAAATATAAGCAAATATATGCTCATCGAAAAAAAAAAATATTTTCACAATTCTGTGTATGGTATCAAATGAAAGCCCTTGAAACCTAAATTAACGATCAAAATTTTATTTTTGCAAAATAAATTATGTTGACGCGATTTTTGCGAGAATTGTGCAAAATTTTGTCCCACACCTTGTAGCCCAGATGGTTTAAACTCAAAATCTGAAAAAATTCTAAGTAATGTACATTGGTGTGAACCGGAATAGTAAAACAGGAATTTTTGATCAGATTATGTTTTCGGAAAATAACGCATTTTTTGTGTTTTTAACTAAAATATGTAAAATATTTAATCCGCTATTTAACACAGTAAAGGAGTGAACGTTCGTAGATCAGTGGTAACGTTCTCGCTTCGTAAGTTGCAAACTACTGTTCAACTCCCGTCAATTTTTATTTTTTCTGTTTTTTTTTGCATTTTTATTTTGTTTAAATTATTTTGTCAAAATTCTAGTTATATTTTGGCAAATGTTGCATTTAATTTTTAAAAGCGTAAATTTAATAACCAGTGGGAAGTGTTGATATTATAATTTAATTCTATGTTTGAACGTATACGAAATCAGAGGGGCGGAGTTTATGATTTAAACAACCAATGGAAGCCGCAGGCGCAATTTTCAAAATATTAATGAACCTTGCTATATAAAAAAAAATACTGCAAATTTTTAGAAACCCAAATAATGGTATTAGGCATTCGAATTAAAATTAATAAAAAAATATTTTAACATAAAATTTGTTTTGGCTTCCCAAATAATCATCATTCACTAAATACCTGCGAAACCCTGAAACGTATGAAAATTCACACTTCACATAATTTTTTCTTGGTACCCAATTTTCGTTTCTACATGTTCCAAGTGAATGTAAGACAAAATTCACAAAAAAAATCTCTCTGTCTGTCTGATATGCTTTTTTTCTATGGGTTTATTTATCTGACATTCAAAAAACAAGAGCTATATATATTTTCTCGAAATTTAATGTCATGACAGAGTGAAACCAGGTTTCGAGCCTATGATATGGCATCTTAAAATTTGAAGTTAAGAGGCGAATGTAGCTACCTCCAAAGTCCATCGTTGCACGCGGGGTGCGGTGGCGAGAAGTCGTATTACGTCATTGGGGGAGTGACCAAAGTGGAAGTAGCTTACAGGGAGAGGGAAAAGTGCTAATATTTATAAATCAACCTGTATTTTTGGGAATCATAAAATATAGATTAAATATATTCGAATCAATTTGATTTTTTTTTTTAATTTCAAGATATGAGAGAAAATATCAAAATTTTAATAAGTAAATAAGTAAATAAATTTTAATAAAAAATAAAGTAAATAAATTAAATATTTTAATAAGTTTAAATTTGTATTTTGATTTATTTTTAATTATCAATTTTACAGTGCTATACTTTTTTCAATTTCCCATGACTGTTACTCAGTAAATGAATAAAAATTACAAATGTTAACACTTAACCACTCTATATTGTAATTTTATCTTTAAAATAAGCTCTTGTATGTGAAAAGTGATTAATATTTATTACCAATTCTGACTTTACAGATAATTTTGTAGAAATAATAGTTTTTTTTTTATCATCAAAAAATTATGTTAATAATCATAGATTCACCCCTTTAGGGGTTGATTTAACCTTTTGGTTAAACTCGATTACAGTATAACAATCCCATACGTTACCATAACAACCATGTTCTGACCATTTGGTTATAGTTAACTAAGCTTTCAGAAGCCGGCCATAATTATTTAACTTAATTTTTGGGACCATTTTTTTGTGTCAATATGAATTTGTATTCTACCACGGAAAGTCTAAAATAAAACAGGTAAATTTGACGTCACAAACTGTTTTATTCCAAAGATCTTCTGTTACCCATTTCAACCGAATTCAAAGATATGTGTAGGAAACGAAGGTGGAGCTTAAGACTCCCTCTACTATGATTAGATTAGTTTAAAACCACGCTACCAGATGGATACATCTCTCGATGCTTGTAAATGCCAGTATTTCATATAAATAGTGTTTCGGTGTGGGCCAAAGAATTGGTGCTAAATATTAATTAATTTTCATAAATAAGGGCTCATTTTAAAGATAAAAGTACAATCCATAGGATTCTAGCTATGAAATTTGCAATTGTTATTGATTTACGGAGGAACAGTGATGTGAAGTTAGACAAAGTTTAGGACATTGTAAAACTGAAAATTAAAAATAAAACCAAATTTTAACTCTTAAATCCAACGGAGCCAATCTTTATCTTCAAACTAAAAAAAAAATCAAATTGATCCGACAACATTTGCTTCAAATTCTTTGGCCCTTTCAAATGCACGTATCCGTTGAGCGTAACCCAGGTACAGTACGCTCTTAAACGTACACATAAATGTTCAATACTCAAAATGAAATGGGAACTTTTGTTTTTTACAATTATTTTTATTTTTTACAATTAAGAAAAGTAATTGTTCAAACGAGTTATTTGTAATTTGAAACCTTTTGTGTTCTTCTTTGGAATTAAGAATAAATTATGGACATTGATGTCCGTATTAGAATAAGTTCAAACTTATTAAAATGTACATTTATTTGGGATTCTAATAAAAATATTAATTAAATTTAACGTCTCATTTGAAGCAGTAACATTCAGCACGCTTTAAAAAATCTATAAACTATAAAAATGTAATTATTTCTAAATTGGAAAAAAAAGAAGAATTTCATGGCGCAAATACCAAAATTTTAATTTGAACAAATTTGATACAAATCGGTTATATGCATTGTTTTCAAGTATCTACGAGTCTGCCAAAACTAAATTTGAGTTTAAAGTTTTTCTATAAGACAAATTGAAAGAAAATATTTAAGTTCTTACAATGAACTAAAATTATCATGACTGGAATGTTTTTCTAGCTCATTCTATACAGTGTTGCCAGATTTAAGGCTTGACAACGTCGACTGAATTGTGCTGGTCTGACAAAGTCGGAATCGTACATTTTTTGTATAAAAAGTTATATACAAAAACTACTGGCGCGCGCTCTTCACGACAAATCAGTGAACTAAATTTGTATATAAATATACGATCTACCCTCGTATTCAGACCATTTGTGAAATTTTCTCTGTCATCGCTGCTATATAATCAGGGTGCAAGAGCTCCAAAAAACATGAAAAACGTTTTCAGACCATTCCCCTGGTCTGAAAACGTCAATTTTGGTTTGACACCGTCCATTGAGTACATAGAATTGGCTTGCATAAGCGGTAAAACAAATATATATATATATATATATATATATATATATATATATATATATATATATATATATGTCTTATATGTTCTATTTTGTACAACAACTCTTAAAATATCTTTTACATTATTATTTTATATTATTATTAATCCACTCTACATAATTATCGACTTTTGCATATACAGAATAGGTAAACAAATCACAAGAAGAGCCATGAGTACTTATAGATAGTGAGACAATGCCTTGAAGATACATTTTTCCTCCTTGTTCCATAAAAAATCCACCGCCAGAATCTCCAGGACAAGGAGAACTACGGCCACCACCTGAAACAAAATATTTCTTTTCAATCTTATATACCATGTGTTCAAAAAGAAATTACATAAGGGTTGGCTGTGGAAAAATAAAATAATGTGTACTGCAAGATTTAACTGTCATCATTGTTGTTGTCATAAGTTAAATCTTTTTGTTCTACTGAAAGTTCAATGAAGCTACAATTATAATGGTTTTTACAACAGAACACAAAAAATGTATGATTGAATCATATTTTCGAAATGGTGTTCGAGTGAACAGCGAATGGATTTACAGTGCGGTGTCTTGTTTAGAGGAATTTCGTCTACAATTTCCAGATATTGCTTTCCTTGAAGGAGATTTTTACAGCGCACTTAGAAGATGTGTTGATTTATTCCAAGATACAGGGGGCATTACTCATAGAGACAGAACTGGAAGGCTAAGAGTTCGTACTCAAAATACAGTTGATGTTGTTCGTCAACATATGAACGAGTAACCCACTACATCACTACGTACACTGTCGCAAGAGACTGGTTTATCATTAGGAACTTGCCATACTATTGTCAAAAAAGATTTAAGCTATTCCCATACAAAATTCTTGGTTTACATGAGTTGCTGCCAGCAGATTACAATAGGCGAATTGTATATTGCCACTGGTTCCAACAAAATTTAATTAATAACGATTTGTTAAATTTAACCTTTTTTTCTGACGAGGCCTGGTTCACCCTTTCGGGGTATATTAATTCACCAAATATGAGGTTATGGAGTGCTCAAAATCCTCATTATTTTCGTGAAATACCCCTTCACCCGTTAAAAGTTGGTGTTTGGATTGCTGACCACTAAATTGTGTTATGTAGTGACAAGCATTCATCGTGTGGCCTTCTAATAATCATTAATCACTGACTAAGTACCTACAAAACCCTGAAATGTGTGAAAATTGACACTTTACATACATTTTTTGGATGATCCACGCAGAGCCGCAGTAAGAAAAACTTGCGCTAGTAAAAAAAATAAAAACAAGGTTCTCACCTTTCAAAATTTAAGTGATGAGCAAAAAAAAGGTCCTCACCTCCCAAAATCCAAATAACAAGAAAAAAAAAAGGTCCTCACCTCCCAGAAACCAAGTGACGAGAAAAAAAGATCCCCACCTCCCAAAATCTAAGTGATGAGCAAAAAAAAAGTCCTCGCCTTCGCAATGGCACCTCTTAGTCAAGCCCGTGAGCACCTTTTTCCTTAGTGCGCCCAGGGCCATCGCCGCCTCTGCCCCCCCCCTTACTGGTTCTGGATCCACCTATCTCTCCAGCAGTCTGATGTTAAGTTACTTGTGAAAAACTAATATAAAACTTGAATTTTGAAAAATTACCTGCACAAAATGTCCTGTTTGATGATACGAAACTGTACCTAGAATCATGCTTAACACAGCTCTCTGTCGATACGACGGGTAAAGTGGCTTCTCTCACAACACGAGACCGACGGTTGTATTCTGTATCACCCCAACCAGCGATCAGGCCTTCTTTCTTCACCAATGGTATTGCTTCGATTGGAAGACATATTGGCTTGATCTGAAAGTACATTTTATACTAAGAAATTAACACCCGATTTTAATTTAAATTGATTCGTTTATAATTTAAATTGAAACGTGTAGATTTTAATATTTAACGTATTTTTTATATTTAATGTGATATATCAGGTCTGGGAAAAAGTTCGTGGCGTTTTTGTCGATAGACGGCGCCAATTGAAAATAACTCAGGAAACACAGATCGCAGCGACACCACTAAGCGCTCGTTGGAAAGGTGACAGTTCGAGCGTTACTTTGAGTATCTAAACATCAAAATTTGTGCAGTGGTTAGAAAGTTGTTTGCGTTTGAAAATGGAGAAAAGTAATGAAAAATTGGGCTATATTTTGAAATATTATCACGACAAAGGGAAGAACGCTGTACAGGCTTGTGAAAAAAATTGTGCTGTGTACGGTGAAGGTACTTTATCAAAATATGCTGCGCGGAAATGGTTCGTTCGCTTTCGTTCTGGTCATTTTAATGTGAAAGATGACTCACGCTCTGGTCGTCCAATCAGAAAAAGCTGATGAAATTCTTGAAAAAGTCCAGCAAGATAGGCATATCAGCAGTGTTGATATTGGTACGCAGCTAGGCACTGACCACAAAACTGTTTCGAACCATTTACGGAAAGCTGGCTACAAAAACAAGCTCGATACATGGGTTCCTCATGAGTTGAGCGCGAAAAACATGATAGACCGAATTAACATCTGCGATGCGCTGCTGAAACGCAATGAAATCAAGCCATTTCTGAAACGTGTAATAACCGGTGATGGATCACGTACGACAATCGGAAGCGTATAAGATCGTGGACAAGGGATGGTGAGCCGTCACAAGCATTCGCGAAGCGAGGATTTACGCCGAACAAGGTGATGCTGTGTGTGTGGTGGGACTGGAAGGGAATCGTCCACCATGAGTTACTTCCAGTTGGTCAGACGATTGATTCTCAACTCTACTGTGGACAACTAGAGAGATTACGCCAGACAATTGAAAGAGAACGGCACGAATTGAATAATAGGAAAGACCCGTTGCCCCCCCCCTTGGCTGCGCCACTGATGAAAGGACAACATTTTACGACAATTGAAGAACTAATAGCAAAATCGCTGGAGGAGCTGAACGCTATATCAAAATCTGTGTTTCAGAAGTGTTTTGAAGACTGGAAAAAAACGGGGGCATAAGAGCATTATATCCGATGGAGACTATTTTGAAGGGGATAATATAAAAATTGATGAATAAATAAATATTGTTTTGTAAATAAAAAAATTGAACTTTTTGCTCATACCATGTACCAGGTCTACAAGTATGAAATGCGGATTTTTTTCAAACTTGCCGCGCAAACTGTGTGTATAGTTCAAAGTTTCAACACATATGGCGTTTTTTTAAGTTATCATTAAGTGTTAAATGCGTATAGGTTATAATTTTAAAAGTGATCATATAGTTTTGTTTTACTGTGTTAAAAATGTCAAATTTTGTGCCAAATAAAGAGCATTCGCGGACAGTACTACTGTTTTGTTTTCATTTGAAAAAAACTGCTGCTGAATCATACCGACTGCTTCGAGAAGCTTATGGTGAATATGCTCCATCGCAAGATACGTGTGAACGATGGTTTTGGCGTCTCAAAAGTAGTGACTTTGATCTTACAGACAAAGAACATGGAAAACCTCCAAAAAAATATGAAGATACAAAATTGGAAACATTGCTACAGGAAGACGATAGTCAATCACAAAAACAACTAGCAGAGCAGTTAGGCGTTAGTCAACAAGCTGTTTCCAATCGCCTACGAGAGATGGGTAAGATCCAGAAAGTCGGCAGATGGGTTCCACATGCATTTAATGAGAGGCAGATGGAAAAACACAAAAACACTTGTGAAATTTTGCTGGCACGATACAAAAGAAAGTCTTTTTTGCATCGTATCATTACTGGCGATGAAAAATGGATTTATTTGTGAACCCGAGCTCACCATCCACATCAACTGCAAGACCGTATTGCTTTGGCAAAAAGACAATGCTCTGTACTTGGTGGGACCAAAAGGGTGTGGTCTATTATGAATTGTTAAAACCTGGTGAAACAGTTAATACCCAACGCTATCAACAACAACTGATCGAATTGAACCATTCGCTGCTCATAAAACGACCAGAATACAAAAGAAGACAGCACAAGGTAATCTTTCTTCACGATAACTCTCCATCACATAAGGCAAAAGCAGTTTGCAACACATTGGAGGCACTCAAGTGGGAAGTGCTACCCCATGCCGCTTACTCACCAGACTTGGCTCCTTCAGATTACCACTTGTTCGCATCGATGGGTCACGCACTTGCCGAGCAGCACTTTTGTTTATATGAAAATGTGAAAGAATGGCTCGATAAATGGTTTGCGGGGAAAGGGGAAGAGTTCTACTGGCGAGGTATTCACAAATTGCCTGAAAGATGGGAAAAATGTATAACTTCTAATGGAGTATACTTTGAATAAATAAACTTTTACTGTTCTTTTGAGTTTAATGTTTTATTTTTTAAAAAATCCGCATTTCATACTTGTAGACCTGGTCTGTGTCTGCATTCAGCAAAAATCAATTTACCCGTCTGGTAAAAGTAACTTCTTCTTGTAATCCTATAATGGCAATATCTGCATCGGCAGTAGTTTCTTCCATCTTTCCATAATCAGGATGTTTGATTGCTTTATCTACTGGATATAATTTAGTGTGTAATATTTTTCTCAAATCATGCAATCCAGGAATAACGGCATAATTATCTGCATCCTCACGAATACAATGAGCAGCTAGAAATGTTAAATAGTTTCAAATCATTAAACAGAAATATTACAAATTTCACATTGAAACTTTACGAGGTATGTAAATTAAGTAACCGGACTGATTTTTAAAATTTATTATTCGAATAGAATTACAATTCAATATTGTCTCCCTCAAAATAACTTCCTTGGGAAGCCACACAGTGCTGGAGACAGTTCTTCCAATCCTCATAGCAGTGCTGGAACTCGGATACTGGAATAGATTTCAGGTGCTCGGTTACGGATGTTTTAATGTTATCGAGTGTCACAAAATGACGTCCTTTGAGTTGATTTTTCAATCTTGGGAAGAGGAAAAGGACTCAAGTCAGGCGAATAAGGAGGCTAAAGAGCCACAGGAATGTTTTCACTGACAAAAACGTTTATTGAAATTGCAGTGTGACAAGGCGCATTTTCTCATCTCCAATTCATTGGTCGAAATCTGATGAACGGTAGTGTGCGTCAAATTCAACTCTTCCCCGATCATTCTGACTGTCAACCAACGATCTGAATGCTGGATTCTGTCGACATTTTCATCGGGTCTTGAGGATGAAGGCCTCCTGCTGCATGATTCATCTTCAATCAACTCTCTTCCTTCTGAAAATACCTTAAACCACCAAAAAACTTGGGTCCTTGACAAAACACTGTCTCCGTAGGTATACTGAAGTTTTGCAAAAGTTTCCGTTGCACTGTGCCCAAGTCTGAAGCATAACCTGATACCACACCGTTGCTCGAAATGAATGTCACTCATTTTTAGAACGAACTAGAAAAAACTGTTTCACGAAAAAAATTGCTACGGACAACAAAATTACTCTAGCGACTTCAAACTCGTACTGAAGGCGTATCACATGTTCATCTTCCGCCCCTACAAGTCCTGCGTCCCAAATATTGCCAGATCAAACGATATGTTGCTTTGAATATTAAATGATATTACCTGTCAGAACATGTTTTGTAGATACCAAGCTTCCTCCACAAATAAAGTCAAGGCCGCCTTCATCAGAAATTTGGAACAATGGAGTTAACCAAGGAAAATCTCCTGGATTCGCTTGGCTGCCAAAGGATACCAAAGTTTGAATCCTACTAGATTTTCCACAAATGTCCTTGTATTTAAGTATGTTATCGTACATAGTTTTCACTTTTCTTGTAGTTACCAATTCTGTAGTTAATTCCACAACTACTGGCTTTGGTTTGGTTACATTTGGTTGCATGGGAGTTGATAGATGGATTGTTGACATGTGGACCACACTATATCTCTTCCATAATTCGTCACCATCTACAACAATTACGTAGTAGTATTTGTATAAAAATTGATTATATGTCTGTCTGGCAAACGGCTAAACCTAGAGAGTTGAAATTTGGCATGCTTATACAACTCTTTGACCCGCACATAGGAAAAATACTAAAACATCTAAAAAACATACCCCCCTAGAAATATAAACAAATATGTGCTCATCGAAAACAAAAATATTTTTTTTAAATTCTGAGTAGGGTATCAAATGAAAGCCCTTAGTACGTGGATTAACAATCAAATTTTTATTTTTGCAAAATAAATTATTTTTATGCGATTTTTGCCAAAATTGTGCAAAAAAAAATTTGTCCCACACCTGTAGCCCAGATGGTTTAAACTAAAAATCTAAAAAAATTCTAAGTAATGTATATTGGTGTGAACCGAAATAGTACAACAAGAATTTTTTATCAGATTATGTTTTCGGAAAATAACACATTTTTTGTGGTTTTTGGTTCACAAAGTACAAAAGTTATACCAATGTAAGACACTCACATGCAAAGCGTGCGATGGCGTAATGGGTTAGAGCACTCCTAAAATGAGCTGGAAAACGAAGGGTTTCGAGTTCGAGTACGGAGTGAATTTTATTTTTTCTGTTTTTTTTTTGCATTTTTATTATGTTGAAATTATTTTGTCAAAATTCTAGTTATATTTTGACAAATGTTGTATTTAATTTTTAAGAGCGTAAATTTAATAACCAGTCTTATTATATGATTAACAGACGATAAATTATTTTAAAAATATCGTTCATTTTGCCGTGATTAGTACAAAAGTAAAATTTGTCCTACACACTCAGCATACCGCCTTCACTTATTATATACCTGCGAAACCCTGAAATGTGTGAAAATTCACACTTCACATCAATTTTTTTTACATTTTAAGAACACAAACAGGACGAACCCACAGCAGTGTTCTAGAATTTTTTAACAATTACGTGCGTAAAGTTTACATATTACACGATACTACAAGACTGCAATGATTTTATTTTTGATTTGAAAAATTTTAACATTTAAAACTATTATATATTGAATTGAAAAATTCACCACAGTCATGTACGAACAAAAGTATTACAATAAGTTAGTTATATAATACAACATCGGCGAAAAGTAGAAAACTACTATATTTAAATACTTTTTCAATGCTCGTTTATAAAAAGCAAAAAGAGCAAAGGTCCAAGATGGGATCCCTGCGGAACTCCAGAGGACATTTCGCCAAAATCTGAGACAAAGCCATTAACGCTAACAGCTTGAGTCCTATTCGTAATATAGGATACCAGCCATCTTAATAAATCGTGTATGCCTAGTTTAGACAGTTTATCGATAAAAGTACAAAACTAACAACTTGAAATAAAATTAATAACAATTTATACGTATAATTACCTGTTTTTCCTTGACAAATAGAAATACCATTAATTTCAATTAAAGTTATCCTTGGAATGGGATCTTGCGTTGGAAAGATTACAGTATAAAAATTGCCATTGTTTGCCTTTCGTAATTTTCCAGTGTTATTCTGTAACATAATATAAATATGAAATAATGATAATAACAGTGGCGCACCCAAGGGGGGACCCAGTGGCGCACCCAGAACCCTCTATAATAGGGGATACGCATAAAATTTATATTTCCTTAAAACTACATTTTTTTGATATGTTAATGTTAGTTATGTCACCTAACAAAACAAAAATCACATTTTAATTAATATTATAGCCAAATTTTTTAATTAAAATATTGTAAATTTGAAATAAGCCGACCACGGCGCGAAATTTGCCGTGTAAATACGACTGAGTATGACGTCAAACGACTGGGGTTTGACGTCACAGATACAGCTACAACATAATCTTAACATGTGTATATTGTATTGTTCGAGAGTTTTGTATTTGTTTTTAAACAATTTTTCACGCAATATTATTAAAATGGCAGATAAAGATTTTGTTAGGGCTCAGAGTGATAATTTACCCAACATTGATGCATTTATGCACACAACATAAAGTTTACTTTTTTCTGAAATATCGGTTTTATTTCGCCTCATAGCTTTCAGCCACAAATTTCGCCTTTTCTGTTGTTTTTTGCCATCAGGTAATGATATAAATTGTTTTTTTGGATTTCTATTTGAACTATTTGTGCACATCGGTACTAAACAATATTTTCGACTATGTTTCGAAGTACTGGGGCCTGGATCTTCCATATTTTATATACTTTAATATAAAATTTAATTCGGTAAACATGTATAAATTGTTTTTATTTTTTATAGGGATAAACTTTATTTTAATTAAAATCACTCTAACTTTACATAACCTGTAAAAGTTATACAAGCAAATAAGTTCACAACAGAATATGTAGGCTGCACGCTGTACACTGGGTAGGCTAGTAGGGTACTGCGTCACTTAGAAGGGCTATGACGTCACAAATCGTTTTCGCGCGCTACATACATTAATGATGTTTTTAAGCTTTCAAATTAAAAAAAAAAAATGCAAAACTGTTTTTTATGTTTATATGCAACAAGAGGAATATAAATTAAAATAAAATCATGCCTATCCCCTATTAAATATAAAGCAACTACAAGGATATTTCATTTATAAAAATAATAATAAAGTTAAGCACCTAATATTTATTAATAGTTATATTTAATAAAATATGAAAATTTGTTATTACTTAAAAAACCGTACGAAGTACGGGTACACCAGCTAGTCTCCCCATAAACTCCTTGAATTCTACACGTTTACTTACCGTATTCAGTTTTTTGTCAATAGCGAAATTAACTTTCACTTCTACGTTTCCATCGAATGGAAACTTATTCAAATTTATATATCCATAATAATTACCAGCTTTATCTTGTTTGTATTCAAATATTTTTGGACAAGGAGAAACATATCTATTTTCATCAGTATTCGAGTACTTGCTAGTAGTAGATATTATGGGTGGAGAAGGGGCACTAGTAACTGGTTTCATAACTGGTCTTATTGGTCTCCTAATAAAGTTGGGCAAATTTACAGTTCTGCTTAATGAAAAAGGTCCATTATAGTAACTTCCAAAATCTAAAAAAGAAAGAAGACAGGTTTATTAAATTACGAGAGTTACCTTCTATGTTTTTCCAAACGACCACTAGATGGCAATATTGAAATGTGTCATTACTATATTCGGAAATTTTTACATATGTTATTGTGAAATCAGTGGCAGCTTATAAATTGATCGAGTAGTTGACAGTGAGCGTTTTTTAAAAAAACAAGATTGTGAAAAAATGGATTATACTTGTGAAGATTTTCGTTGGATGATTTCTTACGATTTTAGTAAAGGCCTAACTCAACAACAATGTATAGATTCGCTTCGTTCAACTTTTGGTAATGAAGTACCATCAGAAAAGACTGTTTACAATTGGTTTGCAGAATTTCGTCAGTGATGAATCTCGTGAAGGTCGGCCAAATTCGGTTGTAATTCAAAAAAACATGATGCTGTGCGCAAAATGTTTGAAGAAGATTGGTAATGTGACTTACCGCGAGATAGAGGCATCCTTTGGCATATCGCAGGCTGCAATACATTCGATTTCGCATGAACATTTAGCTGTGAAAAAGATCTGTTCCCAATGGATTCCGCATAATTTGACCGAAGCTCAAAAAAAGGCTGGTGTAAGGTTGATTGGTGTAAGGGAATGCTAAAAAATTCAACCAAGGCACTGCAAAATCCGTATACAACATCGTTACAGGTGACGAAACTTGGATTTATTCATATGAACCGGAAACTAAGCAACAATCCAATCTTTTCCAAGATAAACCAAAACCCACAAAAGTTGTTCGTTCACGAAGCACTTCCAAGAAAAGATCGCCTGTTTCTTCGATTGTACTGGATATGTCACAACCATTTCTTTACAGGATCGGAGAACAATTAATGCTGAATGGTATACAACAATTTGTTTGTCAGAAGTCATCGACAAAATCAGGAAAAACAACCAAAAACGCATCAATCTTCATCATGACAATGCAAGCTCCCACACAGCACGTCAAACAACTGATTATTTGAAGGAGAAAAACATCAAATTAATGTCTCATTGCCAGAGGCGAATTAAGCGGTGGGCCGCCTGGGACCCACGAGCCTGGGGGGGGGGGGGCGAGGCCTATATACAAATATTTTCATTCTATTTAAAATAATAGAGTACCAATTTTAGTTTTACCGCCCAGGGCCCCCAAGCAACTTAATTCGCCACTGCTCATTGCCCGTATTCACCTGATTTATCCCCTAACGACTTTTTTTGTTCCCCAATGTCAAACAAAAAATGCGTGGACGGCGATTTTCATCACCTCAAGAACTGTTAAAGCCTTCGAAAACCATGTTTTTGAGATACCAACTTCAGAGTGGAAAAAATGTTTTGAGAATTGATTTTAACGCATGCAAAGGTATTGTCAACTGACAATAACTGAAGCGCCTCTAGTGAGATTTTGAGAAACTGACGGTTGTAGGATAGTCGAGTTTGTTTACTGTTGTTAAAAATGTCTTTAAAATTGCAAGAAAAAATTAAATGCAACGTGAATTGTTGTGTTTGTCTTTGCAATGCAAAAGTAGGTCGTGATAGAGACCTAAGTTTTCATCGTGTTCCGAAACGTGGCAAAAAAAACGTGTTTCTGAATTTACGTGGTGGTGCACGTGTAGTTATGGATAGAAGACAAGCATGGGAATATGTTCTTAGAAGTGGAAAGACAGTTAAAGACCATTTTAGAGTGTGTTCCCGTGTGTTTCAATAAATATCATATGAAGATACCATTGAACCTGTCAAAAATATCCTACCAAAGTCAGCCATGATGTACAATGCAGTAGCGCCTCTATCGGTAGTGTCAGATGTCAATAAAAATCTTTAAAAAAAATATTCTGAAAAGCAATAACACAGTTTGTTCAAAAAAAAAATTCTTTCTTAGTTTTTGTAAAAACTTAAATGGTAGCCCTCGTATAAACCTTCGGACATGTAAACTCTAATATTGGGTGTAACAAACACCGGTATTAACATATTCCCAGTTTAGTGTGCATGTAAACAAAGCAATTAACAAAATTTAGATACTTTTTTCATTGAAGTCATTGGAAGTGAAGTGTTGTTATTTTACCTGATACTCCGAAGCAAATGATTCGTCCATTGACACTAATAGAATTGATCCAAGGTGTGGGATTCTGTATAGGGTAATTAAGCCTGTAATGGACATCTCCGCCCCTCGCTAATACCCGAGATATTTGATTCAGAGAAGTTTCAATATCCAAAGAACCTTCGAAACTCTAAAAATAATATATTTATTGACTTAATTACTTAAACTTAAACTTCATTACAAGACATACATTTAATTACACAATTATTATTTAATACAACTAGATTTGCATTACATTTTTAAAACCTATATTTGAATAATTCTTTTGTGAAGTAAAAAAATGTTCAGTAAAGAACTGCTTTATCCTTTTTTACCGACCGCCAACAAATATAAGGGAGGTATTGTGATCATACCGATTTTGACATTTCGAGATTTAGATGGATTTCTACGAATAGAGGTCCCTACATAACGTTTTGACTATTTTTAGCATGATGTTTGTCGGTCTGTCTGTCCGTCCGTCCGTCCGTCTGTCTGTCTATCTGTGTACCCGCAGATCCGCAGTAAGGAAAACTTGCGCTAGGAGCAAAACTGTGTTTTGGCGCCCTTGGCAAAAAAAAGGTGGTCCTCACCTCCCAAAATCCAAGTGATGAGCAAAAAAAAAGGTCCTCACCTTCCAAAATTCAAGTGATGAGCAAAAAAAAAGGTCTTCACCTTCGCAATGTGGCGCCCTTTTCCTTAGTGCGCTAGGGGCCGTCGCCCCCTCTGCCCCGCCCCCCTTATTGCGGCTCTGTGTACACGTGCAGAGCAAATTCGGCTAAAAGGATTTTTATGAAACTTCATATTTAAGCTTTTGAAATCAATGACACGAGTTGGTCAACTTTTGGTAAAAATGGGAGTTTACTCGTGTAGGTTTTAAGATTTTTGCGAATATTTCACAACAGAGAAATATTTCGAAAAAATTATTTAACAAAAGTTGTTATAAAAGCAATAACAGCTTAGAGAATAAATCTGCAAAATATTGTTCATATGGGTCAAAGCATATAGGAGTGTCTAGAGTTTCTTGTTTATGCCTACGAAACGCTAGACATTTCTATATGTAATTTTATCCGCAGTTTCTTAGAGAATATATCTGCAAAATATTGTTCACATCGCGCAAAGCAGTATCTAGAGTATTATAGAATTAAACTTTATTTTAATTAAAATCACTAACTTTACATAACCTATAAAAGTTATACAAGCAAATAAGTTTATACAAGCAAAAGTTATACAAGCAAATAGAGTTTCTTGTTTATGCCTACGAAACGCTAGACATTTCTATATGTAATTTTATCCGCAGTTTCTTAGAGAATATATCTGCAAAATATTGTTCACATCGCTCAAAGCAGTATCTAGAGTATCTTGTTTATGCCTACGAAACCCTAGACATTTCTATATGTAATTATATTCGAAGATTCTTAGAGAATAAATCTGCTCATATCGGGAAAATATTGTTCATATCGGTCAAAGCATATAGGAGTCTAGAGTTTCTAGTTTATGTCTACGAAACTCTAGACATTTCTATATATGTTATTTTATTAAATTCAGATAAATTAAATACCAGGCAAAAATACCAAAATGATTTTAGTCAAGTTATAGCTGATGACACTTCGGTAAGCATCGGAATATTTCGTTATATTTCGGAATCTTGCTTCAAATTTGTTTTGACGTCATAGCATGCACCCAGAGACACACGTTGGCGTATTATATTATAGATAGGAAATAATATGTTAAAGAAGAAAGAATGAATTGTACTTACTACACTGACTGGAAGCGAATATTCAACAACCAATAAAATAGTATTTTGTCCATCTGGGTAATTCTCTGGACGTAAAGTAATCCATCCAAAATTTCCTCTATAGTCCATTCTGTATTCATAGACATCTGGACAAGGATTAAACTTACTAGTTGCTCTTTTCGATAATCTATGATCATTTTGATCCGTGTCTGCAAATAAATCGAACATTATATATCTAATTAAATTTTAGATCAAAATAAAATTATTTGAGTCCAATACATTTTTTTATGAACATCAGTGGCGCAACCAGGATTTTTCTTGGGGAAGACCGAATCAAAAATACAAATTAACTAATACAATGTTCCGTAACTGCACACCTAACTACCGCGGTCGCGGTTACGGTAAAGTCGTGGTAAGTTGTGGTTACCCAGTGGTTACCTGAAAACGCGTTTTAGTTACGGAACGGTAGTCACACCTCACAGTTGGTAAAACAGACAACTGAACTGTCATTTTATGGACTTCCTGATAAATGGCAGGGTGTTATAGATCACAATGGTAACTATTTTACTCAATAAAGTAGATTTTTTTCTTTCGATTTGTTTCTATTTTAATAATACCAAATAAACGAAGAACTTTCCAGTACACCTAATATAATAATTCATGGAGGGCCACATTTAAAACTATCAAGGGCCGCGGTTTGCCTAACACTGTTCTAAAGCTTGTAGTGATTTTTTTTTACCTGTTGCAATAGTTTTATTAACATCAAACTCTTCATTCGTAAGAAAAATCAACTTAGTCTTGTTCTCTGAAGTGATATTATTATTTTTCTTCTCATATTTATTTGCCTGTGAACATAAACACATTTTTAAACAAAAACACTTTAATATTTCAGATTAACTCACTTCAGAACGATTTAAAATGCACCACAATACGCTCAAATATAAAATAATTTTAACACCCATTTATCCGACAAAAAATCAAATAATTTGTATTATGTTTTGAACAATATAAAATATTTTTACTGGAGTTATGTCATTTGTTAAATAATTGTTTTGGTTTCGTTAAGTTATATATAAACTTTTAGTCAAGTATTTTAGTAAAATTTAAAAGCAATAATGAAATTCATGCAAACACATTTAAAAATAATTAACAACTGAATTAGAAATTGTACATTGTACAGACCTTAATGTGGCATTAAAGTGTAAAAGGAAGGGTACAAACTGGTAAACTTAACTTATCTGGCAGTGGTGTACTTCACATATTTCAAGGTTTTGTAGGAATTTAGTGAAATAATAAATTGTGGGTACGTACGTATTTCTCACTATTAACTATGTGTTATTTTATTTTTTATACGTATTTCTTTACTGCAAATGATTTATTTCTCTTTGATAACTGAAACAAAGAAAAAACTAAAGTAATTAAAATAAAAAGTTTAAAACACGACGTAAATAGTATTCGGAGCCTACTGAAAAATACATACAGATAGTGTTGTAATAGATACCTTTCAAATTTTTTTTCAAAAAAAAATATCTAGATACAGATACCCGGTGGCGGCGCTAGAGGGGGGACCGGGTCCCCCCTTAAAGTTGCTCTGGCCCCTTAGAATTACTTGGAAAAAATATATTTTTGAAGTGAGGACCTTTTTTTTTTTTAGGTCATTACTTGTATTTTCATATGTAAACGATAAAAAATATTTCCTGGCCCTCCCAAGTGCCATGCACAAACAGTGCATGTTAATCAGTATTATACAGGCTGTTCAAAAATGACCGACGTCACAAAAAGTCCACTAAATTCAAGGTAAAACACTATTCTACGGAATAAATTTGTACTAAATAACGTATGTATTATGTTAGCCATATGTGTTCACGTATGAGCTGTGTATCTATAAGACTAATGTTAGTCTTATAGATACGGCATAAACAATGATATCTTGATTGTTTTCACTCATATTGTTTTATAGAAATAATAACTTGTATTTTTACCGCGAAAAATACTACTGCACAGATTACCACACGACCTGATCTTGTGACGACTGTGCAACACAAACTGCACTGCACGATATTTGCCGAACGATCTTCGTACTGCACAGAGCACGCAGAAACTTTATGCCGAACGTTTCTTGTGTAAATTATGCAGAATGTGTAGATTATTAGATTATGCCGAACGCACCTATTAATGGAAGTAATGGAAGTAAAATAAAACACAATATAAAAAGCTATGATGTTTTAATTTTTTTAATATTTACAAGTATTAATTACTTGATTTAAACATATATTTAAAAAAACAAATGCATATAATAGCAACATTAAATCACTGGGGCGAACTAACCTAGAAAAATACCCAAAAATATATATATAACTTTAACATAAAGCATATGTTGTACAAAAAATATAACAAGTCTTTACGTGTAATGCCATTCCATAAATAAAATAAAAATAAAACATTCAAATCCAGTTGTCAAACCAATCTTAATCAGGGATGTTATTTAATTATACAGGATGTTTACGGTGTTCTTATTTCTTTTTTAATGGGTGGTACTACAGGTCAAAAGAAGGCGAAAACCTTAAAACACCTCAGTAAAAGTTTTATAATAAAAGAGATATTAACTTTTTAAGTTTTTATAGTGAAGCGATAAATTAATGTTAGAAAAACTTATAGTAACCTGCGTAATTTGGTAAAATTATTGTTAAAACATTGGTAAACATACAGTTGATTGTCCTCTTTTTGTTACTAGATCGATTAAATGCTGAAAATTATTATTTTTTTTTGCAAAATAATTTGCCAGATCTTTTAGAAGATATTCCATTAAATGTACGTCAAGAAATTTGGTTTCTTCAAGACAGTGCACCCGCATTTCAGCCGTTTCGTTCGTCAACACTTAAACAATGTTATAATTTAATAATGATTGAAATAAAAAACATTGTAAATTTTCACTATTTTTATTTATTAACTGCTTAATATAGTGCGTTCAAATGTGAGTTTGCAGTACAGTGCATATAGAGTAGTTTTTTTCATACTCTCTAATGGGTTTACACAATGACGCTATCCTTTTCTTGCTTGTCGACGTTGCCAGCTCTAAAACGCTGATCTGTGAATATGCAGTATTCTACAAATGGCCATTTGTTTTTGTTGAGTGTTATTTTGAGTTTTATAAGAGTTGATTTTTGTAAATCATACGAGTTTTTCATATTATTATAATTGACACATTTGACACTTTTACAACATTTGGCAACACTGCTCCCATTTGCCATAAGAGCTATACTGCAAACTCACCTTTGAACGCACTATAGTTTCGGCTTTCGTCATTTTCAAAGCAGAACGTTGCTATTATACCTTATTAGATTATATTATGCTTGGTGTTCCTTTCAAATGTGTCCATAGCAAATTAATATGTAAAACAGTTTTAGATAGGAAAAGTTGTGGGTCGATGGTCAAAATAAAATATGTCATTAGAAAGAGCGTATAAATAACTATTAAAATTAAAAATTAGACACAAAAAGACTTTTTATACTTTTTGATACTGACATACATACAAACAATATACTTAAACTAAATAATATATATTTACAAGTTCACAACAATGCCCAAAATAACAATAATATTTTGGAAAATATCGTTTTTCTCCAAATTGAATTTATTAAATTTGCGCACATAGGAAAAATCTTAACCAGTGTCATTTCTATAATCTGCAAAAAGACTAAAACTATACAAGCTGTTTTTAAATCTTGTTATTACATAACTGTTATTTGCTTAAAAATCTGTGCCAGCTTTATAATTGTCAGTACACGACGTTGATGGCTAACCACTTTTTTTCAGATTTCCCCTACCATAGGGTGACCATTTTCTTGGAGAAGGCAATGCGGGATGGAGCAAAAAAAAGGTCGTCACTTCCGAAATATAAGTGAAGAGCAAACAAAAAAAAGGTCCTCACCTCCCAAATATAAATAAAGAGAAAAAAAAGGTCTTCACCTCCCAAATATAAGTACAGAGCAAAATTCGGCCCTGGGGACACCAAATCAAAATGCGGGACGAATGATCACCCTACCCTACCACATAGTTTTAAGTTTTCTGAAAAATCGTGATTTTTAAGTTTTCGCGATTTCTGTAACTTTGCTAAAATGTGACCTGGTTACTTTTCGCAGTAAACCCACGATATGTTACAAATCAAAATGGCCAGTAATAGTAATTCGGTTCAGGATATTTTGTAATGGTACATACGATGGCTCATATATTGCATAATAACAAGATTATAAAATCACCATGTAAATGAAGTTGTCCGCTGATGTGAAACTTTGAAAAACACTGTTTTAGTCCAGCGATGCTCAAACTTGTTTTTCTTGTGGTCCTTGCACAGGACACCTTAAGATCTAGCGCATAAGAGCAATTTCTTAACAATCTCTGATGAGAGACCAAATACCACAGATCGAGAACCACTGTTCTAACTAAGTTTCCATACTGCGTCGTGTGTTTTATTTTATGTCATTTCAATGTAACAAAGAAAACAAGAGATTTGTGTTTCTATATATTTCATGGAGTGCACCTTTTCTTGTTAAATTCAAGACAGCAAACGTAAAATAGGTTCGTCAAGTTGCTTTTCAAAACTCTGTTGTCCTCTAGTCACTCCGCCTACGGAGGTGTAGGCTTCATAATAAGTTGCCCGCATTCAGTATCTATGTCAGTGGTCTTCACTAATTTTTCCACGCGATTTACTTTTAAAATACAAACTTAATCGCGATCTAGCGATCTACCCTAACCCCAACAGAGTGTATTGGACATTCCCCAGCAAACATTCAACTAACGGCCGAATGCCGGCAAACTGCTTTTATGCTGGTAAATTACTGGCACCAAAAGTAAGTGCAACGCCAGTATTAATAATGTACTTCACATTTGTATTTCGCATTCCGCCTATACGAAGTACTTTACCAGCATTTTATAAGCACTCTTCTTCACTCATACTTTTTACTTAAAACCATCAGAAATAAATCTTGCAACTAATGCGATTATTTTGCACTTTACCGTTGCTGGGCCGGCAACTGATACATCAATGACCCAGTAACGGCCACGGGGACACCGGGGTACTGGCCCATTACTTTCAATGCCGGGGAGTATGTGCTTTACCAGTACTGGCCCGTATAAAAATGTTTGCTGGGTCTGATAGTTCAAACTTGTTGCCCCTAGAATTTTTGAAATTAGTCTATTTTCGAATTAGAATCGAAACAGGCCAACGGATGAAAATATGAAGAATCACTGATCTAAATAATAAATGCATAATAGGAAAACTTTATATTTGTAGCAAATATTCTAGAACGTAATGTTTTAGAACGAATAATTGAATTGTACATACATTTTAAGTTTAGATATATCAATGCTATATTAAAATCATATAGGTATATATTTATTTTAGGACACAGAATGAGAAAATACCTAAAAGTGAAAATTCTTCTGAAGCAGTAATACCAAAATTTAATTGTAATACTTTTAAAAACCAAATGAAAACATCTGCATTCAAATATTACTTTTCATCCCCACCACACGTATTAATTCCAGTCGTTCGACCTCAAATCATCGTATGAGTAGAATGAATAGAATGAGAATATTGTCCCAACAAAACGCGTATTCTGATTAAACCGAAACCAGAATTGGCACAACAAAACGTACCCCAGTGTCACTACTGTTGATTTCAAAATGGATATCGCCAGTTACATTTGCACAAGATATTTGAAATTAACCAATAAGAACTAACGACACAAAAAGTACGACATAGTAATGGAAACTTAGTTTACGTAAATAAATCTAACAACACTTTCCCATAAATATGTGATGCAGTGACAAATCGATTTAAAAAATTATGTGAATAAAATTTCATTGTTTGCAAAATTTTGAATTGAAGTGACATTTTTTTTTTGCATTGTAAACACTTTTATTAATATTGTATACAATAAAGTAAAAATTAACAATTAATAAATATTACGTTTTTTTGATTAACAGGCTTTTAGTAGAATTTATGAAAAATTGTGAAATGGTGAAAATCTAATATCGAACAGCTTGCCACATTCCTGTGTGCTCATCTCTTCGGAAATAATGCGGTCTGTTATCTCTAAAAACAGTCACAGCCGGGAATTGGTTGTCCTGGATATATTTTAAAGTTGCCCTTATCTGAAAAAAATAACACAAATTAAACAAATAAATAATAATAAATAAAAAAATTATATAGTAAGTGATAAATTGTTGGTACATATTAAAAATTGATGTGAAGTGTGAGTTTCCATACATTTCAGGGTTTTGTAGGTATTTAATAAGGCAGCTTTCACGCTAGAGCAACGCAACGCATGCTATGAGTTGTAAGCAACCAGTTGTACGCAATCGTTGCATACAAACGTTTTCACATTTATCGCAATCAGTCACAATGGAATCTTCAGAAGAAGACGACGATATTACAATGTTGTGGTGGTACTTAAGAAAAAAAACGAAAAGATGTCATTGGGTTCACCCATATTTTGTAAAAAATTTGAAACGGAGACTATTTGTGGCTGCAAAGGAACTTCGAGATCCAGTTAAATTTAAAGCTATGTACAGGATAAGTCCAGCAACCTTCTTAGAACTGCTTGATATGGTGGCTCCGTCAATAAGAAAAGTGGATACCAAATTTAGGAGGTGTATTCGTGTAGAAGAAACTCTTCTAATAACGCTAAGGTAAAATTAAGGTAAAATTGTACAACACCGGAAGATTCTCCACTTCTTGTACCAATTTCACGCTATACGCTTCGTCGTTCATTTTAAATAAAATTATAAATTCAATGTAAAACTGATGCAACTGGTCCACGTGCGGCCGGCAAGCCCAGTCGTATCCAACTAGTTGCATCAGACTAGTTGGTTGAATCTGGCACATCGCGCATGTGTGAATGCTTCAACGAAATCCTTATGAGTCAGATGAATGCAACTAGTTGGTTAGGTCGGTTGTTCGAATTGCGTTGCTCTAGTGTGAAAGCTGCCTAAGTGTAAGAAGCCAACATAATACTGGATGTCTAGGAATATTTATCACATCAAAATCAACAGGTTTTTTGATAATCACTTTTATTCGTTATTTGAGAACTAAGAGAGCTTCAATTTAATTTTTTTAAACCAAATTTAAATAATTTGCCAAATATCCCAGCGTTTTTTCTGCATTTGCTTCGTATTCAAGTCTTCATTAGATTAATAAGAAATATTTTACAGTGTGGAGTGTAGTGTGGTGTGAGTGACTCAGTTCGCAACTATTAAAAAAATATATAATTTTTTAATATTTTTAATTCCAAAAAAATACACGCACTATCTAAGCTAAAAATTCCATAACATTATTTGCCATAATTTAACCATGAATAAAAAAAAATAATTAATTTTGTCAAAAACACAAAAATTGCCATATTTTTCAAAAACTCCTCTCGTACGTTTCCGGCTCAGATCAATATACATTACCTATAATTTTTTCAGATTTTTAGTTTAATCCTTTTTAGTAAAGGGGTTCGGGACAAAAACATTTGCTCATTTTTTGCTAAATTCGTGTTAAAAGAAACGAATTTCAAAAAACTATCTATCGTTCCATAATCTACGTCTTAAGAGTTTTCTTTTGATACCACACAATAAATTCCAATTTTCCAATAAATACATATTTGTTTATTGATATCTGACACTACCGATAGAGGCGCTACTGCATTTTACATCATGGCTGACTTTGGTAGGATATTTTAGACAGGTTCAATGGTATCTTCATGTGATATTTATTGAAATTAATTTATTATTCAATATGAGGGTTGCGTTAAATGAATTTTTCCGTTTTCTCAGTGCCCAAGTAACCTCTAGGGTTATAATTGAAGGTAATAAGGCTTTTTTGTCCTATCACGACCTACTTTTGCATTGCAAAGATAAACACAACAATTCACGTTGCATTTAATTTTTTCTTGCAATTTTAAAGACATTTTTTTAAAAACTTGCTATGAAAACAACAGTAAATAAACTCGACTATCCTACAACCGTCAGTTTCTCAAAATCTCACTAGAGGCGCTTCAGTTATTGTCAGTTGACAATATTTATCTCACGCTGTATTTTTTTATCTCTCTATAGTTTTCCTATGTGTGGGTCAAAAAGTTGTAGAAGTATGCCAAATTTCAACTTTCCATGTTCAGCCGTTTGGCTACAATTTCTACCGTACAGACAGACAGACACATAAGTGACGTTATAAGGGTTTTTTGGTGGTCATACCTACAAAACCCTAAAAATCATTAAAAATCGATAACTTTTGAAAGAATAAGAACCGTACTTCCATCTAGTGACAACAACCGTACTTAAGATGGGCTTGCATCAAGACCTAGCTACAGCTATCCAGTTTTAGTCAACCAGATAAATATTGTAAGAATTCTGCTGCAAAATTTCAATAAGTTTCGCAAAAATTATCAGATTAAAAATTTGTGTGGTAATATTCCGGTTCACATTAATCTGCATTACTCTAAATTTTTTCATATTTTTAGATTAACCCCTTTAGATTTAAGGATGTGGGACAAGATTTTTAGCACATTTTTCGTATTTAATAAATTGTATTAAAATAATAAAATTTTAAAAACCTACTTTCCGGTCCTTAATCTACATCTTGAAAGCTTTCGTTGGATTGAGAATAAACATTACCTATAGAGGCGCTGTTGTCGCTTACAAAATGGCGATTGGAATAGGATATTTTTGACATTTGCCATTTGATACACAACAATTCACATTACAGTTAATTTTCTGTTACGATTTTAAAGACATTTTATTAATAAGATTAATAAATAAAACACTCGGTAAGTTTCACAAATATCAGTTTAATATACTCTATACGTATTTCTGCAGTGACGCCATCAACAGGAGTTGCAATTACAAACTGACAAATTTACATTTTATTAAAGTTTTCTTCACTTTAACACATACAAACAATGCAATTAAATGAGCCAACAAAATCCTATTCCGTTAAGTTCCAAAATATTCGGCTAGGCGTTAGTTCAGTTATTGTCAGTTCTCAATACCACACAATAAATTTAAGACAATAAAGAATAATATTTTTTTCAACAGCACAAAATTCTATATTTTTCGAAAAACTGATCTGATCAAAAATTCCTGTTGAACTATTTTGGTTCTCATCAATGTATCTTAGAAGTGAGGACTTTTTTTTAGATCATCACTTGTAGGTTAGAACCATATTCATAATTTAAATAATTTTGTCTTTTGACCCCCCCCCCCAAATTCGCGGTATGGGTGCCCGGACATTATCGAATTTCATGATTTTTATGTACCCATTATTCATGTCGCCTTCTAGATACTTACAAAACCCTGAAATGTGTGGTAATTCACATTTCACAAAAATTTTTTATGAAGATTTTTTAAATACTTACATGCATCACAAAGTGAGGTGGCTCCACTTCTGGAGCGGTGGACAAATGTTGAAGTATAAAATCATCGGATTGCTCCAACCAAAGATCGACTCCCCTCAATGGTTCATAGTTGAAGGGTCCAATTCTTAACATACCTAGATTGCAGTCGTAAATATCAAGAACTTGCGGTACCCCGGTGAGATAACGGGCCGCCCTCAACGCCTGGTCCGGACCCTTATCCGGAAAAGTTGCCGGGAATATTTCTCCAGTTTTTGTGTTGACACCAATGCCATATACCATCGGCCAATGGATGCCACCGCGTATTGTTGTATTCAGTTCTCCAACACAGGCTAATGTTAGGTCTATTTCCATTGGGTGTTTGTGGAAACATGCTGAAATATAGTTAAATATTATAGTCTGATTGCTGACAGGTGACTGTTACATGTATGTATCAAGTAGTGCATTCATATAATAATCTAGTTACCATTTTTCAGCGATTTTAAAAATGTTTTTTATTATTTGTCTTAGCTGTCAGTGTCTGTTCATAATATTAATTAATAGAGCTTGCGGCCTATTATTAAATTCACATACTTTAATTTTAAATCTGCTGGAATATTTTAATTCCGAAAAAGAGAATAATGGGCAACTTAATTCTCTATCTTGTGTCCATCAAAGAGTAGCAGCTGCCTTGAAGATTTCGGAATCAACAATTCGTAGAATTATAAAATGTAATAAATTAGAACTTCTCACTAACAAAATCACGAGAAAACGAAAGAAATTAAAATCTGAACCAGTTTATTTTATTGATACATTGGCACAAACGTATGGTCATGAAGTACTAATATTACCTCCGTATCACTGCCAGTTTAACCCCATTGAACTAATTTGGGGTATAACAAAAAAATTATTATGATAGACATATTGGTCAAAACGGATATAGTGATAACGAAGTTTTGAAAATGTGACAAGTAGCCTGTGATCAAATTAGTTATGAAACTTGGGCAAAATCTGTTAAAAAAATCGAAAATTTAATAAAAGAATGGTGGGAAAGGGAAAGGATTGTTGATGATATTAATTCAATAATAATAAATACAAGAAATGACAGCGATAGTTCAGATGACGACGATATCATGCATTACAGTGATTAATTAAAAAAAAAATAAAAATAAACATTTAAATACCACTTGTAACAATATATTATATGAATAAATATATTTTTAATAAATATTTTATTACTTTGTACTTAGGGGAAACATAAAAATTTAATTTAATTAAACAACAAATTATAATCCAAAATTTACGTATGAGTATAAGTTTTTCCTTATTTATAATTATTACCTTAAAATTAATAATTTTGTTTGTTTGAGTACTGCTGTGAATTTATTTTCGCGCTCTAATTAGTAACGAATCATGCAGTTTCTTTCTAATGCTTTGTTTTTTATTAAAATAATTTTGAAGGTTAGTTGTCAACTTGCGTCAATATACGTTACTATGGGTATGCAAATAATTATAATGATATAGACAGAGAAAGCATATAGTATTGTATATAGATACTTGTAGCAACGAACAGTCACCTATCAGCAATCCGACTATAGTACACTTTTCTTGAGTAACGGGGTCTAAGAACGGAACCAAAATGAAATAATGATTTTTGGCCAGTTTTAACCGGTTTAACTTGATATTCTTCAGTTTACAGTTTATTTAGAAGATTAATTAATAACAAATCTAAAATTTAAAATTTATTATTATTATGATTTAAAAATTAATCACTAAACAGTCTGCCATATACCAATAATGGTATATTTTGCACACTTCCCGTCCGTGCTAAGCTACAGGATTGTATTATTATTAAAGAATATGATTATTTTTATTATTAATAAACGATATAATGCTTTAAAAAATCAAATATTTAATACTTAAAATGAGTACTTGTTGTGGGATGAGGAATGAGGGATATAGGACCGGCCGAAACGTCAGACTGACCACGTGCCTTTCATATCTATGGCCGGCGGTCTAGGAACGGAGAACTTATCTTCTCTGGCCCAATACACATATCTAAGCATTAGGAACCTACTATTATTATTATTATTATTATTAAATTATATGTACTATAAATACTGTTTCGTTTTGTTATTTCTTTTTTTTTTCAGTTCATACTATTATAAATAATATATAGTATAACCAGTTTTCTATTTTGATTAAACCCGTTTCAGAGGAATATATTAGGTTAGTGAGAATGAAACATTATTTTTCGTTTTCGTTCCGACCGGAAAAGAACTGTATTCTTTTCTTTCTGTCTCTGATTTTGAAAGTAAATTGGATAAAGGCTGATAATACTTACACATAATATTATAAAATAGTTCTTCTGAATAATGATGTGGATCTGAGAAGCCGCCGATCAGCTGGAGTTCGATACGACCTTCTGGGTAACCTAGGGCGAGATCCTGTACCCGCTGTACCATGTTCACTACAGCCTCATCTGTGCCGGAACCATCCATGTGTGCTAGCGCCACCGCACCCGAACCTGCAATAAAATAATACAATCAAATTCAATCAGAATAAAACAAGTGATGGCTCCATTAGACAGTAATATACCTACGAGGTATAGAAACATAGATTCAAATGACCTGAAATTTTTTAATCATGGAATCAAATTTTGATCTTATTTTACAAACGATATCGAATAATACGATTTTTGTTATCATTGAAACTAGGTAGAAACGCAGTTGAATTGTGTGTGGCTAGCTGTATCAAGTTGAACTTCTGGTGTCGGCAAACATTTTTCAAATAGTTTCCCATTCGTTCTTTCTCGGAAAGCAGAGGGCACGCTACCGAGGTAAATTTGCCCACAAAAATTTCCCCAAAAAGCAAAAAAAAGTGGTTCAGAATCCACATTAAAATACTAGGTCTCGTATATCTCTGATATATGCAACACGCACTGCACAGATGTATGTCGGGAAGTCACTACGCTCAGTACTGAGAAGAATGAGTGATTAAGTACAAGTTTTCAAATAAGAAGATTTAATAAATTGGAAGATTGAAAAAATGTTAATTTTTGCCGCGATTATGACATAAAAGATCTTGGTCTCTTTGACTTATTAAATATCCACGAAATATTGAAGTGTGAAAATTCACACTTAAAAGTTTTTTTTTTTTTCTTAACGTAGAATACGTCTATCGTTTCGTGACGTGTGTCTCAAAATAACTATACACCAGACTTCCTTTGTCATACACAATTTTTCCTTCCTTCAAAACTACAAATGCTAGCAATGATATAATAACTGAGTTGAAGAGAGGAAAATCCAAATAGTCTACTACAGAGTCAGATGACGTAATAGAGAGCGACGCACGTGTCTGCCATTTTATAACCAAATCGGCACTCGGCAAAATTAGTATAACCCAAAACCGCGACCTGATAGCATGTATCGCGTCTATGCGAGATCTATCGGTATCTGTAATAATATTTGTAGGAAAACTTGATTATAAATCCGGAATTTTTTTTTTCAAAACCTTTACTCTGAACGTTCACTTATTGCTGACACATCCAAAAAACCACGGGACGTATTCTACGACCAAAAGGCTTCAACACAGCTCTCGCCCTATTTTTAATACCGTCGAAAGAAAACATCTTCATTTTAGGATTCTTTTGTTTTTGGGCTTTGTCCGCATGTCTTATGGCCGGTTGCTAAAGTACGAATTAAGCCGACCGGAGTAGTATAGTGGTAACACATGTGCTCTGCGTTGCTAAGGTCTCAGGTTCGAATCCCGTCCATGGAATTTTCAAAAAACTAAGAATTATCTTGGCTAATTGATAAAGCAGCAAAGGCCATAAAAAAAAGAACGAATTAAATATTTTAACTTGAATTATGCCTAACTCGAGTCAATACAACATAATTTACCTTGAGTTAGCGATAACTCGGATTAAAACATATAAGCAACCGGTCATTATTGTATAGGTCTACGAAATCCTGAGATGTATGAAAATTCACACTTCATAGATATTTTTTACATAGGTGACATTATTCTTACGTACTACATATTTCTCAAATTATATCTAAAATAGGAATGACAACATTAGTAATGCCGTTTTGCCATATAAATCTAACCCTTTAAAGTTTGCAAGTTTGAACAGGTGTGAAATAATTGTGCATAGTTTATTTTGTAAAAAAAGAAATGGAGGGAACAGATGTTGGCGCGATAACAAGCGGACAGAGAGTGCGTTAATACGAGGTTTACACGTATAATTGTAGAGCACGGCGAGCTAAATTAGTACCTGACGTCCCAACATGATAACACTCATAAACAATACAAAAAATCACAAATATTCTCTACTCTCTACTCTCATCCCCTCTCCTCTCCTCTCTCACTATGTTTAATGCATTTTTTCACAAATATTTATGGAAATATTCACACAAACATTATGCACTATATGCGTCTTAAAGAAATTAAAGAAAATTTACACTATTTCCAAATATATTTCAGAAACGATCAGATGTTTTTCAACAATCGTCAATTGTAATTCAGAATTATAAATTGTATTTCACGGTTCCATGACAACTGGGGCCGTAAGACAATTCGGGCCGTTCACAATTGGGGCTTTTCACAACTGGGGCCATTAACAACTGGGGTTATGGACAATTCGGGCCGTACACAATTGGGGCTTTGTACAACTGGGGCCATTAACAACTGGGGCGATGGACAATTCGGGCCGTTCACAATTGGGGCTTTGCACAACTGTAGGGTGACCATTTTCTTAAGAAGACAATGCGGGACGGAGCAAAAAAAAGGTCCTCATCTCCCAAAATCCAAGTGAAGAGCAAAAAAAAGGTCTTCACCTCCCAAATCCATGTGAAGAGCAAAAAAAAAGGTCCTCACCTCCCAAATCCGAAATGCGGGACAATGCGGGACAAAACGTTAAAATGCGGGACTTTTGCGGGACGCATCTTAATGCGGGACAAAATGTTAAAATGCGGGACAAATGGTCACCCTACACAACTAGGGCCATTAACAACTGGGGCGATGAACAATTCGGGCCGTACACAAGTGGGGCGATGGACAATTCGGGTCGTTCACAATAGGGGCTTTTGACAACTGGGGCCATAACTATAAGAGTTAGAGTCTTCTTTTGTTTAAAATAAAAAATAATTATGTGACAAATTGGCATAAATTAAATTGCGTGTTCTTTTCAAAAAAAAAAAATGTAATGATTTGATTAAGTACATTTTGGTGGGAGTTGTAAAAAAATTGTATTTTAAGGGTTGGCTTAAGGAAATTTTCGTGTTCATTCACACAACGAAAAAAATGTGTTTACGACTTGGAACTGAAATATTTTTATTATACTTCAAGATAACAGATATCTCAAAAGTAAAGATAGGAAAGTGTTTTAATCAAAATTACACTTTGAACACTTGTAAATAAAAATACTTTACTTTAAAGTTGTTATAGAGAATTTTTATCGTACACAAAATATCTTGGTTATACCAACGAAAACCTAAATAATGTAGATACTATAGATCAGGGGTTCTTAAACTTATGTCCGAGAACCCCCTCTTGAACAATTTTTTTTTTCGGACCCCATCCCAACCCTAGGCATTTTACGTCGTTCTTGAGACTTAATTTCTGTCTCAAGAATCTCATAGACACTACGTTATAATAAATATTGGTAAAAATGTATCGCTAGTTATTCTTGAGCATTTATAGAGATGAACATTTTTATTAGCATATAGAATAAAAAACATAAAATAAATAAAAATAGTAGTAAAAATAATTAAAAAGGTTACAAATTATACTACGTTAAACTCATACAAACATTTCTTGGTCAAATATTGGTCAAAATAGATCTTATTATAATATGTTTTCTGCAAATAATTTGCAGCTGAATAAAAATAATTAAATTTTTACTTATTATTGTTTAGTTATGTCAATAACTAGTCAGATAACAACAAATACAAAAATACTTCACCATGTAGAATTTTTATTAAATGGGTTATTTGAATTAAAGCGAAAAGTTGGGGGATGTAAAGTTAATGTCAAAATTGTTTCGCGGACCCCCAAGGGTTATTATTGTTTAGTTATGTCAATAAGTAGTCAGATAACAACAAATACAAAAAGTCTTGACCATGTAGAATTTTTATTAAATGAGTTATTTTAATAAAAGCGAAAAGTTGGGGGATGTAAAGTTAATGTTAAAATTGTTTCGCGGACCCCCAGGGGTCCGCGGACCCTAGTTTAAGAACCACTGCTATAGATTCTTTAAAAAAAAAAAACATCGTTCACCTTTCTATCACCCATCCTATATTATGTCCGTATATTGTATTAGTTCCAGTAATATCTATTATAATGCAAATATTTACAATAATTTTTAAAATAATCATAAATAGCAATAAATTCAGGTCTTGACATGTGAAATGGGTTTTTTAAACACATAACTGTTCGGAATATTTCTTTGGGGACATTTTTTAATTTTCTTTGACTCACAGACGATTTATTGTTTCATGCCTACTTAAATAACTATTAAACTTTTATCCTGTCTGCTTCCTATAACATTTGTTTATTTTCTTTTTTAATTTATTATATTATAATGTTAAATTTAACTCATTTTCAATTTATATAAAAACTTTCTTAACAAACAAGAAATTTAATTGAAAACTATATTAAATTAAAAATAGGAAAGTATTTTTTATATTTAGTTTTTTAATTAATAGAAAATTGTTTAACGTCCAAATAATTAGATGGAAACAAAAAGAGTCACTCAGCTTTTTGGACAATACGTATATTTTAGAATCACAACGTTTCGCCAAAAAGCTGAGTGATTCTGTTTCTTTCCATCCTTTTTTAATTAAATGTGTACTTCAGGTTGATGTCAGACAACAAGTAGTTTCCTGGAGTTTACTTGTAAAATTTGTAGCAATACTCCAGCTCAGATTAAGAATGTAAAAGATTTGAAAAGGATAGTTTTATTACACCAGTTTTATGAGTAAAACTATAAAATTTTCACTCTAAGTTATTAAAATTAATGTTACAGACCATAATTATTTTTAGTGAAAAAATAAAATGTTTATGTCTACATATACTTCACGCTTCAAATCCTTTGTTTACAAAATTATGAATCTTGAATTAAAAATAACTTGACAGGGCACTAATACAATACATTAATTCTAAAAATAAACCAAACTTTAGCCATGAATTAAAAAAATAATTGCTACTGTCCAATGGCGGCCCTAGCCGGGGGGGGGGGGGGCAACAAAAACGCAGAATATTCCAAAAGGTAAAATTTATTTCCACTTAAAATATTACACTAGTATACGGAATACTAACAGCACTTTTCACCCGGAGGCACAAATTGTCAGTATACTTGTCTGAACAAGCACTGAAAACCGACTCACTACATAATCTCATAACCAAGTAAACTCGATTAGATTTTAACAATCTTCCATGTTTTTCTAGAGACTTCTAGATTGTTCCATGGTTTCGATGGAAAAGGCTTCCCAGATTAATTATATTCATAATAGGGTAGGGGACAAGTTTTTTGACATATTTTTGGCGAAATTTTTTTATCACTTTTTTTTAATAAAAATTTGCAAACCGACAGACACACACATGAGTGACGTTATAAGGGTTTTTTTGGTCATACTTACAAAACTCTAAAAAGTGTCTTGAAAACGTAAAGTGGTATGGAAAATAATACATATTTTTAACAAGAATCTATGATTACGAATTATTAATACTTTTTATTTAAAAAAAATCATGTGAAGTGTGAATTTTCACACATTTCAGGGTTTTGCAGGAATTTAGTAAGTGAATGATGATTATTTGGGATGCCAAAACAAATTTTATATTAAAAATTTTTTTTTTGTTAATTTTAATTCGAACGCCTAATACCATTATTTTGGTTTCTAAATATGTGCAGTCTTTTTTTTTATATAGCAAGGTTCATTAGGAATTTTAAAAATTGCGCCTATGGCTTCCATTGGTTGTTATAAGTTCCGCCCCTCTGATTTCGTGTACATTGAAACAGAATTAAATTATAATCTAAACAATTTCCACTGGTTATTAAATTTACGCTTTTAAAAATTAAATGCAACATTTACCAAAATATAACTAGAACTTTGAAAAAATAATTTAAACAATATAAAAATTAAAAAAAAAAACACATAAAAATAATATTGTCTCTTCTCGCAGGGTTCGATCCCATTCGGATCGAGTTATTTGGGTGAAACCCAGCGTCAAAAATCACTACACCAGCATACACGTTCCAGTGTAGCGTGTTTTAAAGCTATAACTTGTGTACATTATTAGCCAAAAATCACAAAAAATGCGTTTTTTTCCAAAAACATAATCTGATCAAAAATTCTTGTTGTACTATTCCGGTTCACACCAATGTACATTACTTAGAATTTTTTCAGATTTTTAGTTTAAACCATCTGGGCTACAGGGTGTGGGACAAAAATTTTTTTGCACAATTTTAGCTAAAACGCTTCAAAATAATTTTTTTTTGCAAAAATGAAAATTTGATCGTTAATCCACGTACCAAGGGCTTTCATTTGATCTAGTTGCACTGTATTTCAACCTGAGTAAGTTCTTTCCGGAATCAGAGTCGTCAATTTTCAGCACGCAGTTAGTTATATAATGCGGTTGCGTTGAAGAGATTAGGGTTTTGTGCGTTAAGTCACTTTAACGCGTACTCCCAGAGACAGTTATGGAGTTTTTAATTAGAGACCGAGTCACATACGTCTCTAGAACAATGCTATCAGAACACGTTACGTTCTCTTCTTCAGTAAACAGCTTGTTAGCTGTTTATATTGCAACTGAAATTCAAGACACTGATGACAATCTCTGCTACCAGATATTTACACCCGTTTCTTACATTCACCTACCCCTCTCTAGCAGCTATTAATTAGAAGGTGCTTTAGGATAATTTAACTATAATTTAAAACAGTGCTACTCAAAATGTGGTTGGTGGATCAGTGCCGGTACCCGAGTTATCATCTGCCGATCTGCGGCGAGTTTCCGGAAAAGAAACAGTAGTATTGTGCAGTCGGCGAATTAGTGCAATTGCGTCACTGGAAACGTCACATGTTTTTGTGACGTCATATTTAGTACGTCTGCATAACATCCATTTAACGAATGTAATATTCGTACGCTGTCACTTGTATCGTAATGAAATAAAAATATAAGAATAAGAACAGAATAGAAACAAATAAACTATTCTAATAGGCAAAATAGTCCTACAAATCAGCTTAGGCCACCACAGGACCGACCAACATCATAAAGTACTTGTATAAAATACATTTTAGCAGCAAAGTAGAAATAACTTGGCCTAATATTTTCTAACAGAGATATTATTTATCATGACCATGAAAACGTTACATTAAAGTATGAAAAAATTAAAGACTTATAAAAGTTTTAAAAAAAATTACAAAAATTTTTCGTTATTTTACAAAAAAAAATCGAAATTTTACGTTTTATCAAAAAACGTCTCAAATAAAAGTTATTAGTTATTGCATTTATAGCAACTTTTGTTCAATAAATTTTTTCGAAATATTTATCTGTTGCTAAATATTCACAAAAATCTTAAAATCGACACGAGTAAACTCCCATTTCTAGTCCACCGATTTTTACCAAAAGTTGATCAACTCGTGTCATTGATGTCAAAAGCTTAAGTATGCAGTTTCATAAAAATCCTTTTAGCCTAATTTGCTCTGCACGTGTACACAGACAGACGGACAGACGGACAGACAGACGGACAGACAGACGGACGGACAGATAGACCGACAGACATCATGCTGAAAAGTCAAAACGTTATGTAGGGAACTCAATTCGTGGAGATCCATCGAAATCTCGAAGTGTCAAAATCGGTATGATCACAATACCTCCCTTATATATGTTGACGATCGGTAAAAAGGGCTGATGTGATCCAAAAATATGATCAAAGAAAAGAAAATGAAAATACGTTTAATTTAACCTAAAAAGCTATGCACTACACACAATATCAAATGGTAATCTATAAGATATATATAAGAAAATATATAACTAAACACAAAACTGCTAAATAAACAACAAACTAAATAAAAAAGGTTTTTAGAAATTACTATAGTTAGATATATGAACACAAGTATCAAAACACATCAGAGCGTATTATAAAATGCCAAATGTAAACATCGTTTTATTTAACGATACCAATACAAATGTCCCTATATTAAATAAACACTTTTAAAATTTGTAAATCTTCAAAATGACTATCGAACACAAACTAAATATGACTTCAAAAGATATGTTTTAGTAAAATAAAAGAGTGAGTAGCAATATTAGTCTATAATTCACATGCAAAAAAAATCGATTTAGTTATTTTTTCGCCACTAAGTTTGTCATTGAAGTTATGACGCAAAATGACGAAATGCGTTGTTTCAGCGACTGAGCTTTATCTCACTTATTATTTACGTTACAGCAAAAATGTACATTACAAAAACCGTGCGAAGTACGGGTACGCCAGCTAGTATAACTATAAGCGTACACCACTGTCTAAGATATTAAAAATGGCGATAATACTCACCGGAATGTCTGACGACAACAATAATGCATGTTGTGGCATCATCCGAGCCTAGGATGCTGACATTTTCTGAAAACATAAATATGGTAGTTAGTATTCGCAATAAAAGCAGATAAAGATTATTTTACAATCGCTGTATCAGTGGTGGATTAGCTTAGCCCCATAAAAAACACCATAAACGCACTTTGGCCAGTTTCAACAAGCTTCTGAAATATTACACGTATTCGCTTAATGAAAATAATTCACAAATTGATAGTAAATGTCCTTGAAAACGGAAGATTTTGATACTCCACTTTATATCTAATATTTATTTAAAATTTCTGCAACCTTGAGTAACTTATAACATAGTAATTAAATAATATTTAACATATTTCAACTGATAAAACATGAATATCTATCTATATTTTATATAAAACTTTGTTAACAACTATTCTAAAATACGAATGGAATATTGATTTGACATGGACTTGTTTATAAAGCAACAAAAATATCAAAACAAAGTTAATGAAAGAAATTTTATTTCGTACCATTACCGATACAAGGTACCGATTCTAAATGCTAAGTGAGGAAAGTTTACGAAATTTCTGCCAAGGTTAGCGTCTGAATATTCGAATGTCAAGGAAGAGGAAAGTTGGGTATAGAGCTAGCGAGGAAGAAATAGAATGGGGGGGGGAGATGGAAGAAAAGAGTATAAGGAGAACCATATTGAAGGAATGTTGAAGGAGATCCTGGGGAGAATGGAAAAGACGAAATAAAGGAAGAAATAAGAATGATGGGTGAAGAATATGGTAGGTGGCAGGCAGAGCAGGCGGAAGAGATCAAGGGGCTGAAGGTAGAGTTGGAGAATACAAGAAAAAGGCTAGAAATAATGGAAAAGAAGGAGAGAAGGCCAAAGTCGGAGGGATAGGAGGTTGAGGAATTAAGACAACTGGAGAAAAGGATGGAAGAGGTATAGAACAAGAAATGGGAGAAAGGGAAGCGAGGAGGAAAATTATAGTAGTCAGAGGGGCAGAGTTGAATAATATGGAGAATAGGGAGGTAGGAATTAAAAGAATGATAAAGGACTTAACAGGGAAAGAAACTGAAGTAGAGAATACAGGAGATAAGAAGGGGAGAAGGGAAAATGTGGATAGGACAATTGAAAAAGTGGGAAGATAAAAGAGACGTGATGATGCAGAAAAGTAGGCTGAAAGGAAAGGAATTGTACGTTGATGATGACTTACCAAAGAAGGATAGAGAGATTCAGAAGAAGCTAAGGGGTATGTGGAGAAAAGGAAAAAGGCAGACAAGCGAAGTTGGTCTACATAAAGATACAAATAGATGGGAGATGGATGAGGTGAATGAGTTAAGGGGTGAGTTAGAGGAAATGCGGGATTTGCGGCAAGGGGTTAGTGGTAGAAGAGAGGATCCAGAGGGGAAAAGGGAGTGGAGGGAGGGAGGACGAGAAAGAAGTTAAAGCAATCTTCTGGGAGGTGGCAGGGATTAAAGGACAAGATGAAGAAATTTGGGAAATTTTGAAGGAATTTGAGATAATAGGGTTGACGGATACATGGATGGAGGATAAGGAACGGGAATTATGGGAAGGAAAACTACCGAAAGGGTGGGTATGGAAAAGTCAAGGGGCGAAGAAGGAAAAAAAGATAGGACGGGCGATGGAGGGTATCATCACGGGGGTAAGATGTGAGTTGTGTATGCATGAGGAGGAAGCACAGAATAGGAGGAGATAATTGAGAGAAGGGTGAAGATAGGGAAGGAGGGGTGGCGAGTAGTCACAATGTACAACAGAAGTGTACAACTGGGTCGAAAAATTCTCTCAAAGGCGCTTAAAAGTTGACGGACACCGAACGTGGCGTTCAGATGGCAAATGATGCAACAGTTCGAGGGGTGGACGAGATGGTTTCGTTCTACATTATACTTTTTTGCGAAGCACTACATATTTTTTGCGTAGTACTGACGTAAAAAATATAATGTGAAACACAATTCTTCCTTCCAACTTTCGATGCTACACTACAAACTACACTATTTTCAAAACTACCTCCAGCCAAATTTTTGGATAACAATTGTATACTTCTCAGTCGTACCAACTACCAACTTTTTAGTTTATGTTTACAACTTAACTTTTAGAAGTTTATTAAGTTGATAAGAAGTTTATTTAGAAAATATAATTAAATATAAACTTAGCACAATAAAACAGTATTTATAAATTGGTTACTAGAATTGGTTCTATAACCAAACTGTTGCCTGTCACCTGAACCTAGAATTTTTTAAGTTGGCATTGAAAAGTATTACAAAGTAATAAAAGATGGAAGTATCGCTGTCTCTTATTTTTTCCCCCACTATATTCTGTAGTATCAAAAGTTGAAATGACGGCAGAGTTGGATAGTACAGTAATACGCCACTCGACGTTAATTCGTTCTGAAAAAGCGTCGAGTAGCGATTACGTCGAGTGGCGAGTCGAATTTCTCCATAAGAAATAAAGGAAATCATATGTATATATACATATACATATAAGGAAATACATATATGTATATGTATTTCCTTTTAGCTATACTTGTATTTCTATCCTTTGGACCCATAATTATAAATATAAATCACTTATTTTAGCAAAAAAAGTTCATAGCTGCACTAAATCTGAGTTGTTGTCAAGATATCTAGGCGCGAACTGCTGGCCATGCGTTCATTTTGCTTTGTTTACCAAAATATGTATCACGTGTTCGGTACTCGATCACGCGTCGGATAGCGATGTTCCGTCGACTCTCAAGTGGGAAACAGAATGCAACGAGTTTGACGGCGCGTTGACGCCGTTCGTACGGCGCTATCTGTCAGAAGCAAGTTAAAACCAAGCTGTCGTACGCAAGTGCACAGAATGGACAACGTCCTACAGCGTTCGAACGCCGTTGATACTGAATGTTCGTCAACTTCCAACTTTTGACGCCGTTGAACGTTGACGCAGAACACCTAACCTCAGTTTTTACTGAATGGTAAAGTGTTTGTATGTATAAATAACTTGCATACAACATAAATAACATCACACACAAGTCTCCATCATCCATTATACTTTTAATAAAAGAAAGCTCACGTATAAACACAGATATAGGTTGTCAAGTGACACTTGACGGCGTTAAAAATTATTGCATTGTGTGCAGGCGAAAATTCCAGGCTTCACTCTCGACATTTACGTCGAGTGGCGAAAACGTCGACCTAAGAGGCAGTCGAGTAACGGGGTATTACTTTATTGAAAAAAGTATAATGTAGAATGGACTTAACTAGCGGGTTACAATAGACAGCATAGTAACTGCAATAGGATGTTCTCATGGTCTAGCCTAAAAAAAAACATCTTGGCTGCAAACGTTTAGCGGTTGATAACGATGTTGAACGAGAGGTACGCATGTGACTCAGACTGCATCCCGAAGACTTTTATACAGCAGGCATTGGGGCATTGATAAAGCGATGAGACAAGTGTATTAATGTTAGTAGTGAATTTGTTGAAAAAAAAAACTTGTTTTCAGCTAAATATTTCTTATTTTTTTAATATCCTTTTGTGACTTAGTTAATGACTTTCCCTCGTATATTAAAATTTAGATCCTTGGTTGTAATAAAATGTAGTACTTACTATCGTGGGGTACTGTTGCAGCAAACTCTCTCTGTTGGACGTAGAGAAGACCAACGGGACCTATAACCTTGTTGGGGATAGACAGTAGCTGGGCAGCAGTGTCCCGGTATACGGGGTGCTGATGATACAACGCCCTCGTGTCCGTCGGAGAATCCTCCTGGAGCACCCCATTCAGGACTAGAACCATTCTGAAACAAGGAAATATTAATTAGCATCTCGAAAATGTCCTCACGTCTATGAAACATTAAATATGGAAAAGTTCCAGAATTCATCAGCAAATTAATCGATTAATACAATCAATGACGTAATCGATGAACCGATGCAATGTGATTAGCATTGAAATCTGGAACGGTTTGTTCATTATAACACAAATTTACCTAATCTAAAACTTTTGCTAACGGTATGACGATGTTATTATTTTCAAAATAAGTGCAAAATGATCCATCCTCGTCTAATTCTGATGAATTAAGTGTTTCAGATGAAGAATTATTTTAATACGTGACCAAACAAGACACCACGATCAATTATGGGTACATTCGATTTGAGGCTCCGAGCGTTCCGAGCACGTTCTGTACACTCAAACGTGTTCGATTTGACGCTCGGAGTACACAATTGCATTCGGTTTGCGATCGAGCATATGGTGGTATGGCGTAAAAAAGTGGGGGGACGGCGGGAAAGAAATGAAAGTTTAAAATTAAATTATAAATAAAATAAAAATGATAGTCTTAGACAAATAACAATAGACAAATAATATTGTTATTTGTCTATGGCTACAGAGTACGGCCATTTTATGTATTTGTGACGTTCTGTAAACAGCAAAAAAAAATATTAAAATACATCGTGCATAAAATTAAAATGGAAAAAATTCATTAATTATTATTTAATTTTTAATTAATTGTATTTCTTCATCATTGAAAAAAAAATCAAGGAAAAACCGAGGTATATAATTTTGATTCATGACTGACGTGAACTAATCTGACAGTAAAAACGCCTCCTAAAATTGTAGGGTTAGATTTTATAAACATTACGTCACAAGAACGCTCGCTCGGTTAGTGCTCTATTTATGACGTCACCATCAACTGTTCGCTCAGCGCTCGCTCTACTCTGTACAACTCGAATGCACCCTTAATGAATGTAGCGAATAAACATGCAAGTGAATAAATATTTCAATGACTATTTCCTGAAACATTTTAGGATTACATGTTAATCACTTGATGAAGCACCAACAAGGACTACTATTTATCGATGGTTTGCCGATTTCAATCGTGGCCGTAGTTCGCTTAAGGACGAATATCGTGAAGGTCATCCAAAATCGGTTGTTGTTCCGTAAAACATTGATGCTGTGCGTGAACTGATACTGCAAAATCGTCATGTAACTTATCGTGAGATTGAGGATCCTTGGGCATTAGTGGGAACAGCATACATTCACTAATGCATGAACATTTGGCCATCAATAAGATTTGTTCGGGTTGGATCCCACATAATATGACAATCGCAGTGGAAAAAGCCTCAATCAGAGTGGAAAAAGTGCTTCGAAAATTGGTTCAAACGCATGCAAAAGTGTATTGATCTTCATGGAGAATATTTTGAAAAACATTAAAGCCACTTTTGTTGATAAATAACACTGCCCAACAAAATAATTTTTTTATCTTGGTGCCGGAAAAGTAAGAACTGATTTTGGATATTTTTGATGTGCTGATTCCAAAAATACCTGACTCTTTTTCGTAGCAGCTGTTTTTGAGATACAGACTAATTGATTTTAGTTTTTTATCTAAAAACGGTAAACTTCCACCTTAGACAGCAAAGTGGATATACAAATTATCCTTGTTTTTTATGTCTTTGGGACAGCAGAGCTAAGGATCAGCACTGGGTGAATTCCATTAAGAAATGTCATAATTCAAGAAAAACAAAACGTTGTCAACGAACCTTTGGTTACGAGAGAGTAAATTATATTTCCACCCTTGCATATCAAGTTTGGGCTTATGTAGCAATTTTTGAAGGCTTTAAATCGAGATAGTTTTTGTGAAAGCTACTTGACACGTAAATTTCCTGGGATTAACTCTGAAAAACTGAAAACAGAAAATCTAGGTGATTTTAGTGAAGAACTGGGGGAAAGATTCCATCAGGACATAAAACTATGGAAGATAGATATCAAGAAAGACAAGATAGCCACATGATGGCCTACTATTGTTGGAGTCGTCAGAAAGACTGATCTGGTAAACTCCATGCTTGAAAGTCGTACAAAAGAATATTTTTAAGTGATAAGTGATCAATGTATATATATCTACTTTGTGAAATAAATACCTTACTTTGTCTCTTTTGGGTTTGTAACTGGCAGTTAGAGCAAATAGTAACAGTAATAACGTACAAATACACAAAATACACAAGTTAAGAAATAATATATTTAATTGTAAAAGAGGCCAATATAGTTTATCTCAAAAACTAGATCTGACTGCTATTTTGGATTCTGCACCCAAAAATACTTAGAAACAGTCAAAAAATCGCAGGCACCAAAATGTCTGTTGGGCTGTGTAATTGTTGTTGATCTCAAATCCTGAAATATAAAAGGCAACTCTCGTACTATTCGATTCTTTGGGTAAATTTTGGTCATTATTTATTTTTTCCCAACTTGCTCATCACATTTTCGAGAAAAATAGTGTTTCGTATATCTTGATACCCCCTGTACATTCTTGTATTAGTAATACAAAATCCAACAATACCGCAATCTAGAAGAAGGTATATCAAAATCTTTTACAATTAAATTTCCCGTTAGTATCCCATAAAAGGTATTCTATTAATTTTTCTCAATTTAAAGAGCCTTTTTTACACAATCCTCTATTAGCAATCTATTAATCACAATATAATTCCATTCTAGTATTACGTTGTATAACAATGTAACCTTTTGAGAGGACAATTAGCTCTCATTATTGTGTGATTACTACGAGCATTGTTGTAAATAATTATTACACGTTTCTGCAGGTCTCTGCTTGACGCCGAGATAATGTATTCATAAGATAAATCGTTGGATCACGAATGCCATTCAAGAGAGACTTATATTCTAGGCGCCACATACTTTTTCTTTCGCCACATCTTTCTAATGCAGTTCTAAGGTCATATTTTCATCAAACAGATACAAATACGAGTCAGTTTTTAAAACTGAAAACATTCAGACTAATTCTGTAACTCAGTTACTATGATCATTGTAACTAAATTTGTCCCTATGAGCAAGGTCAGTTACTATCATGAATGAAAGTCATTATACTTTTTATAACATTTTATCTTGTAGTAACGTTACTACACAGTAATTTTTTACAGAATTGATCTGAATATACTAGGGTTGCCTCTTATATTTCGGGATTGCGCTAAACTAGTGCTGCCATCTGGCAACTGACGCTTCTATCGTAAAGTTTGACATTTTTGACGGTTTTGTAGGTATTTAGTCAGTGAATGATGATTATTAGAAGACCAAACGATGAATGCCTGTCACTACATAACACAATTACAAGTGTTGGTTTTAAATCCTTTAAATCAATAGGTACGACATGATGGTTGCTGTTATATTTTTTCTATCGTGTATCATATATCTTTAATAATACCATAATATATAAATAAATAAAATAAAGCTTTGTTGAAATTCTTTATATGTCTACAATAAAAGAGTAAAACACATAAGTACAATACAGAGTTCCGTGTAACCTCACAAAAATCGGTTTTGACTCTATTAACAAAGTAATTTTAATTTAGAGTTAGACAATTATGACTTAAAGGTAAAAATTTAAAAAAAAACCTTAGCATTAATATTACATTATTTTAATTTCCGAAATATTTCGAATATTTTAATGAAGTTGTAAAAAAATGTTTTGAATTAAGTATCAAGTTTGATACGTTTATATTTTTTAGATTTCGGTTTTAAGACAATTACCATAATATATATTTTAACGCATTATTATTCCTTTTTTTTTGTATAGTGCGGGCGATCTTTTGTCACGTAAGAGCATAACGCCTAAAGAGACATTGTTTATATTGCAACTATATGAAAAACTAACAGATTCTCTACTAGAAATGGAATCCTAGCAACCGGCCAGTTATTTATTTATTTTCCTGGTCGATATTTGCAAAATAAATTTAATTACCTGTTCTCTACACATAACAAAATGTATATACAAATACCATATATTTTTTTAATTTTAGCTAAGATATTAAACGAAAATCTTAATACAGTGAAACCTCGATATAACGGACCAATGCGGGTGAGGGGGTGTCCGATATAGCCGAATGTCCGTTATATAAAAATAAATTTTATGAATAAGCTATTTATTAACTATCAAATAGAAATATATTATAAACGAAAGTTTACATTTTAATTACACTTTAAAATTGCATTTTATTCGTCTTCAGATGATATATCACTATACGCCCGTTGAGGAGAGTCGTCAATGTTTGTTTTTGAACTTCCTGGTTTCGGTGACACTGGTTTGAAAAACGTATCAAATTTTGCTTGGATTTTTGAAGTTTGTTGTTTGTTAATTATTAACTCTCTAAAATTGCGAATTCCCGTCCGCTACTCGGATGTTTCTCCGAGTCCCCAGTCACGTGCAGTTTACGATCGTTCACATGCTGTCCGTTATATCCGAAATCCGTTGTATCGAGGTCCGTTATATCGAGGTTTTACTGTACTTGGCAAAATTTAGGCAAAATGAAATGTATTTCAAAAATCAATTGCCGTTCTTTATCCACCGATCTGTCCACCGATACTGTTACAAAACTTATACCTTATCCACCGATACTGTTACCAAACTGTCAGCAGAACCGCAATTGCATTTTAATAATTGTGCCATCCACAATTTAACTATCAATCAAAAAAAATAGTCTTTCAGACTTTTTGACATTTCTATGTTTTATTTATAATAATTTAGTTGTAACTTATTGATAGAAATAAATTTTAAAAATAAAATAATTTTTCATTATTATAATTGGTCTTAGAAAAAATAGTGTATACAATTCTTATTTAATGGCCATTAACAGCTCTTTGGTGGGAGGTAAGCCCCTGAACTATTACTGAATTGGGGTTCTCGCCTCGAGCCTACTGAATACTATACTTTACACACATGAACTCGGTTCTTAGCTGTTAATTTTTTTTTTTTTTATTATATATGTAATTGCAAAAAAACACACTACCTTAGCCATAAATATAAAAAGTCCATAACATAACTATCCATAATTTAGCTATGAATTAAAAAAAAAAAAAAATTCAAAAACACAAATACTTTAGTTTAACCCCTTTGCGTTAAAGGGTGGGGGACAGTAATTTTTTTTAGTACATCTTTTTAAAATTAAAAAATTCTAAAAAACTATTTTTCGTTCCTTAATCTATGTCTTAAGAGCTTTCTTTGGATATCACACAATAAATTTAATTTTTTTTTGTTTTTTTTACTAAATACATGTTTGTTAATATATATATGTAATATATATGTGTAATACCGCTTCAAAACCTTTTGCATAAATAACACTCAGTATTACACAACCGCACTACTGGAAGACAAAACACTAACTAAACAATTTTTATTATAGGGTGTATATTAGGTCTTGATGTTCTTATCATGTTTGAACCTTTTTATTATTTGAGCACATGCCTGATCATGAATTATAAGCATGTACGTCTTATTATACAGACTGTAAATTAAAATATTTGGTTATTTTTGCACTTTCTTCGCAAGTTGTTAATAATGAAATGATTTTTACTTTCTCAACGATCCACGTAAACTTATTGTATTTTTAATCAAACTTAAATTATTTTTAACAAATGACTACCTGTTAATAACACAATATATATTCAAGTATTCAATATAGTTGCCGTCTTCCGTAATAATTCCCCATCAATGTTGATTTATGCCCTAATGAATAGTGTTTGTGTTCGGCAGAGACAGACGGTGTACCTGCTTGTAGGGGGCTGCTATTCAACGCCCGCCATCTATTGACAGCTGACTGATACGACCACATTAATAAAACACTTCCTTCACAATTTATTACACGTATTTTTCACTACCAACTTGATTATTTACATATTATTATTTTAAATTAGCTGTATCTGTACATAGATGTACTTAAGATGGATGCTCCGCATTCCGTGGACTGACCGATGCATCACCAGAATTGATTGGCGTCGTACTATCACTAGGACAGTCTACGTTTGAAATGAGTTGCTCTACGTCCTGTTTACGATGATATTTTTTAGGGTTTTGTAGGTAAACCATCAAAAAACCCTCATCACGTCACTTATGTGTCTGTCTGTACGGTAGATATTGTACCCAAACGGCTGATTTGACATGCTTACACAACTTTTTGACCCACATATAGAAAAAAAAACTGGAAGTTCAAAAAACACATCACGATATACAGGGTGTTTGTTTGAAACGGGGCACCCCGAAAATCTCTTTTATTTGTAAAGATACAAAAAATATTCAGAACAAAAGTTAAACTAGACAAAAAGGCCCATCTAAAGGTTACTATAAGAATTCTGAGGCACTTCCGGTTTCACCGAAAATGATGTCAACTTTTGATTTAGCATAGGGAATCGATAATTTTATATTTTTTTTCCTAAAAGTACATTAAATTAGCTTTACAATGACACCAAAAAGTCATATTTTTAGGGTTTTGTAGGTATGACCAAAAAACCCTTATACCGTCATTTTGTCGTCTGTCTGTCTGTCTGTCTGTCTGTTCGGTAAAAATTGTAGCTAAACGGCTAAACCTAGAGAGTTGAAAATTGGCATGCTAGTACAACTTTTTGACCCACACATAGGAAAAATACTAAAACATCTAAAAAACATATCCCCCTAAAAATATAAACAAATATGTGCTCATCGAAAAAAAATAATATTTTTTTAAAATTCTGAGTAGGGTATCAAATGAAAGCCCTTAGTACGTGGATTAACGATCAAAATTTAATTTTTGCAAAATAAATTATTTTGAGCCGATTTTTACCAAAATTGTGCAAAAAAATTTTTGTCCCACACCCTGTAGCCCAGATGGTTTAAACTAAAAATGTGAAAAAATTCTAAGTAATGTATAATGGTGTGAACCGGAATAGTACAACAGGAATTTTTGATCAGATTATGTTTTCGGAAAATAACGCATTTTTTGTGTTTTTAAGTAAAATATGTAATATATTTAATCCGCTATTTTTTTGGTTGACGATGCATACATGTTATACTCTTATAACACACTAAGTTGATAAACGTTTGGTGGTCTAGTGCCTCAGTTGCTCGACAACCACACAGGATCGTTATTTACTACACAGGTTCGTTCCTGGCTTGTGGAGTCAATTTTATTTTTTGTTTTTTTTTTTTTTCATATTTATTATGTTTAAATTAATTTGTTAAAATTCTAGTTATATTTTAGCACATTTTGAATTTAATTTTCAAGAGCGTAAATTTAATAACCAATTGGAATTATATTTTCATTCTGTGTCATTTATACGAAGCCAGAGGGGCGGAGCGTATGATTTAAGACAACCAATGAAAGCCATAGGCCCAATTTGCAAAATCTTAATAAACCTTGTTATATAAAAAAAATACTGCACTTAATTAGAAACCTAAATAATGATATTAGGTATTCGAATTAAAAATAACAAAAAAATATTTTAACATAAAATTTGTTTTTAAAGCTGAGATTAACAGAGGATAAATTATTTTAAGAAGATCGTTCATTTTGCCGTGGTTACTACAAAGCAAAATTTGTCCTACACACTCAGCATGCCGCCTTCACTTATTATATACCTGCGAAACCCTGCAATGTGTGAAAATTCACACTTCACATCAATTTTTTTATGTTAACCATTTCAAATTGGCGAACAGCGGCATAGTGGGGATGCGCCTTTATAGGGGTTCTGCCTCCTTAACGATTCGGAGCCAGTCTGCACCAGTTGTTCCTTCCTAGTTTCTGGAGATCTTTGAATGCACTATCCATCCATCTGTTACGCGGTTTTCTCATATACTCTCGAACAATCTTTGCACATCTCGGTATTTGGCAACCTGATCATATTCTGGCGTATTCTCTTGATTACATCATGATCTTCATACAACCTTCGTATCTTCATTTCTCCGGATAAATACTTTGATCGGTATTTGGTATTTGAAATACTTTGGTATTTGTCAGAGCCCTGCTATCTAACAGTGATTTTAATGACAATTAATTGTTAAGATGCGCTTTTTTGCCGGTGGTTATTTACGGGCGACAGAAGTGGACGTACCGTACGTAGGTACGTCCGCAATGTGACTAATCTCCTACTGTTAACTTGTACAAATGAGCAATCTCCAACAGGAGACAAGAACGTATGGTGGAAACATTCAATATCCATACATTAATATAAGCTTGTTTTTACATATGCCCTGTCATAATGTCCGGTAAAAATGAAGCGAACAAATTGCCCGGAGCGCCATAACAAGCCATAAACCATAATCTTGTGATGGCGTTGCATTAACCATTCGATTTGCCATTATTTATTTCCTATCATTAAAGAGTAATAGTTGTTGCGACTGTTCTACATGATATATTGCTGGCCATTTTACAACAACTACACTGATGGAAATGAAAGAATCCAACTCTTTCCACTACGTACATATATGAAGAGCATTATCCCCCTTAAACTGTCAATAATACTGTCAATATCAATGAATACTGTCAGTAATATTGGTCATGCAAAAAAGTATTTGGTGCAAACCTCGAAAAAAATTTTTTTTTGTTTTAATTCTTTTCTTTTATGTCTATTTTTAAACAAATTATTTAATTTTATTAGCAACCAATTAGACCGGCAACTCTTTTCGCTAGCGAGTTTTCGCACGAAAGACTATTGATATTCGAAACTGAAATATAGAAAAAATGTTAACTATCACATTAGGGTTTTGTAGGTATGACCACCAAAAAACCCTTATAACGTCATTCATGTGTCTATCGGTCACTCTGTACGGTAGAAATTGTAGTCAAAAGGCTTAAGGTATAAAGTTGAAATTTGGCATACTTGTACAACTTTTTGACCCACATATAGGAAAACTATAAAATACAGCGCGGAATAAATATAAACAAATATATGCTGTTCACTTTTGTAATAACAAACTGGATCTGGTTAGTTGGTTACTTAATTTAATTTTATAAACACCCCCTTTTTTCTACTAGTTCACATAACCGAGTGCCTACTTTATGTTATGTACATATTTGGAATATTGTCTTGAAACATGGTACATTTTGATGAATAGACACTTTGTTTTGAAATTTAGTTTAAAACAACATTTTAAAAATACGAATTTGCTATTTTTAGTTTATAATAAGATCAAATATAATTACCTTTTAACAAGAGGTCAAATACAAGACACTGTGAGGGGACACGACCGACCACTAAACTGAAGAAAAGAGTCTGTTATCTCAAAAACTGATAATGACAGAAGCAAAGATTCATTAATGAGCTCACATACATCATCGCTATCTTATCAGCGAGACTGATGATTGGTTAAGGCGGGACTTACATATACAATAATATAAAAAAATATTATTTTTCAGATTCTTAGAAGATGCAGTGGCGTCACATACAAATAAGGAAAAATTCAGTATATTTCAATTTTTAAAAGTTGTCCATAATAGACCATATTACTGTGACGTCACATACTGTGCTGCCATCTACCAATGGTTTCCTTCGGAATTTTTCGGATGATTGAAAAGATATTTGTCATTACTTTTGTTACCTTAATTTTATGATTATTTTCAATTTTGGAGCAAAAAATACATATCTATGATAAGTATACACTAATATAAATTACTGACGATTATTAAACAAGAATTTTACTCAATAACCTATATTAATTTCATCAAGAACTTTCTTTCAACTAATATATACAGTTCAGATACCTTATATTATAGAATAATGTTTTTATGAACATGTAAATAAGGATTCGAAGATATATTTATAGGTTACGTTTTTAAATAATATGAAAATCGATATATCTGTAATATTTATTTAAGTAATCATTAATATTTTGTTTCTGAATGAATAATAGTGTATTGTTTTGCTCCAAATTGCAACCATTACAGCCACATTCATTATTGCAAATGTTTTCGTTTTCTGAAAGATGAAAATGAAAAATAATAATGGCTAAAATAAGAACAACATATTGTTCCTTCAAACCATTTAGAAATGACAGATACTTATTGCTATGTTACTTGTCATAATAACGATTATTAACGTACATTTTTCAAAATTATGGTGTAATTCTGTGGCAAATCTATAAGCTACAGACGATCGTATCTAAGGACTTGTTTTATGGGGTGTTATGGACAGTTTCTTATAGATTTTGTCTATAAGCTTACAGATTTGTCACAGAATTGTACCATTAACTTGCAAAGTAATATTGTTTTGCAAAAATAATAACATATTATTTGCCATGAAATTTAACTAAAGGTGAAAAAAATTCCTATTATTAATTTTGATGAAAGTATTATCTAAATTAGGATATCGTTTTGTTAATACAATAAATTGTTTTATCTGTATTTAATTTAATACGCTATTAATTAAAACGATTGTGTATTTTATGTAGAATTTTATTTAATCGGCTAGTTATTGTGTGAAGTCCCCAGGATGAAGTAATCAGAGCTATGTCATCCACGTAAAGACTTAAGTTGACATTTTGGAATATAATTTATAAATATAGTGAACAGCTTAGGCCCCAATAAGCTTCCTTGAGGCACCCCTGCAGTGATTTTTTTCGAGCAGGAAGCTACGTTCTTTATGTACACTTTGAACTGACGATTTGACAGGTAAGATTTGACAAGGCATATTAAATATGAGGGAAAAAAATTATGGCTAATTAGTTTATAAATCAGGCTACTATGTGTCTAATTCATGATAATTTTCCTGTTATGTTCTCAACTAATATTAATTTTTTTCGAAATTTTTAATTTAAATTACTAAATTAATACTATTGTTATTTTTTATTATTATTATTGTATTCATTGTTACTGTAGTATATTAATTATTGTATAACTGTGTTAACCCTTTACTGCATGAATTTTTATTTTTGGCTTAAATAATTAGCATTAGGAATTGGTTCTTATTGATAGAAAAATTAATTAAAAAAATATATTTAAAATATTTATTATTATTTTTATGAAAAAATAATAATTAAAATAATAATTTAGCGTTTGTGTCATACACGGAATATTATGATTCTACATTATGTTACAAAAGAAAATGATTCCGTATTATTTGCTCGTCAATTGCTAGGTGTTCTTCATTAGGGATTAAAAACAGACGCCCTCGAATTTTTGAAAGAAAAGGTCATATCTTCTAGTTGTCCTTTCTCAATAAATTCAGAGTTATCGTTGAAGTGCAAATTTCGCTTGATATCCTCAAATCTATTGCAGCTCATTACTTGAGATACTGCAGGATCCATTGCTGTGTATATGGCATATATGAACATTCATGAAGTAACGTTCTAATTCAGTTTTAAAAGTAAAATAAAAAATAAAAATCGGAATGTGCCATATATGACACACTATGTGGTAAAGGGTTAATGTCATACTACAGGCGCGCAGCTAGGAATTCTTGGGGGGGAGGGCTCTTGTTTTAAAGTGTAGAAAATGGGAAATTATTCGGAAATAAGTACTAGTCAAATACATTTTTTAAATTGCAAATGTTGATCTAAAAAAAAATCCTCATTTCTAAAATACAAGTGATGACCTAAAAAAAAGGTCATCACTTCTAAAATGCAAAGACCACGTGTTTTTGGAGCTCTGGGTGCGCGCCTATCATGCTGTAATTGGGCTTTGTCCTGTTACATGTTCGAAATAAGATAAATAAATAAAATCATTTTTTTCTATGCGTTGTTATATTTTTATCTAATCTGTTAAATGATTAGGAATTCTCTGTGGTCCGTAGGCAGAAGTTTGAGATACTCTGTACGCTGTATTAAGCTTCTGGAAATAATAAAATTATACAAAGCCATTAACTTTGACATATGAGTTATGGATACAATGGGATGCAGGGCAATGATTCTTATCTGAGATCCTGATCTAGATAACGATCTTAATTTAATAATATCACTATAATTTTATAGGTGAATCACGAGATCATAATAACCACATATTGGACACAGCATAGGCTATCCCAGATATAGCAAATCTTCCACTAATACCGATATAACTATTCATTCAAATATCAAAATATTTATTTATTTATTTATTTATAACAATTTTGGCCACACAATAAGTACAAATTTATTTATTTATTCATTTATTCATTTAATATAATAGTGTGGCACTAGAAAAAATTTACAAAATAATTAAAACAGTATCATAATGAAAAAAATATATACAAAAGGTTTATACTTATCCACTTAAAGAATTAATGAATTAACAGAACTAGAAAAGACACTGGTATATCTGAAGAACATAAACCTATATCATAAAATCTAACAATACTAAAATTTATTTACACTGTATTATATCAATGTACAAATATTAATGAAATTAATGTAACCAATGTAATCAAAACAATGCACACACATATTATATGTAATGCTAGTGGCCATAGTAGCCGAAGCATATTTTTGTAAATAAAAACAAAAAAAAAAAAAAAGAATTAATGACAATTTTTTTAATTATTGCATTGGTACATGAGTATATGTCGGGAAAATTATTGATCTTAATAAATTTATTCAAATTTAATGATTAATGGTATGATTAATGGTATGACAAATGGTATTATATGCAGAATTAGTTCCAATATTAGATAATATTAAAAATACAGTATTTCTAAAGGCGCGTACTGACTAGAGCATTTGTGCGCGCACGAATGTTGTGCGCGTAAATTTGCTCAGATCAGTACAAGGTAAAATTTGTGTGCGCGTACACTAATACGCACACGAGTGCTATCCGTTTTATTATCGGTGGGACCGACAAGATCAAAGAACTTGTGCGCTCAGGGTGTACGGGCTTATTCAGTCATATTATTGTGCGCGTAAATTTAAGTAAACACCAGTAAATATTCAACATGGAATGCAGTAAAAAGGTATTGGCATGCTGGTAAACGAATCCACAGTTGCAAAAAACGTAGGATTATGGTTAATCGTTATTTCACGGGAACAGCCCTTATAAATCTTGTCTTTCTCCCAATTTTGTGACCAACTTTATTAACGAGTAGTTCAAAATCTGCCGCTGACATTCGAACAAAATTTTGAAATTGTCCACTAACCTCTTGCATTTGCAGTTCAGCTAGCAAACTTAAACTATTGTATATTTCCCTGCTTCTATATATAGTTGGATTGCTGATAAGTGACTGTTCGTTGCTACAAGTATCGATATTCAATACTGTATGCTTTCTCTGTCTATATCATTATAATTATTTGCATACCCATAGTAACGTATAGTGACCCAAGTTGACAACTAAACTTCAAAATTATTTGAATACAAAAAAAAGCATTAGAAAAAAACGGCATGATTCGGAGATATCTTTACTAACTAGAGCGCGAAAATAAATTTACAGCAGTACTCAAACAAACAAAATTATTAATTTTAAGGTAATAATTATAAATAAGGAAAAATTTATACTCATACGTAAATTTTGGATTATAATTTGTTGTTTATTCCAGCAGATTTAAAATTAAAGTTTGTGAATTTAATAATTGGCCGCAAGCCGTATTTTAATTAATATTTATTACCAGACACTGACAGTTAACACAAATAACAAAAAACATTTTTAAAATCGCTGAAAAATGGAAACGAGATTATTATATGAATGCACTACTTGATACATATATGTAACAGTCACCTATCAGCAATCCGACTATAGTTGTGTCATCCATCACCGTTTGTTAAAACATCCGTTTGTTAAAAACAAACAAACTTTGGTTTAAACATTAATTTAGAAAAAAAAACTATCACCTGTACAATAGCGTATTCTGGGGAGGGGGCACTGGGGGCAAGGGGGGCAAGAAACATTTCGCATAGTGGCCCATGAGTTCTGGACACGCCACTGCTTGTATTAAGTTATTCAGAATGTAGTATATATATACATAGTATTTTGTAATAATTTTTATTAATTAAATTCAAGTCAGTAAAATTCTGAAGATATTTTAAAGGCTGTGTTTTTATTACGTACGTACAAAGTTGCAAATAGTGAAAAATGCTACTTCATGAAGCACAAGGTTCTAGAGTTTGTAATAAGCATACACTATAAATGTCTGTATGTTAATTTTATGCGTTTAAGTTAATAATAATTTTTCCTTATCTCCTGACATCATTATGATGTAATATTTATATTTTTAGGGCGCGTCTATTTTTACGTTTTTTTATTTTATATTTACGATCTTATTTTTCTAAAAAAAACATATTTTATCAAAAGTTTTAAAAATCATATTACATCAAAAAAAGATTTAAAATTGTATGTTATATATTTTTTGTAATATTAACGATATAATCAGCCCTACGACTATCACTCGACCCTTCGAGATATGTTATCTCCTGATAGTTTATCAAAAATATTTCCATATTTTTTACTGTACACAGATAAGATTACTAAAATTTGTTTGGGTTCGACTTGTTTTTTGTAATCTTAGAAATTAACTTCTAAACAAGAATTTAACTATATAATATAAACAACAATTTTAATATCAATATCTTTATCGTCATATCGGGTGTAAATATGTCCATCTTTTTAAATATACGTCGTCCCTTTTCATTGCCAATCAGTGGGTAATCTCATCTACAGCTGTCACTTTTTGATATTTGGCCTCTCCAAATATCAATAATATGGCCAGAGATTGTTATTTTTTCGCACAATATTATTAACTTTTTTCTACGGCCCTTATACCCTTTTCACACTAGATCTTTAAGACGAGTGAACTTAAAGTTCACCGATGTTTAAGATCGGTATGCTTTCACACTTGATGTTTAAATCTCTGGTGCTGTCATCAGCTACAGTAATTTTGTCCTTAAGTCATGAAATTACCAGTTTTGAACTGTCTGCGCAGACGCTCATTTTGAATTATTATAAACAAATATGGATATTTCATTTCATTCTACAATAAAGACACTACAATAAAGAATATATTACACCTGTATTAACATGTAAGTCGATACATTTTATCTCAATTATTGTAGCTCTGTATTTTATTAAACACATTATTAAAATAAATAATTTTATTATAACAATAAGTATAAACTTGTTATAACGTCGATATAATACAATATTCTTGTTTATGATAATATAAAATGTTGACAGCACAAATTCAAAGAGTATTTTTTTATAATAGAAATTATGTTGGCAATGCGGACGATGTTTAAGACGCAGATCTCTGTCTTAAACATCGCTTGTATTTAGACGATGCCATACGGTTTCACATTAGCGTTTAAAGACACATTCAATTTAACATCCGATCTTAAAGTTCTAGTGTGAAAAGGGTATTGGGCCGATGTCGCAATTTGCCCGGGCCGGTTTAGTTCTACCTATCCGCCTCTGCTCACTCACATTGATAAGTTTACACTTGCACTGACTACATAAAATTTATTTACTATGTTTTGAATGGTCTACTTAATGATGCAAGAATACACGAGTGTATATAATACGGTTATTAACAGAAAGAACGGAGTAGAAACGAAATCATATTTTTTACGAAGGCAAGTGCCACAATAGCCCGTACGCCACCACTTTGCGCATCACAGCTTTATTTCAAGTTTAATAAAGAGAATTACTGAGTTCAAATAAATTATTGTAGTAGATATTTAAAATGTATTCCGCGAAATGAAATTGTGAAATTGTTGCTGGTCTTTATATTACAAACTGCAGGGTACTCGCAGATGTAAAAATTTGCCTCGTGCGCTACCAAGCCGATAAGCTAGATGTTGATCTAGATAAACGATGGTTTCGTGATGCCACTATCTGCATCTAGATACAAAGTAGGCCGGTAAATCTGGAACCGATACGAATTCGTGCACCATCAAACACGCCACCTCACTCAATTTCATTTAAACGAATATTACTCGCGTATCATGTACCTACAGGTTCAACATAACTCGCATACGAGTTGAAACATTCAGTACATTTATTGGATTTCGTAGTTATGACTTAAAAATTGATGTGAAGTGTGAATTTTCACACATTTCAGGGTTTTGTAGGTATTTAATAAGTGTAAGCAGCAGAGTGACCAGATTTCAGTTGAGGTAAACCCTGAGACTGAAAAAAAAGTTCTCACCTCCAAAATCCAAGTGATGAGCAAAAAAAAGGTCTTCACCTCCAAAGTACAAAAACAGAATTTAAATAATTTGCCGAATATCACAGCGTTTTTTCTGCATTTGCTTCGTATTCAAGTCTTCGTTAAACAAATAAGAAATATTTTACAGTGTAAGGCAGGGGTGTCAAAACTACGGCCCGCGGGACAAATCCTGCCCGCAAGAAAATAACATCCGGCCCGTTGACATTTTTAAAAAAGTTTGTTTACATAAAAACAGCAATTTAAAATAATCAGAAAATCGCAAAATAAAATATAACAATAACTAAATAATATCCGATTCTTACAATTATTATTTTTATTAATAATATCATTATCATCATTATGAAGCTTGTTTTAGAATCAAGCGCCAAGAGCCCAGTTGAATTCAAGTTGTCCGGCCCGCCATTTATTTAATGTGGCCCGCTTCCAAAAATGTTTGGAGACCCCTGGTGTAGAGTGTAGTGTGGTGTGGTGTGAGTAACTCAATTCGCAACTATTAAAAAAATAATATATTTTTTTAATATTTTTCATTTAAAAAAAATATACGCACTATCTTAGCTATAAATACAAAAAATCCATAACATTATTAGCCATAATTTAACCATGAATTAAAAAAAAAGAATTAATTTTGTCAAAAACACAATCTGATCAAAAATTCCTCTCGTACGTTTCCGGCTCAGATCAATATACATTGCCTTTAATTTTTTCAGATTTTTCATTTAACCCTTTTTGGTAAAAGGGTGCGGGTCAAGAACCTTTGTACATTTTTTGGTAAATTCGTGTTAAAAGAAACAAATTTTAAAAAAACTATCTATCGTTCGTTATACACGACACCTAAAAATCGAAAATTTTCTAAAAATACAAAACAATAATTTTTTTTTAAATAATTATTTCTTTCAACGACACAAAAATTCGATATTTTTCTAAAAACTAATCTGATCATAAATTCTGAATGTTGAACTATTCCGGTTCCCATCGATGTTCATTACGGAGATTTTGTTCAGAATTTTAGATCAATCCCTTTAGGAGATAGGGCGGGGGTTAAAAGTTTTTTGACACATTTTTGGAAAAAACACAATAAAAAAAAAAGATTTTTCAAAAATAAAAATCTGTTTGTGCATCCACGCATTAAGAGGTTTCATTTGATAACCCACTCAAAAATTTTTAAAAATATTTATTTTTCCATTAAATACATATTTGTTTATATTTATCCCGGGCTGTATTTTTTTGTATCTCTCTATAGTTTTCCTATATGTGGGTCAAATTTCAACTTTCTATGTTATGAGTGACATTATAAGGGTTTTTTGGTGGTCATATCTACATATTTATCATACCTCATACCTAAAAAAAAAATATGTTTTTTCACTATTATTACTTCTCACTTTTATTTTAATAAAATGTACCTGTTGAAATAAGCAAGCCTGTAGCTGCAAACGTTAAATCGTCTGTACCTGCAACTTGATCGCTGAGCAAGGGCACGGACGTGAGTTCAATTCCGGCTTACGTCAAATAATTTGTGTAAAAATATTTATACAAATTACAGGTTCTGTTTAGCCGTTCGCAAAAGGCTTTAAACTGTAGGTGCCTTTCTGTGCACGCTAAAAAATGGACGTAATACTGACCATATTACTCCTGAATGTACATAGATTGAAAACATGGTCACGAAACCTGGAAACAGGAGGCCTTGGCTCATTGGGAGCCAGAAATTTTATGCTACGCCACTGATCGATATCATAATTAGTTCGTCTTTGATAATAATTTTGATGTTTTACAACTTTGAGGAAACCTTTGACCCCCATCCAAAAAATATTTTGGCTTCTAAGTCCCCGTAAGAAAAGATTTTGGTTTCTGATACCCCCTGAAAAAACTGGGTGCACATCTCGACTCAGATATACAAAGATAATTGATTTGCAAAATATTGTTGACGTGATTACAAAAAGAAATGCCCCAAACGTTCACCATGCGGTTCCCCTGTTGGCCACCATCACTAACCAGATACCTACAAAACCCTGAAATGTGTGTAAATTCACACTTCTCAATTGTTTAACAGTACATAGGTATCACTATGATACTTTTATACCGTCACTTACGTGTCTGTGTGTTTCGAAAATTATAATAAAGTGAATAGGAAGAACGGTATAGATTGGCCGAGATGTAGATTTATAGGGCGTTCATAAAACAACGGGACATAAAGTTAGTTGCTGGGGAAGATGCGAGACGAGGTACGAGGCATTGCGAACAGTGAACAAGCGCGCCCGATACCGAGACAGAGAAAGCCAAGAGTTATTGTGTTTCATGATCTCGCGATTGGCAATGATGGCACGATATGACTTTTAGATATCGCTAACTTTCAGTCGCTCAGTTTTACCAACATTAATACTGACTTATCGATAACACTTAATACTGTAAATTTTACCATATATGGGTAACAGTTTCTGCACCATATTCACAGCATTAATCTCTAAATGTTAAGGCATCTGAAACTAGTTCTGACGCAATCAAGGTTTCAGTGAACCAAAGCACAAAACAATAAATTAAAACAAATTAAGGAATACATCAAACAGTAGGTTTCTTCAATGCCCGATTAAGCTAGAGCTTAGCCTATTGGACTCAACAATGGCCGATGGCAGCACTGTGATCGCTGTGAAACAGCTGATCGAAACAAGTAATGTGAAAATTGTCCTCATTTGTTTACATGTTAAATCTTCGATTTACAATAAATAATTAACAGCTATCCTTACTAAATCATTTTAATTTTTTAAGTGCAATACCTTCTTCTAAGTGTGTAGTTGAAGGAGAGGAGTTGTTAAACGCCGGTCGTGTTATATTATACAGAATTTCGGAAAAAAAATATGAGCTAGTTGACATATGTGGGTTATGTTTACAAACAAGCAGTCTAAAATCACCACCTCACAAAGTCACTGGAAAATTAAAACTGCAAGATAACCTGCTCCTTTAAACCGTAACCTTTGTTAGAAACTCGCTGCCTAAAAAAAATAATCAAAAACGAAAGCACTTTAGTGAAGCTGTATCAGAATATCTACGTACAATATTTGAGACCTCAGGCCCTAATCCTGTTTTAAAGTTACACGAGTAGATATTTATTTATACTCGAGAAGGATTTTTACAATTGAGTATTTCTTGTTAGTTGAATATTTTTAATAAATACTAGTTTGTTAAATATTAATAAGTTAACAATATTGATGTAATCTGTAGCTTTTAAATGCTTTTAGCACACTCTCACTCTTTTTCCCGTATTCATAGCATTTTCCCATGTTTTTTACCTATTTATCTCTTCCACAACACCAAATATATTTATTATTTTCACAAATTGTTTTTCATTTGGAAAAAATGGAAGTGAATGTTTTTCTCACTTCTTTTCCTAGAGTGACAACCAAATACACAGCAGTTTGTGTTATGACAACTCATTATAACACAAAATGATATAAAAAAGAATAATAGTTGCTATCAAAAGTTGTTACAAACAAACTGCAACATTAAAGTTTAAACGCAATACAAACAACACGAGGTAGCAACTAGTAAACAATAAACAGTTACTCTTTCCATTACAAATTCTGTCCGATTGGTGTCACTTCATAGCGCTGTTGAGCCCAATATCTACTTGTAAACTCTCCTTGCGCCTCATCGTACCGGATACCGTCGTTCTATATTCTCCGTAAGAATACATGGAAACATTGCCCGAAGCTGTGAAATTAGCTACACTATGACACGACAAGTGTAACATCTTGACGAGTATGCGTCTATTTCTGGAACGTGAATAATTTCCAAGTATTTGTATTTGTTTAGGTAAATATATATATAATAACATCTAGGTAGCATCTTGTTATGTTATTGCACTGTATTGTTGTACAGTTGCACGGCACTGGCAATAGTTGCGTGCAAGGAGAGCCGGTCTATATGCAATAAATTGCCGTCCGCGTCCCATATTACAGTATGACACACGCGTGTTTTATGAGCAGCAATTTGTAATTACGATGGTATAGTGGGCGACGCTGCATATTACACCTGTTATTAGTACTGACCATTCCAATAACTGTGGTTCTCAACCTTTTAGAGTTATTAATAATTACACTATTTTCACCAAAAATTTAACTAAAGCACTAAATTTTACTTAATCTAACCCTTAAAATACAATTTCTTTTTAATCAAATGAACACGAAAGTCTACTTAAGCCAACCCCTAAAATACAATTTTTTTATTTATTCTAATTCCCACCAAAATGTACTTAATCAAACCATTAAAATATTTTTTTTTTCAAAAGAACACGCAATTTAATTTATGCCAACTTGTAAAATAATTATTTTTTATTTTAAACAAAAGAAAACTCTAACTCTTATAGTTATGGCCCCAGTTGTCAAAAGCCCCAATTGTGAATGGCCCGAATTGTCCATCGCCCCAGTTATGCAAAGCCCCAATTGTGTACGGCCCGAATTGTCCATCGCCCCAGTTGTTAATGGCCCCAGTTGTGAAAAGCCCCAATTGTGAACGGCCCGAATAGTCTTACGTCCCCAATTGTCTGGTTACCAAAAACTTATAATTTCTGGGGGGTTATACGTAGTGTTAACGTGGTTTTCATAAAATTTACTCGCAAAACCGTGTTTTTGAATGACCCAGGCCAAAAGGTCCAGAATGACCTCCTCGAATACCCAAGTAAAGAGAGATAACATTAGCCTGTATGTGAAAGTAAAAATTAATTGCGATACAAAAAACTTTATAAGAATCCGCGAGCGTGAAAAGTCAAACCTTATTCGCGCAGATTAAAGAGATATATGATAATTCCGTATATAACAAGATTTTTAACAAATTGCACATTTACAAGAACACATTTAAAACTATTTATAAGTACCACTCCCTATTGCTATTCTCTCGCTATGCTTTAAATTAATATATTTATTTGTTAAGATTGAGATTCGTGATTAATCAAAAACCCGCATTTGCTATTAGTTTTTGTATTTCAACTTCACGCTTCGTCTGTGACTTATTATATTCTGATCCTGTATTAATCGGTTAACTGTTACTTAAAATACTATATTCTTCTTTTTTTCATGACTCTTAATTATTTTATTTAACGGTAAAAAAATTAGAAATTAGTTAAGTGGGTAATAAATTTCCGGACAAAAGAAGGTACAATAAAACTTATTTATTGTGAGATTCAATACTTAAGGCTAAAGTTCAAGGTCATCGATGTTACTAATTTACCTATAACACTGCCGAACAAAATATTTTTTTATCTAGGTGCAGGAAAAGTAAGAACTGATTTTGGATATTTTTGATGTGCTGATTCCAAAAATACCTGACTCTTTTTCGTAGCAGCTCTAGTTTTTGAGATACAGACTAATTGATTTTAGTTTTTTATCTAAAAACGGTAAACTTCCTCCTTGGACAGCAAAGTGGATATACAAAATACCCTTGTTTTTTATGTCTTTGGGACAGCAGAGCTAAGGATCAGCACTGGGTTAACAGAAATTTCCATTAAGAAATATCATAATTCAAGAAAAACAAAACGTTGTCAACGAACCTTTGGTTGCGAGAGAGAAAATTATATTTCCACCCTTGCATATCAAGTTTGGGCTTATGTAGCAATTTTTGAAGGCTTTAAATCGAGATGGACTTTGTTTGGATTAACTCTGAAAAACTGAAAGCCAGAATATTTGATGGTCCTCAGATAAGGCAACCTACTGAAGATCCACAATCCAATCCAACCACATCAATGAACGACATTGAATCTAATTCTTGGTGTTCATTTATTCAAGTAGTACAAAATTTTCTTGGAAATCATAAGACAGAGAATTAGTGGAAAATATGCTTTCCAACTTTAATATTCTCGGTTGTATTATGACCACTTACCAGAATTTTAAGGCGTAGATTGAGGAACGAAAAATAGTTTTATAAATTTACTTATTTTAACTCAATTTTGCAAAAACTTTTGTCCCACACCCTGTAACCCAATTTAATCTAAAATTCTGAAAAATTCTTAGTACTACACATTAATGAGAACTGGAATAGTTCAACAGTAATGTTTGCTATGACTAGTTATAGATTTTTTGTAATACCGTGCTACTATTATTTAACTGGCTAACTGGACAACTGGTGTGAACTGAGTGAAGTTTCAGGTCTACAACTCCCACGGTCACCCAATCCGGATTGGAAGCAAAGTAGCAACAAATTTTTAATTTCATTTTGTGATAAATTTGTGGACGAAACTGATTTAACTGAAATTTCAAGATTGCTAAATACAGTTTCTAATTCTGAACAATTTTTGTACTTGCTAGTTAGTTCTTAATAGAATTCGTTTTTAACCGTCCCTGGTGGACAAAGTGTGAACTATGCATGGTATGGAGAATATTCAAGAAAGCTACTTAAGCTATGCAAGTGGGCTTAGTTAAATTACTTACTGAATACTTTACTTCTAGAGTTACATTATTAACATGATTCCACTACAGTCTTGTTAATATAATACTTAAGATAAGACCAGATAAAATTCTAAACAATTACACTTTACGACTTTCGAAACCCCGATTGGCAATTTCAAAACGCTGCCAATTAAAACGATACTATTTTGCTGTGGGAGTTTGCTAAGTTAAAACTGCGCAAGATTTGTTTTTGCGCATAAATTCATGGTAAAATAAGAACCACACACGTAATTTAAATCGTTAACAGAGTTATTTAAAACTGACTAACGTACACTTACTTTGTACGCTTTTAGGTTTTCGTAGGTGTAATCAAGAATCACCAGGCGTGCACACATGAAGGTGTCCTCGGGTTCAGACCCCCCCCCCCAAGAATTAAAAGACATACTTATTTAATAAAAACTAAGCAATTGAAAAAACCACTTCATTTTATTAATTTAGTAAATATGACCAAAAACTCTTATAAAGTCACTCATGTGTCAGTCTGTATGTACGGGTCATGTTATGTCTGTATATACATGGATTAATTCCAGTGGACCAACCTTCAAAAAAGGCTTGACGATGACTTTACATTTTTATCTTGCCACATTTTTGTTACAGTGTGTCTTTCGTTTAACCACGTTTCATCCAAGTAAAATATTTCCTTTCCTTCTGAACGCAACTTTTTTATTTCACGAAGATATTTGCGCCTCCAGAGAACAATTTCTGGCTTCTCACTAAGAATAGACTCTGTTGCATTTCTCTCAAGAAAAGTTGAGTTCGTGTAGAGTTCTGTGAAGATGAGCTCGACTAAATTTAGGTGCATCCACGTCTTGTTTCACTGCTGATAATATTTTGTCAAGAGTAGGAATTTCTCTATTAAAATAAAAACAATGAATTTTTCGTCTCAGGTTCGTCTAAACGGCTGTTTGTAGCCAAACGGCTGAACATAAAGTTAAAATTTGGCATGCTTGTACAACTCTTTGACCTGCATATAGGAAAACTATAAAGAGTTCAAAAAACTCATCACGGAAAAATATAAACTGTCCTATGAACATTGGCAACGAATTTGTTAAATACACTGTTGTGCACCGTTTACTTATATCATGTAAACGCTAATTAGAAAATAAAATAATATAGAAATTGTGTAAATTACTTTAGCAATAAATTAAACTTCCATTAAATTCCGTAAATTTTTGAAGTAAAACTTAATTTCCTACTTAATATATTATCTATACATTTAATGTCATCAGGTGTTTAAAATGTCGCGTATAAACTTTAATTAAATATCATTTTAAAGTGTTATATGAGAGTCATAAATATATTTTTATTATACGTCATTTTAACTGCAATCAAGACATAAACATAAAAATTTTGTCTACGGGATTTACCACCCACCAATCATTTTCATAAATGGACCATGCTTAAGAAATCCAAAACGTTAGTTTTATTATTCACTGAATTGAAGTCAATAGATCTGTCCATAGAATCATTTCAAACGGTTTATTATTAGCGGACGCAAGCATAGAATAATTTTAATACAGGCCTACGAACTTCGCTCTTGCGGCTGATAGTAACAAACCCTTGAATATCATCATTCACAATCTGAATGCTCAGAATATGAGGATAGAGTTGTTTTAGATACCGAGATATGTTGGTATTAAAGATAATGAAGCGACTGATGTAGCTGCAAAAGACGCCTCCCACAGACCTATGATTGATGTGAGTTTCATATTTCCAGATGACGCAGAGTCATCTGAAACATCTGGTGTTAGCCAAAAAAGATTTGTACAGCATACAAAATGTGAAGCTGAGACAGATAAAGGAGACGTTAAACCATGCGGTTCTTCCTGCAGAGTTAACCGCAGAGAGGAAACCGCCATCACACGTCTTCGTATAGGTCACTGTTGGTGGACCCATGGACTCCTTCGAGATGAACAGCCTTCTATTACAGATTTGTCGGTGTTACACATTTTAACTCAGTGTGTATAGTTCGAGGATGTCAGGGAGAAGTTAGGCCTGTGCTATGACCTGTCAGTTGCTTTAGGTGACGACAGAGTACTCCCTTGACGCCTTGTACGCCGGACCTTACCGGCTGATATTCTTCCTGAGAGAATCGAAATTACTGTTTTATGTTTGAAGTCTTGCATTTTATTTTAATGTGTTTTATTATTAAATTGTGATATTAGATAGTAATTGACCCCTTTACAACCTCTTACCCTGCGACTGTTCAATTTTTCGAACAGACTTTTTATCTTATTTATTTGTTTTTGTCCGTGCAAGTTTGTTTTTTTTTAGTATATAAGATTTTAGCTATTTATTTATTGCTTAATTTATTGATTTTAATATATATCTTAAACATTTAGACGGGCTGTGTTTGAGGTGCAAATAGCCATTGTTGCTATGCGCCAAAAATGTTAACTAACTAACTAACTACATCATCATCATTGGAGCGAAAGCCCGAAGTGAGCCTAGGCCTCTTGTTTCCAGGTTTCTTGGCCATATTTTCAATCTGTGTACATTCAGGAGGAATATGGTCAGTATTGCGTCATATTATAACCGCACACAAAAAACGCACTATAGGAAAGGCCTACTGACTAGGGATGGGAACGATATATCGATATATCGAAAATATCGATACTTTAGAAAAATATATCGATATTTTTATATCGATATTTTTATATCGATATTTGAAATGCGATATATCGCGCAAAATATCGATATTCGCACAAAATATCGATATTCGCACAAAATATCGGTATTCTTCTATATTTTTTACATTTAAATATATGCTGTTTACTTTTGTAGAAACAAACTATAGGCTATTCCAAACGTTTAGGCGGAACTAATTTTTGAAATCTAGTAATTTTTATCAATTAATTCGGACTTTTGGTCATTTTGTTTAAGCTTTGAAAATCATGCTCACATTGCAAATTCTAGATTAAGTTGATTGTCATTATAAAATGTCCTTTTCGTTACATTTTAGTTTTTTGTCATTCTTAATAAAAATTTCCCATTTATTAATTTTTTTTGTCTTCAAAATATGGAAAAATGTATTACAATATTTGACATATGTCATATGTTTCTATGGTTTCACTGTTGGAATTTTAATTTTTCACATACAAAACCTGAAACATGAAGTAACGCAAGCAAGGTCTCTTCGTGACAGCCTAAAATAACGAAATTTTGATTTCAATAATTTGCACCTTTGAAATTGTCATGTTGGTATTAAAAAAATGTAAAAATGTCACTTTCTTAATAATGATCATAACCAATAAATCTAAAGTCGGTTTTACAGTGTAAGGAATATTTTTAATTGATATTTAAAGACCGTAATACATTATAAAAGTAACCAAAAAATCTGGGTTGTCCTTACAAAAGTGAGCAGCATATATATATTTAATTAAGAGAGCTGTTAACAAGGATAATATTAGAAAGTTGGTTGGTATCTGGGTGAGTACCAACTGTAAAGTGATTGTCTGTCAATTGGCGACTTCTTTTCCCGCCAAGCCAACCAAAAAATATGTAATTTATATATCTTACACGGTACGTGTTAGTTATTTCGATATATCGAAAATATCGATATTTTTACTTCGATATATATCGAATATCGATATCACACTTACGATGTATCGAATTGCGCATATATCGATATTCAAAAATAAATTCCCATCCCTACTACTGACAGATAGACAGTGTAAATTGAATGAAGTTTTAACAAGAGCCAATATATAGGGGACAGTATAAAAATTGCACGATCTTTTTGATCATACTTCGTATGTCAAAATTTAGTCCCGCTTAAACATTTGGAATAGACCATAATTTTATCATTACTGTTGACCTACAAATTTGTAGAAATAAAAAGAAGATTTCCCTAAGTTTTGGATATGGTTTTAAATAGAAATTTAAAACTACCTGTTGGTCTTAGGAAGACAACGTAGTAGGAAGCAACAAGTTGTCTGTCACCAGTATATCCATTCTTATCACTGTTCGAATTCAGAATCCTGTTTAGATTTCAGGACACATCCCAGTCTGAATTCAGCCGTTGAATCTCATTTTGATTTCTTGTGTTTATTACGGTATCCAAATATTTGGAACTCTGTCAACAGTTTTGCCATTTACATGCAAGCTGGTCTTCTTTAGATAAATATGTTTACTAACAATAAGATGCATAATAATTTTTAATTTTTATAAATGTTATTCACATTTTTAAACATATATAAATTGTAAACAACTGTTAAGATCAAAATTATTTCCGTCTGATAACAATAAACAAGAACATATATTGTCTATATAGGCGCACATTCAGTTTAAAGAATACATTATGACATCCTGTTTATTGATTCAATTGATGGACATGAGAATATAGACTGATAATTAACATATTATTATCATGTAATTAAGTGGAATAAAGCCACTTGAATGTCGGGTAGCCGACCCATGTATCGGGGACGATACACTAGTGTTTTATCTAACAGTGCTCGCTATAATTGTTCTTTCACACGGGCCACTTTTTGCAGCTATTGTTTACCACAAATGAGACAGGATTTAATGAACAGGACAATAACCAACAAGATCCTGTTTAGAGGAGCATCACAAGGACTACTGATAAACTTTTAACTCCAGAAATTTCTGAATTTCTGCTTCCCGCTTACTGAATGTTTGGAATCGATTTTGCAATATAACATTTACATATTTGAGTCATTTCTTTTGTGTACTAGTCAGAGTGCAGCTCTAGGTGGGAATCCTATTTGGGAACCATTAGCATTTGATCTCAATTATTCACTGATCACAATAGTTCGACTATTTAGTGGTCGAAGAGAAAGAATGCCTCAAGCTCTTTCAACCTAGTTTTTGTATTAGGTGTGTGAATTAATTCGGTCCGTTTTTTTCTTCCAGAAAAGACTTTATTGTGTAAAAACATGAAAAAATACACTATACAAACTATTTGCCATCGCTTGCTATTATTTTTCCCATCTATCTGGCAGTTATTGTATTCTGTGACGGAAAAACGACCCGTCCTTCGAAGTAATCCATTCATTCAGCCATTTCTCTATTTCTTCATAATTATTCAAGTGCTGACCCGAAAGCCCGGGTGCTATCGATCTGAGCAAGTGATAATCTGATGGAGCAATGTCTGGTGAGGTAAAACGTCCCAGCCAAGTGCTTCCAAGATGGCCTTCACAATCTTTCCAAAATGTGGTCTAGTGTTATCATGCTGGAGGATCACTTTGTCGTGTCTCTTTGCATATTCCGGCCGCTTATTCCTCGAGGCGTTGCTTAAATGGAGCAATTGTTGCTGGTAAAGTTCGGCAGTGATGGTTTGGCTCTACTTTAATAGCTCATGATACACTACACCCTTCTGGTCCCACCATATAGAGAGCATTGCTTTCTTGCCGTGAATATTCCGTTTTGGTCTCGATGTAGATAGTTTTCCTGGGTCGCAAATGGATTTTCTTCATTAGGGATTATCGAAATATATCCACTTTTCGTCTCCAGTCACAATACGATGCAAAAAGCCTTTTCTCTTTTGGTTAGCAAGGTTTCAGACATGGTTCTGCGGTTCTCGATGTCTCTTTCTTTCAGTTCGTACGGCACCCATTTCCCTTCTTTGCAAATCTTTCCCATGGCTGCCAAACGCACAGAAATTGTTAATCGATCAACAATCAACAATTGCGCGAGCTCATGTTGCGATTGATACGGTTCTTCATCGATTAGCGTTTGCAATTCCTTATCCTCGAACTTCTTCGGCTGACCTGGACGAGGTTTGACATCGACAGTGAAATCATCACTTTTGAAACGTCGAAATCATTCTCTGCATGATTTATCGGTGGGAGCACTTTCACCATAAGCTTTTACGAGCATTCGAGGAACTTCAGCGGCTGATTTAGATTCAGATCTTCAATTTAAAACAGAAAATGCGAACTTCCCGGAAATTATGCTTTTTGCTAATCAAATAAAAGATAAACGTGTCCCATATAAACGTATTTTTTAATGTTCGAGGGGATTCTTACAATGTTTAATCTCAAAAAAACAAGTTTGAATCCTAGAAAGTGTTTATTTTTTTCCAAGATTACCAAAAATGATTTCCTCCAATAAATGCAGCATGTTAAATAATTTCGTAACGTTTACGTTTTCGACCTTTAATCTTTTCTTTCTTGCATTCAACTTAACACAAGAATTTAATCTTTTTCTTTGAAATGTTTACATTATAAGACTATTTTAAAATGTAAATAAGATGTTTTTGCATGTAGGTACGTATACACATTATAACTGTTATCGGTTAGAACCAGTGCCGTACGGAATACGGGGTAACAGAGACCAAAGCCCCTCCCGTTAGCCCAGTAACTACTATCATAACAATTATTATTGCATTATTACATTCACATGTTTCTCGATATGAACAAAATGTGATTTACAACAACTTTGTCTTTGATCAACTAATATTATTATTTACTAGAACCAAACTTAACTCAACCAACTATGATAGTTTGGTTCGTACGACACTGATTAATATTATTTATTATTTCAGTAAGGTAGGTAACGTGTTGAATATGAACAAAAGCATATGCATATCTGTTGTTTATCTCGTGTCTTCACTGACAAATCCAACAAGCACGATTTTGTAACGATAGTCCCTGTTTGTAACGCCTTCATGTTGAAAGAACATGATGGAATTGACAGCCATGTACTCTTCCTTCGACCGTCCCGACAATACCGACGTCATTAACATTTATGTAGCATTGTGTACGATTAATCGCGCTCAACCAAATGTATTATTGTCATGTTTATGTTTCATTCATATCTGCATTACAAATAATGCAATATTTCTTTATTATTTTACCATTTTATTATTATTAATATTGCTGCCTTCGCTGCAAAAAGACTGTTTAAAACCTATTCGGAGACAGGATTAAACCTCAATTTAACGACAAAACAGTTAAGGGAATTTGCAAAGAGAGCCTGAACATACATCGAACCCTAAATAACGAGTGTTTTTTACCGACCAATATATAAGGGAGGTATTGTGATCATACCGATTTTGACATTTCGAGATTTGGATGGATCTCCACGAATTGAAGTCCCTACATAACGTTTTGACTATTTTTAACATGATGTCTGTCGGTCTGTCTGTCTGTCTGTCTGTCTGTCTGTCCGTCAGTCCGTCAGTCCGTCCGTCCTGTCTGTCTGTCGGTCTGTGTACACGTGCAGAGCAAATTCGGCTAAAATGATTTTTATGAAACTTCATATTTAAGCTTTTGACATCAATGGCACGAGTTGATCAACTTTTGGTAAAAATCGGTTGACTAGAAATGGGAGTCAAAAATTCTGTGTTCGGCATATAATCTTATCATTTCACTCTCAATATCGTCCTAAGGCATCTTTGGTGGAATCGTTCTAGAGTTTATATATTCCGTCTACAGAGACACCATGATTCATTGCCGTAGAGAAGAACAGGGAGTACAGCTGCCTTGTACGCCATCATCTTGATTTTAAGCTGTAAATCTCGGCAGCTTCATATGGATGTTCTTAGAGTCCCGACGGCCTCGTATGCATCGGATATCTTTGTAATACTTCAACATCAAACGAACTGGTGCAGGATAATATGCTACCTAGGTACTTGAAAGACGTTACATTAATTACATCTTTTATGTTAAAAATGTGGGGGCTGTTGCTATGACTATTGTCTGACAGAGTGAGTTTTTTTTTTTCTAAATTAATATTTAAACCAAAGTTTGTAACGTTGCGAACAGATTTAGTGCAATCCCTTTGAATACTTGTAAATAAAAGTACATCACTTTCAAGTCGTCATAGAAACTACAATTTTTCGTAAACCGTAAAATATATTTAAAAAATGTTTAAGTAAAAGTTTCCTTTCAAAAGTTCAATCCTAAGATACCCAACACGACATACGTTCTCATTTAAGAAATCAAATTTGTGTTTGATAAGCGGTACTTCCAGTTTGATCCGGAAAATTTCAATACCATTCGATTCTTTAGATAAACTGCGGTCATAAATTTTCTTCCCCCTCTATCTTCATAGACCCTGTATACATTTTCCTACATTAAAGCCTGAGATGTGTGAAAATTCATTTATCACATTAATATTTTGCTAGTGTTTTATGCTTATTCACGATTTTCCATGCACTAGTCATCTATGGTGTCTCCATGTTATGTACTATGAATTGTTTATCGGTTAATTTTATTTTTCAATTAATTTTCACTTATTTTATCGAAAGTTTGTTTCGTTTTTTCCATTAAGTAATTAACCTTTTGTTCTTTTGTATTAAAAAAGCAAACACTCTCAGTATGATGGTGTGATTTTTAGCAGCGTTTACCGTCTCACTATAGCTCAGCTAATTACCAGCGACACTTAATTAACTGGCCAATAATTAACAGTGCATTGTTGGCTATGAGCTCGTACAAAACAGCTGCGAGCATGATTGACAGCCGCTGAATTGGCCAGATTCTCAGATGAGATAATACTGGCAAAGCACGATGCTTTCATGGCGCTTAAGCTATGATCTTTACGAGAAATCATTATTACGAACTACATATAGATGCGTCGCGTCTAAAGTAAAAGTTATTTTCATTATAATGGGTGTGTAATTTTTTTTTTATTCGAATAGAATTACAATTCATTATTGTAGTATGAAAAAAATAGATACTTAGAAAAAATTTCGAAAATTTTTCGAAAATTTTTCAAAACTTTTTCAAAAATTTTTCGTTTTATCAAAAAATGTCTCAAATAAAAGTTATTGCTTTTATAGCAACTTTTGTTAAATATTCGCAAAAATCTTAAAATCGACACGAGTAAACTCCCATTTCTAGTCAACCGATTTGTACCAAAAGTTGATAAACTCGTGTCATTGATGTCAAAAGCTTAAATATGCAGTTTCATAAAAATCCTTTTAGTCTAATTTGCTCTGCACGTGTACACAGACAGACGGACGGGCAGACGGATAGACAGACAGACAGACAGACAGACGGACAGACAGACAGACATCATGCTAAAAATAGTCAAAACGTTATGTAGGGACCTCAATTCGTGGAGATCCATCAAAATCTCGAAATGTCAAAATTGGTATCACAATATCTCCCTTATATACGTTGGCGGTTGGTAAAAATTTGCGATAATTTCGTCAAAATAATAATAATAATATTTATTTATTGACCGCAATACAATACAATTAAATTGTGTACAGTCAGTCAAGCAAATAGTGTAGATTTACACAAAAAGAGTTACACATAGATATTATCTGTCTCATTTTGTAATACGAAACTAACAGGGAAACTTAATCTTTTATGTTGTATATTTAAAATATCATCTTAGGGTGGTAATTCTGAAGTAACACTTTTCAAAATATTTGACAATTCATAATTGACATTAAATTATATGTCAACTTACTAACACAAATTGTATAAAACACTAATTGGCAAGTATTTGAAATATATTTTATGCAACCAGAACAGAAAATATGAATAAGTGAAATAAGATGAAATTAATATTTGTATATAATTCAAAATATTAGACATGTCAATCACAAATTTGACATGTCAATTTGGTATCTGACATGTAGTTTTTGAATGAATATAACCTCAGTATAATGAAACTTCACTAAAAATGTAAAAGCGAGATTTACAAGTTTACATGGTTTCAAAAAAGTCTATTTACACCACAACAGTCACCAAAGTAACCAGATTTAGTTTCGTATTACAAATTGAGACAGATTATACAATTATTACTGAGATACAAAAACTAATGATAATACTAAAAATTTAAATCAAAATATTCGGACACAGAGTACAATGGATTTTGTATTAGCACATCCTTCACAAACGCTTCAAATTTATTTTGGGGTAAAAGTCTTACTGACTCTGGCAATTTATTAAAGAATTTAATAGCGTAGTAGTGCTAGTAGTGCTATTTCTGGATTTTGATAGACGGCTGAATTTAGGATATATATCATTCTTGTATCTAGTATTATGATTATGAATGTCATTAAAAGATTTAAAGTCGTTTTTATTTTTGTAAAAAAATTTTAAACAGGCAAGAATGTAGAGTGTGGCAGAGTCATAATTTGCAAAGATAAAAAAGATTTTTGACAGTCTGCTCTGTAAGAAATGCCGTCAATGATTCTCACAGCGCGTGTTTGCAATGCAAAAATTCTATCAGCAGAGGACGAGTAAAACGACGAGAGGACGAGTTAAATACAATTTAAATTAAAAAATCTCAGCAATTTTTTTCATAATTTTTATTTGCTTCATATCTCAGTCTTCGTTAAATTAATAAGAAATATATTAATGAATGGATTTATTTTTTCATTTACGGAACGTATTTCTCACTATTAACAATGTATTGGCTGACAACTTCTACCAAACATTTATTATTTACGACGTGTACTGGTTGGTTACATGGATGTAAAGTAGTGTTGACGTGTATTGACTGATTACATGGATGGAACAAAGTTTACCTAATTTGTTGTTGTTGGAATGTATAAAAATGTCGGTGAATACAATGTAGAAAGATCGATAATAATATCTCAATCATCCGTTAGTATTAGATACCTTTCTATTTCGAAAGTCAAGTCACATACATACATCTCCACAAATTGATATTAAAATGATTATTAGCTGGTAATGGACGGTTGCTGCGTCTGTGTCTTATGGACCAATCGCATTCCAGCACGTTCCACACAAATACAACCGGACAGCCACAGCCGACAGCCGGCCGGCTACATATCTGTCTGTCTGCACACTCTATTATGCATTTAGCCGATTCACTATACGTGTATATTACGCATTACAGACGATAACAGGGCATAAAAGTAATAATAATAGGATCCCAACGCCTAGATAGGCCTATAAATAGGGTGACCAGACATCCTGTATTCCCTGGACATGTCCTGTTTGTCCACTTTGCTGGGGATGTCCTGGATAGTTTCTAAAAATTGTCCCGGTATGTCCTGCTTTTTTTTAATTACCATATTACCGTTTTGTAACAATCAGATTAAAAATAAATGAAAGTAAGACAAAAATAATGAGACCTGGAAAAGCGTTGGAAAATAGAAAAGTACAAATAGACAAATTTAAAATCGAACAAGTAGAAAAATTCAGATATTTGGGAGTCATGCTAGCAAGCAATGGAGAAAGGAATATAGAAATTAGAGAAAAAATAATGGCAACAAATAAAGCATACTATGCAAATAAGAAAGTTCTGAATATTAACAGTAGGAACAAAACTAAAAGTATTCAAGACAATGATAAGACCAGTAATGTTATACGCGGCGGAAAAATTACTCTATCCAAAGAAGAAGAAGAAGATTTAAGAATAGTAGAAAGAAAAATATTAAGAACAATATTAGGACCAATAAGAACTGGAGAAAATGAATATCGCCCACGAGATAATGGAAATAATAGAAGACATTGTTAAGAAAATAAAGGAACAGAGAGTAAAATGGCTAGGACACGTATGTAGAGCAGGAGAAAAGTCAACAATACTATGCAGTGGAACCCAGGAAGAACAAGAAGGCGAGGAAGACCGAGATTAACGTGGCTGAAAGAAGCAAAAGAAGACATAAGAAGGGCCGGAATAAATGAATGGAAAGAGAAAGCAAGAGATAGAAACCGTTGGAGAAAGTTATCAAAGAAAATGGAAATTACTTAAGAAGATAAAAAGGGGACTAATCCTCCCCAAGAAATTGGATTTAGAAAGCTCAATGAACAGCGAAATCCCACCAGGGATGTTAAGCTACTATATATCGATCTCCTGTAAAGTTGGCGGTCCATATATACATTCAAATATAATATATACACTTCTTGCCAAATTTCATTGGGACACTTTTCCGCATTTTATAGTCCCGATCTTGCGGCAAGTGATTATCATTTATTCTCCCATCTCAAGAAATTTCTGGGAGACGACGAAATGAAAACAACAGTGACAAACTGATTTTTATGACAAGCTTATCCAATAAATCTAAAAATTCTAAACTGTTTCAATTAGGGTTTCCAATTATCCGACATTAATGAATATCCGGATATCGAATATCGAAAATTAAAAATATTCGGATATATCCGGAAAACAAATAAGAAATTAAAGATAATAGATTGAATCCAATATTCATGGTGTTTTATAACTCATTTATTTAATTTAAATTAATTATTTTAATTATATACATTAATAATTCGCAAAAAAAAATAAAAAAATTATATAATTAAATTTATTCCATTTTTAAGAATGCGTATTTAAAAAAAATAATTGCATTGAAAGTTTCAAAATTCAAGCGAATTCTAATTTTTGTCCTAGTCAGGCCTGCAATTGAAAAAACGCGCTCTGTTGCAGTAGATGTTGATTTTATTGTAAGAAGTGCATTAAATAATATATTTATGGTATATGATTATCAAAAAGTTGAGTTTATTAATATTTGTGGCAATGCTATTTATTTGTAGCTTCCAGTTAAGTTTGTTATCCAGGATAAAGCCAAGAAATTTGGCTTGGTTGCAGAAACCCTCGTAACATTCATTAACACACCTGTTAAATGTAAATAGCATATTTTTTGTTTTCTCAACGTTATGATATTATTGGTTAACTGCAAACCAATTCTCAACTAACTTGGTATTATTTTCCATATTAGGTTTTATTTACTGTATTAAAACTTTCCATCTCTGTCGAGTAAGAAGTATTTAAAGTTTCTTATTTAAACTTATTTTCTATATATGACATTTGTATTTATCATTGCCCCCAGAATTAAATATGCATGGGCGTACGTCAGAGTTAATTAATATTGCGGGTGGCCGCGACTTGTTGTGTTTATAAACTAACAATATTGCAAATATACCGGTTTCTATCAAGTGGAATTATGGAAATTTTAAATTATCATGTGATTATTTATATACAACCATATGTGTTACACGCTACATAGAAACATTGATATTAACTGTTTACAGCGAATTTTTTAATCTACAACAATTTTGATTGACATCTACCTATAATAAAGGATTGTAAAGTACCTATAATGCGGTATATAGGGTGATTTTGGGAACTGTTAAACATTGCTTAGAACTTTTTTATTATAAAAGATACGAAGAACGTTAAATTAGGAAAGATCAAGTATTTTATTCTCCAATAAGAATATTAAATTGGAAAAATAACTGAACATCAAGTAACTGAGTTCAAAGAAGACCTATAGGCTATTCCAAACGTTTAGGCGGAACTAACTGAATTTTCATTTTTGTAAGTTGTCATGAGCTTTTCTTTTATGGTTTGAAGTAGGCTTTTCTTCTTCTCCTTGTTTGGGCACTATCAGTCAGGTTGACTTTTGGCCTCACTCACATAAGTCCTCCATCTCGATCTATTCATTGTCAAGTCTTGCCAAGTACCCTCTATGCCAATCCTTGTTAGATCTTCGGTTAGCTGATCTCTCCATTGGACTTCCCACTGAACGAAGGGTATTCAATCTTCCCTTCCATATCTTCCTAACCATTCTATCCTCCCTCATCCTCATAACGTGTCCTATCCACTGTAATCGTCTGCCTCCGAGTTCTTGGGTGATACTTGGCCTTGAGTAAAGTTTTCGGATATATTTGTTCTTACGGATTCTCCATTCACCATTAATTTGAATGGGACTAAAGTTACTGCGTAATAATTTATTTTCGAAAATTATGAGGTGTTGTCGATCTCGCTTTGTTAAGTCCCATGTTTCGGAGCCATACATAAGTATTGGACGTACTATAAGTTGGTATAACCTGATCTTGGTGTTCCTAGAGAAGAGTTTCGTTTTGAACAGATGACCAAGTGCAAAATACGATGCATTAGCAGCTTTAATTCTATTCGTAATTTCCTGCTGTTTCATATTCACCTGATTTATCATGGTGCACAGGTATTTACAAGTAGAAACTCTCTCAAAAGTGTTGTCATTAATTTTTAAGTCGGTCGTGTTTTCATGACTGCGTCTACTAACAATAAGATATTTGGTTTTTTAATTATTGATGATGAGTCATACTTTACGAGATTTGACATCAATAAGGTTAGTAAGGTATATTACGTCTTCAACCTTATTTGAAATAATATCCAGGTCATCTGCACACCCTAAAATCTTGTAGTATCCATAGAGCTCTAGACTACGTTGGTTGGTATTAGAGATGGGTCGTTCATGAACGAACCGGCTCACTGAGCCGGCTCAGTACACTGACCGCAGTGACAAGGTTCACCAAATTGAAATGAACCGGCTCACGGCTCACTGCATAGTTTCAAGTTTCAAGGAAACGATTGGTCGGGCGATAGTGAGCAGTGACCGGAGTGATCCGGATCTGGATCGATGTCATGTTGAACTTCGCGAGAACTTGGCTTGTAATGTATTATCATAAAGTGTATTATTTATTGTCATCAATTTGTAGGGCAGTTTATTTGAAACTAATAGGCTTAGTCTGTATTTTCTTACAACCATACTATATAAAAATATTGCCCAAATCCCAGATGTCCCATTTATAAGGGCAATAAACGTCGCCATAAACTTAACACATCTGGTTTAAAATACAGTAGCTACATAAAGTGAATTGTTTGTTTCAAAAATGTTAGATAAGAGCCGGGGCTAAGCGACGTTCTACCTACGAACGAACGACCGACCGACCGACCTGTGTCTCGGAAACATGTTTCCAGTTCATATAATGCAAGAGCCGGCTTTAAGCGACGTTCTACCTACGAACGAACTACCGACCTGTGTCTCGGAAACATGTTTACTTAACCGGATCACTGAGCCGGATCAATGAACCGGCTCAACAAACTGAACGACCTCCACTGATCCGATTCCGCAAACTGAGCCGAAATTCCCATCTCTAGTTGGTATATTGGGCTTTTCGTAACACCATCTCCAGCACGAGGTTAAACAGCAAAGGTGAGGTGGCGTCTCCTTGTTTGACGCCAGTATGAATTTTAAAAGGCTGTGACAAAAGGTTTTCTACTTTCACTCTGCTTATGGATCCCGACACACACACCATAGTCATCTTGATAAGTTTACTAGGGATGCTAAATTCGTCCATGATGTCCCAAGGAAGTAGGATTTTGCTAAACAAAATTATCAAAAGCCTCACTTAATCGGTAAAAATTACTAAAATTGAAAATCTAGTTCCGCCTAAACGTTTGGAATTAGGGATGGGAAAAAAACATCGATGTATCGAAAACATCGATGTTTGTTTTAAAAACATCGATGTTTTTACCATCGATGGTCAGCTGGCGATAGTATCGATAAAACATCGATGTCTACTACCGATGTCGATGTTTAAACTTTGAAATTCAGAAACTACCGCTAGAGGCACTGGAATCTTAAAAATTTAATTTTTATTAAAATTAGTACACAAAATATAAGCGCCATCTATTGTGATATAACAATACTAATAGTGTTAGTTCTTATTCTTCTTAGCAGTTAGCAGAATACGAAAAAATAAGAAGAAACTTCTAATTTTTGCAAACAATGCAAACGACCAAAGACGCCAACACACTTTTTCTATTTGAGTATTGTTGACACTTTCCCAGTTGTTATTCCTCCAATCCCTGGATTTTTGTAAGTTGTCATTAGCTATTTTTTTATATATTGAAGTTGGCTTTTCCTGAACAAAATGATCAAAAGCTTTAATTATACGGTAAAAGTAACTAAAATTGAAAATCTAGTTCCGCCTAAACCAAAGGAACAGACTTTATTTCAACTTAAAAAAGTATAAAAATAATTGTGTATGACAGTGTTATTTTTATGTTAAATAATATAAAATTCACAATAAAATTCAAGATTACTATATTAGTATTGTAATAAAATCCAATATTTCATTTTAGAAATGTAAAAATAGTAAGGTCTGTTCCTTTGGTTGAGGCGGAACTAGTTTTTCAATTCTAGTTACTTTTACCGATTGATTGAAGCTTTTGATCATTTTGTTCAGGAAAAGTCAACTTCAATATATAAAAAAATATCTAATGACAAATTACAAAAATTAAAATTGCGGTTAGTACCGCCTAATCGTTTGGAATAGACTGTAGGTACAAATTAGGATTATTATATTGGGTATAATAATGTTAATGTGAAATTAATTACTATTAAAAAGGAATATTTCTATTTCAAAATCTAATATATGCTTTTTGTGTATTATATGTTACTTTTTTCGTATTTTTTCTTTACATTATTAAAAACCAATTATTAAAAAAATTTATTTATATAATATAAATAAATAGTTTTTTTAATATCAATAAAACATCGATGTTTCCGATACATCGAGGTTTTTCCTTCGATGTTTTTTCAACATCGATAGTAAGCGCCGATGTTAACATCGATGTTAAACATCGATGTTTTGCCTTCGATGTACAACCCTATTTGGAATAGCCTTTAAAGACTTGAATCCCGAAAAAACCTACAAAAATAAAACTTGGAAAGCGCTCTAGTGTAATACGCCTTAAATACGCTTTAAATGTACAAACATAACTACATTCTTGTGTTAACTTTTCTCCCGTTTGGTGTATTGGTAGTAGGGCAATTTATAAGATAATGTCTTGATGCGATGTCGGTCGCCAGTCTCTGGTCGCTGTATGCCGATCTCGAATGGTAACAATTTCACGCTGCCTGCTTCTCGTGTGAACGGCAAAGAGAGCTCTTCATTTGCTGCTATTCTAAATTATCACGTTCAAGTCGCTTTATTGTCGGATTTATTAGCAGCTGTCATTGTCAGCTAAATGCTCGCGCCTCGCTTCTCGCACAGATTAGGGCTGCACCTTGCATTCAACTGCTCCGCTCCGCATTATTATTATAATGTACTTAACTGTTGTACTGCAAAATGCAATACTTTCTAACCTTACTATTTCCACAATTTTAGATCATTATGTGTTGGCTATGATAATCATTACTCCATATTTTAAATGATGAATGATGAAAATCATTTTATGGGATTGGATACAACAATGCCCGATGGCGGCGCTACGAGCGCTGTGAACAGCTGATTGAAACGAGTAATGTGAAAGTTGTCCATATTTGTTTACATGTTAAATCATCGATTTGTAATGGATAATAAACAGCTATCCTTATTAAATTATTTAATTTTTTTAAGTGCAACATCTTCTTCTAGGTGTGTAGTTGAAGGAGAAAAGTTGTTAAACGCCGGAAATCTTATGTTGTGCGGAATTTTGGACAAAAATGATGAGCATGTCGACATATGTGGGTTATGTTTACAAACAAGCAGTTTGAGAACACCACCTCACGAAGTCACTGGGAAATTAAAATTTAGTAATGATGTTGAAGTTTTAAATATGTCCTGCACATGTAAAGCAGGAACTACATGCAAACACATTTCAGCTATCCTATTATTTTGTGCCAGGTGGTTAACAAACCAAAATGAAAGAAGCCAAGATCAGGGCATTGATTGATTGTGAAATATTTGATTTATCTTTTTTTTGTGTGGTTTCTGTTGGTTTTACTTTTTGTTCCAGAAACAATATATTGAGTATGGAAATATTAACCAGCACAGATTTAAAATGCCTGTGGTCTACTTTTAAGAAACCTGTCTTACAACAGTATGAACCGAAACCTCTGTTAGAAACTCCTTGCCTAAATAAATTGATTAAAAACAAAAGCAGGCACTGAAAGTTCAGTGAAAATGTATTAGAAAAGCTGCGTACAGAATTTGAGACCGCTTGCCCTAATTCTGCATTAAAATTATCCGGGTAGATATTTAATTATGTTCGAGAAGGATTTTTATAATTTAGTGTTTGTTTTTTATTTAATTTGTTTAATAAATACTAGTTTGTTATTATCACTTCCACAGCACCAAATTTATTAACAGTTCACAAATTGTTTCTCATTTGGAAAATAGTGGAAGTAAATATTTTTGTTACTTCCTTTTCTAGAGTGACAGCCAAACACACACCAATTTGTGTTATAATAACTCATTATAACATAAAGTAATATAAAAAAGAATAATAATTGCTATCAAAAGTTAATATAACAAACAAACTGCAACACTAACTTTTAAAAGCAATACAAACTACGCTAGAAAACACATGTAAACCAGATGTAAACAATAAACTATTACTCGTTTCGCTTAGTTCAGTTATAGTCCGCTTGGCGTCACTTCATAGCGCTGTTGAGCCCAATATACGACGGTTGAAAAGTGGAAAATGGGACGGTTGAAAAGTAATAAGCCTTGGCAAGAGATGGCGCCAACAGTATCAAATCAATGTTGTTTTTCATAAACCCTAAGCTTCAAATGATGGCAACAAGAATGGTCTCAAAATAAAGGAAGATCGTACGGAGAGATTCAATAAGTTTTGCCTAAAAAACCGTGGTTTTATAAATTTGATCAATCGCGTGAAAAAATCACCACCATCTGCAGAATGCGTTTTGGACATGCTTCTTATCCCGAACATTTAAATAGAATAGGGGTGTACAGATCACCAGTTTGTATTTGTGACAATCGTACGGTAGGGTCTTTAGATCATATCTTGTTTCAATGTCCTCTTTACCGCAACCAAAGAGTTCAACTAAATATTAACCTCCGTAAGATAAATTTACTACCTCCTTACAATGTAAACAATGTACTTGCTAATTCCAAATCATACCTATCTATTGCAAATTTTGTCAGTAATTGCGGATTAAACATTTAACATTAAATTTACTAAAAATTATAAATTATGTATTATTGGTTGTTCATTGTTAATTAAAATTTTAAAATGTAATAACAAATGTGGGTATATGTGCATGTATGCATGCATGTGTATGTATATATGTATATATGTATATATAAATAAGTCTATATTGTTAAAATAATGTAATTAAATATATTGTAATTGGTTAGTATGGTCGAAAGACTAATGGCCAATAAAATAATAAATAAAAAAAAAAAAAGCTTCAAATGACTATTGTCAAATTTTCAACCCGGTACGTCATTTAGTTTGTGTTTGACAGTCATTACACTTGCGCTTCGAATTGGTTCCTCATCCACCATGTTTGCCAGATTTGTCCCCTGCGACTGGGGTACCTATTCTCTTTACAGCTCTTCATATTTCATAATTCCATTCCTTTCTAGGTCTTCCTCTTAATCTCCTTTTATTAGGTTGTGTAATAAATTCCCGCGTTTTTTGTATTTTATCTTTTTCCTACAATTTTGTGTTTTGTTTGGTTAAGTTTATATATGCATTCTTAAGTGTTTTTCGTGCTCTACAAACTTATCTGCTTTAATTTTCGGGATTAATTAATTTTAATTGAATTTGAGGCTTTTGAAATGGAAGTTCCAGGAGATAAAAAAAGTCATTTTCACATCAAAAAGCTACGGAAGCAGCTCGCGACATTTATGACGTATATGGAGTAGATGCTATAGCTCCGAGGACCGCTCAAGATTGGTCTTGCGCGGCAAAAATGGCAATTTTAACCTTGGTGATGCACCTCGCTCCGACCGACCTCCCGACTTTGACGATGATCGTCTCAAGATGTTTTTGAAGGAAGATGGTCGTCAAACAACACGAGAGTTGGCCGAAAAGATGGAATGTACCTTTACGACCATCGCTAACCATCTTTACTACATGGGCTTTACTCAAAAACTTGGGAATTTGGTGCCACATAACTTGAGCGATGGCCACAAGATCTCAATGATCTCAAATGGGAGGTTCTATCGCATCCGCCATACACTCCGGACCTTGCGCCAACGGATTATCACCTTTTCCGCTCCATGTCGAACCAAATGAGGAACCTACCCCTCGCTAACGATAAAGACCTCAAAACCTGGCTCACACATTTCTTCAACAAAAATCAAAAGATTTTTGGCGAGACGGCATCAACAAGTTGGTCGATAGGTGGGAACAGGTTGTAAATAATGATGGAGAATATATTATTGATTAATTTTTTACTATAATTATTGTTTTCTTAAAAAAATCTGATAAAGAAAAAAACGCGGGAATTTATTACACAACCCAATAGATACCCTGGCTTCATAAACCTTTTTTGTATCTCTACCTTCATCCATCTTTTGTATATGACCAAACCATCTCAACTGTCCTTCTTCTATCATTTCTTCTACAGGTTTTGTTCTCAGTTCTGCTGTATACTGTGTTTTTTATACGATCCAGTTTTATTCTCCCCTTGATCTTCCGTAGAAATCTCATTTGGCTGCTTCTTATTCTGCTTTTAAGTTTCTCTATAGTTGTCCAAGCTTCTGATCAATATGTAAGTATTGGGATGGCTACTTTCTTGAAGACCTGGACTTTAAGAAACTACCAAAAGAACCCCCCAAATAAATTATGTTATCTCTATTCATGACTTCACGTACGCCACCAATTCTGGTTATAAATAAAACTCGCCTGCGCTTAAATATATATTTAATCGTTCATAATGTTTCAATAATCAGTTATATTAAAAAACACATTAAATTACAATGTTTTTACAGAAAGTGTCTGACGATAGAAGTTTGTTTATTTTGTTGATTTAATTCAAAAAAATAATATTTAATGTTTTGATAATGTATTGTCCTTGAAGTTTATTAAAAACAAATTCTTAATTAAAAATGATTTATTAGTTCCATCAACTATTTATACTTTTATTTGATCTCGTTAAAATAAGAAAATCGTACAAATGAACAGCTAAATGCTTAAAAACAAATACATAAACAATAATTATAGCTTTAAGTAGATACTGTCAGTGCTATTAAGGCTACGTGTGCAAGACTCTGAAGGATATACAATCATTTGACACCATGCTCCAAAAATTACCTTTAAAAAATCGCCTGTATTTTTACATTAACGACTTACCCGATTTCATTACTGCCAATACTTTTATGTATGCGGATGACAGTACATTTTTAAATAAAAAAATTGATGCGAAGTGTGAATTTTCACACATTGCAGGGTTTCGCAGGTATATAATAAGTGAAGGCGGCATGCTGAGTGTGTAGGACAAATTTTGCTTTGTAGTAACCACGGCAAAATGAACGATCTTTTTAAAATAATTTATCGTCTGTTAATCTCAGAGCTTTAAAAACAAATTTTATGTTAAAATATTTTTTTGTTAATTTTAATTCGAATACCTAATATCATTATTTAGGTTTCTAAATAAGTGCAGTATTTTTTTTATATAACAAGGTTCATTAAGATTTTGAAAATTGGGCCTATGGCTTTCATTGGTTGTCTTAAATCATACGCTCCGCCCCTCTGGCTTCGTATAAATGACACAGAATGAAAATATAATTCCAATTGGTTATTAAATTTACGCTCTTGAAAATTAAATTCAAAATGTGCTAAAATATAACTAGAATTTTAACAAATTAATTTAAACATAATAAATATGAAAAAAAAAAAACAAAAAATAAAATTGACTCCACAAGCCAGGAACGAACCTGTGTAGTGAATAACGATCCTGTGTGGTTGTCGAGCAACTGAGCCACTAGACCACCAAACGCTTATAAACTTAGTGTGTTATAAGAGTATAACATGTTTGCATCGTCAACCAAAAAACACAACAAATGCGTTATTTTCCGAAAACATAATCTGATCAAAAATTCCTGTTGTACTATTCCGGTTCACTCCATTATACATTTCTTAGAATTTTTTCACATTTTTAGTTTAAACCATCTGGGCTACAGGGTGTCGGACAAAAAATTTTTTGCACAATTTTGGCAAAAATCGCCTCAAAATAATTTATTTTGCAAAAATTAAATTTTGATCGTTAATTCACGTACTAAGGGCTTTCATTTGATACCCTACTCAGAATTTTAAAAAAATATTTTTTTTTTCGATGAGCACATATTTGTTTATATTTTTAGGGGGATATGTTTTTTAGATGTTTTAGTATTTTCCCTTTGTGCGGGTCAAAAAGTTGTACAAGCATGCCAATTTTCAACTCTCTAGGTTTAGCCGTTTGGCTACAATTTTTACCGAACAGACAGACAGACAGACAGACAGACAGACAGACGACAAAATGATGGTATAAGGGTTTTTTGGTCATACGTACAAAACCCTAAAAATGTGGTCTACAGGAGAATTCCAGACCTTATGGAAACGTCCCTAAACCAGGCTCTGGATAGGTTTACATCCAAAAATTTGAGCCTGAACATAGAGAAGACTAATGAAATGGTTTTTAGTCTAAAGAGAAATTTTTCAGAAAATCTAATATAATATATTAACAATAATGTTAAATTTCTAGGTTTTTATTTGGATTCCCAGTTAACTTGGAAGATACACATAAATACGCTAGAAAATAAAATAAACACCGCCTTGTTTATGTTAAGAAAAGTGATGAATTACGTGTCACTTAGTGCGAGATTTTCTTTACAAATTCATTTATTACAAATACCACACAAAAGCACAGTATCACCACTGGATTTTTCTTTGGCGATCTTCTCATACTGTGTTATAAACTGATTACTCTGTTCCATGAAATGCAGTCAATGTACGAGGGATGTTTCCTAAATTCTGGGAATTGTGCTATAATTAAATTACGCAGAACTTATAGGCAATGTTATTGGTGCCAGACAAGTCTTGACATGTTTATGCAACTAACTAGTGCAATATTGTTCAGTCTGATTTAGGTGTTCGACTGATATAGACGCGTTTTCATAGCACTGTTTTTGTAACCATGGAAGACGCAGCAAAATCTCAAAGAGCAATAATTTTCTTTTTGCGGAAAGGTGTGCAAACATCAAAAATTATTCAGCGTCTGCAAGGAGTATTTGGTGAGTCTGCAGAATCCAAAAGTACTGTTTATCGGTGGATCGTTCATTTTAAAACCGGTAGAACATCACTAGAAGACGATCCACGCAGTGGGCGCCCAAGCACGTCAGTAAATGAAAGAAACATTACTGTCGAAGACCTACAGAAAGAGGACAGGCGAATGACTATTCGTCAAATTAGTGTGCGCCTAGGGATAGGTACACGACAAGTTCATGACATCTTGCATGATTGTTTGGGTGTTAGCAAGGTTACGCCGCGCTGGGTGCCAAGGCTGTTGGGACCAGAACAGAAACTCAATTTCAAAGTTCTTTGGGGACGGCTTAAAAAAATTAGTTTATCGTTGGGATAAATGTATTCAGTTAAATGGAGATTATGTTGAAAAACTACATTGTAATATTGACGAAAATTAACAAAATAATAAAAATTATAGCTTTATTCCCAGAACTTTGGAAACATCCCTCGTACAAAACTATTTTTTCATCAAAATGTCAGTTACTGTGTTTTTACAAAGGGCTACCCGAATCCCCGCCTGTTTTTTCACAAATCTGTGCTCTTTAAATAAACACGACGTAAATATTGTTATTTCTTAAATCTGCAATACAATTAGACAAAAATACAGAGAGATAAGCGACATGAAAATAAACTCATTAATGGTATAAGACTTACTTGGTTATACCTACGTAATCTTAACAAAAAAAATACAAATTTTGGGTAAAAATATAAAATAAATTAACATGAATCTTACCTAACATTGGAAAGTACAGAAAACAAAACCATTATTCTAATCCAAAGCAATCGGTAACAGCAACACATTATGACTATAGAAGTATCTTCTCATACACCTTTAAATATAAATTAAAATCAGAAATCACCAACATGTTTTCAGTTCACAGGTAAAATAGCGAAACGAACAACGAAGTAGTTCTCTTACCTATCAATCTTAGAGCTCATATCTGTTAATTACTAATAATTATACATGTTGGAAGTGGTTACATCATTATTACCACTAATGGATTTGTGGTTACAGTCAAGAATTACTAGACTAAATATTGACCGTGATTAAGAAAATCTACAGTTTGTAATAAAATGACAATGACAATGACAATGTCGAAATACAAGGATCGAGTGATATCTAATAAATATTAGTGAACTTAATAAATATTTCCATAAGAGTTGTAAGAAACCACTGGACCAAGATAGCTAACGGCCCAACGTAGTGGTACAATCTAATGCCGGGTTTACATTGGTAGAGTAAAAGAGCTAGTAACTAGCGCAAGTAACTAGAAAGTAGTTACTATCCCTGTGTAAACAGTTGACATTGTGACTAGTAGAGTACTAGCTTCTAGCAGTTGGGGTAGGATAGCAGCTAGCTCGTCGACGTATTTACTAGCTACTCCGTTTTCCCCCACTACGCTAAATTGACTGATTTCAAATTGGCGGCAAGCGGTAACCTGTCATAACTAATAGATAAAAACCCATATCAGGTAGGTTATAATTTATTTACATAAATTACGTAACATTGACTTTTTAATTGATGATTTCTTTTCATTTTCTTTTCAAATAAAGCGTTAATTCCAATTTTATTCTTGCTGGAATCGCATCCCTCATTAGTGAATCAGTTCGTTGTATTAATGGACTAACTAAATTTAATAAGCCTATTAAAATCATCTGGTGTCATTCTTAAACAGTTTGTACTCTTTTTGATCTTCCACAGCTAATTCACGAAATAGAATGGCTGATGCGCTATGTGTAGCTCTTCTATAAATCCATGTTTTAACTCATTTTCGTTTAGGCTTATATTCTGTACCGATTACTTCAATAAGACAATCAGTTATTTCCTCCACAAGAAATGATGTAGTACAAAATACCATTTTTTTAATTGCATCACGCCGGCCACGATGTATATTCATATTAATAAACTATACTTGATGAAAGATAATTACAAAACAAAATCACAGTGAAGATGTCAAATTTGTTTTGACACTTACTATCCAGAAAATAAGATAGTAGAGTAAAGCACGTACTACTTGCGCTAGTTACTAGCTCTTTTGCTGTACCAATGTAAACCCGGCATAAGGATCATCATATCAGGATACTTTTAAGCCCTTAATAATTTATAGAATTGTATCAAAATAATATTTATGGAAACCCGTATCTTCAGAATACAAAAACAAAAGTTTAGGTGATCAAAATCTACTCCTGACATATCAAAATTATTTTTAACTTGAAGAAGAAGAGCATAAGTCCAAAATCTTCCCTTCAGTTAATCCAATTTTTAACGTCTTGCTGCGGTTTCTTCTTTTCGATATGACATGATAATACGAGGTGTGTAAATTAAGTAACCGGACTGGCAACATAGAGTTTGATCTGGCAACTTTTGGGACGCGGGATTTGCAGGAGCAAGTGAACATGTGATACGCCTTCAGTACGAGTTTGAACTCGCTAGAGTAATTTTGTTGTCCGTAGCAATGTCTTCGTGAAACAGTTTTTTCTAGTGCGTTCTAAAAATGAGTGACATTCATTTCGAGCAACGATGTGGTATCAGGTTTTGCTTCACACTTGGGCACAGTGCACCGGAAACTTTTACAAAACTTCAGCAGACCTACTGAGACAGTGTTTTGTCAAGGACCCAGGTTCTTGGTTGGTTTAAGGCATTTTCAGAAGGAAGAGAGTTGATTGAAGATGAATCACGCAGCGAAAGGCCTTCATCTTCAAGAACCGATGAAAATGCCGACAGAATCCGCGATCTTGTGCGTTCAGATCGTCGGCTGACAGTCAGAATGATCGGGGAAGAATTGAATTTGATTCACACTACGGTTCATCAGATTTTGACCAATAAATTGGCGATGAGACAATGCGCCTTGTCACACAGCAATTTCAATACACGATTTTTTGGCTAGTAAAAACATTCCGGTGGCTCCTCGTCCTCCTTATTCGCCTGACTTGAGTCCTTGTGACTTTTTCCTCTTCTCAAGATTGAAAAATCAACTCAAGGGACGTTATTTTGAATCACTCGAAAACATTCAAACGTCCGTAACCAACTAGCTGAAAACTATTCCAGTATCCGAGTTCCAGCATTGCTATGAGGATTGGAAGAACCGTCTCGAGCGCTGTGTGGCTTCCCAAGGAAGTTATTTTGAGGAAGACAATATTGAATTGTAATTCTATTCGAATAAAAAAATAAATAAAAAATAAGTCCGGTTACTTAATTTACACACCTCGTATGCAAATCTGCACCAACGTTGGTCAAACCCCTTGTAACAACGTCAGTCAGTACCATGTCCAACGTAGGTTGGCTGGGACTTGTGATATGTTGTCCGCATACACGATCCGCGGAACCAGACAAATGTAAATATTGACCGTTACTTGCCACACCGTCGGTAGGAGCCTTTAGTCTGCTAAAAAGTCCGATCAGGCTAATGGCGTGATTAATATATTATACCTGATACCAAAACTAAGTAGAATGAAACAGTTTTAGAATCACAGATGTATAATTAGTATTGTGAAGTGGTATAATAATGATAGTATGTCACGGAATGTCCGCGCTGATGAGGCACGTGTGTTTGTGCAATGAGAGAAGCTGCCCGAATATACTAATTGACTTTTGTAAGTGACGTTCAACAACCTTGAGCGGCGTTTATGTCTGCCTAAACCACAATATGATTCACGCCGCCATAAAATGCTACATTTAAACCAAGATCAGTATTAATCTTACTATGCTTCACTGTAATTTAAAATCTCCAGTTCGAATTTTTTGTTCTAAATGGTGCCTTTTTTTTAATTTAATGGCCTCTGCTGCTTTGGCAATTAGCCAGGACAATTTTTATTTTAGAAAATGTCCATGCCTGAACGGGATTCGCACCCGAGACCTTCGCAACGCAAAGCACAAATAGTAAATAGTGCCTTAAATTGGTTCAACGATGAGTCCAAATCCAACTGTCGGAATTTTATCTAAAATTATTGCGGGGTTTTCTACACCTGTCATTGAAGTGTCGCTTCAATATTAAACACTGCCGATTGAAGTACGTTTTGCTAATCCATCCGTCTGATGTATAAAATAGACAAAAATGTATATTATTCGGTCTCGTTCTATAAAACGGTAAGACGTACCATCAGAAAAAACTGTATACAATTGGTTTGCAGATTATCACCGTGGTCGTGCGTCCGTCAGTGATGAATCTCGTGAAGGTCGATCAAAATCGGTTGTGATTCAAAAAAACATCGATACTGTGCGCAAAACGATTGAAGAAGATCGGCATGTGACTTACAGTGAGATAGAGGTATCCTTTGGCATATCGCAGACTGCAATACATTCGATTTTGCATGAACATTTAGCAGTGAAAAAGAATGGATTCCTCATAATTTGACCGAAGCTCAAAAAAAGGCTCGTGTTGATTGATGTAAGGGCAAACTAAAAAAACTCAACCTACGCACTGCAAAATCCGTATACATTATTACAGGTGACGAAACTTGGATTTATTCATATGAACCGGAAACTAAGCAACAATCCACTGTTTGTGACTTCCAAGATGAACCGAAACACAAAAGTTGTTCGTTCACGAAGCACTTTTAAGAAAATGATCGCTTGTTTCTTTGGTTGTACTGCACATGGCGCAACCATTTCTTTAGAGGATCTGAGAACAGTTAATGCTGAATGGTATACAACAATTTGTTTCCCAGAAGTCATCAACAAAATCAGGCAAAAATCAAAAACGTCGCATCATTCTTCATCATGAAAATGCAAGCTCTTATACAGCACGTCAAACAATTGATTATTTGAAGAAGAAAAACATCGAATTAATGTCTCATTGCCCGTATTCACCTGATTTATCCCGGGACTTTTTTTTTTGTTCCCCAATGTCAAACCAAAAATGCGTGGACAGCGATTTTCATCACCTCAAGAACTGTTGAATCCTTCGAAAACCATGTTTTTGAGATAACTACTTCAGAGTGGAAAAAATGTTTCGGGAATAGGTTTGAACATATGCAAAAGTGTATAAATCTTAAAGGCGAATATTTTGAAAAGCAATAAAACAGTGTGTTCCAAAAAAAGGTTTTTCTTTCTTAGTTTTTGTAAAACATTTAAAGTTAGCCCTCGTATGAATTAAGAAACCCACCCGGTCTACGTAACATCTTTATCTAATTTTGAAACGTCCCTAATTCAATTTATTATTTGCAGAACATCAAAACAGCTCTTCTCGTGAAGTTTCTTCTAGTTTTTGTAAAAAAGAAATTTTTTCTTTCTTAGTTTTTGTAAAGGTAGCCCTGGTATTCGTACACATCCAGTATTATGTTGGCTTCTTACACTTATTAAATACCTACAAAAAAGCCTGATATGTGTGAAAATTCACACTTCTTTCTAATTTTTCTTTTTTGTATTTTCAAAGATCGTTTTCCAAATTTTAATTAATTTGACGAACAGGAATTTATTATCAGAATTTTCAAGTTCCAACGCGGCAAAATATTTTTATCCTTCCCAATTTATTCCAGCCCGTTATCCTAACTAATTTTTATCCAGCAATCTGGGGAAAACAATTGCGAACTTTTAGTATAAGGATTTCTTAGTTATTAATAAACCTTATAAAGATGTCTTAATATCTGTTGATTAGACGGAAGTAGAGTGTCAGTTAACGAGTGGCATTTTAGGTATTTGTAGCCGAAGGTTTGAACCTTAACACTTGTGACCCGAGCCTCACTGACACTGACGGATCCGTTACACATTTCCTGATTGGCAACTTGCAAACAGGTAGAGATGCTCAACGCTGTATTGCCCGCTAAGCTGCCATGCTGCGATCTGCAATAAATAGTTTTGCCGGAACGAATTTCCAAGTGAAATGCCAGAGAATTATTGTGTTACCTCCTACAATCGCGATATCTCAATACAGTTCACGTTTTTGGCGAAGCTAGAAGCGAATTATACATCCACTACCCGGAATTCTCTTACTGTTACAACTATTAAAGAACACGCGATGTCTTTAGATCTTATTATTGTTATTATTTCACAACTCATTTTAAATTAAATGCACTTGTTGGGATTTCTCTGGCTCTCTTTTTAGGCACTGTAAGACTTTTGACCTCACTCACATAAAAACAATATCTTCATATATTAATTGTCAGATCTCTCCAGGTGATTTGTATACAGTGCCGGATTAACCTAATAGGAAAAGTAGCGTATGCTACGCGACCTGTACAAGCTCCATTTTATTCTGTAAACGAATATCTAAATAATGATGTAAAATATATATAAAGTTCAAAATTTGATGTATATTGATATTCAATATATATATATATATATATGAATTTCTTTATTCTTCATTCTTTCTCCGGTGTCCCTCTCTTTCTTCCTATTCTCTTTTCGGCTTCCGTCTCCGGTCGTCTTCCTTCTTGACTCCAGTTCTTCAGCCCCTCTTTCGTCTCTTTTTCGCTTCCCTTCCCTCTCTTCTTTCCTCCTCATTTGCCTCTCTCTTCTTTCCTGTTCTCAGTCTTCCCTTTCCGCATTCCTTCCTTCTTTCCTCGTGTAGTCTCACCCATCTTTCTCCCTTTCTTTCTTCACTCAAACGGCTCCTTTATCTCTTCCTCCCATTTTATCATCTTTCCACATCTTTTTGTTAGATGTTCCAAGGAACCTTCCTCCTCCCTACACATTCTGCATAGCCTATCCTCTGGTTTTGCTCAATACCTGTTGCTCCGTTCTTCATTTCCACATCTTAATCTGGCAATCCTCTTAACTCTGCCCCCGGCCTTTCCTCTCCTCCCTTTCAAATGTTAGGTATTCCTACCGTCCTTATCTCTATACCTTTTCACATTTCTTGAATTGTCTATTCTTACTGTTCTTTCCTGCTCCTGTACCTCCTTGTCTCTCCTAAATTGACATTATATGTATATTTTAGTTTTTACTGACTTAACTTGTAAATATTGAAGTTAAATAATGGTTTATTATGGGGGTTTGTCAGGTCTTGACAAGCATCCATTAATCGCAAACTTCAGCA